>CM077201.1:36530236-37130236 GCA_039654625.1 Rhinogobio ventralis
TACAACGCACACAAAATACAGAAACACGCTGCAAAGATTCACAACGCACACAAATACAGAATAATGCTGCAAAGATTCACAACGCACACAAATACAGAAACACGTTGCAAAGATTTACAACACACACAAATACAGAAACATGCTGCAAAAATTCACAACGCACACAAATACAGAAACACGCTGCAAAGATTCACAACGCACACAAATACAGAAACGTGATGCAAAGATTCACAACGCACACAAATACAGAAATGTGATGCAAAGATTCACAATGCACACAAAATACAGAAACACGCTGCAAAGATTCACAACGCACACAAATACAGAAACACGCTGCAAAGATATACAACGCACACAAATACAGAAATGTGATGCAAAGATTCATAACACACAAATACAGAAACACGCTGCAAAGATTTACAATGCACACAAAATACAGAAACATGCTGCAAAGATTCACAACGCACACAAATACAGAAACACGCTGCAAAGATTCACAACGCACACAAATACAGAAACACGCTGCAAAGATTCACAACGCACACAAATACAGAAATGTGATGCAAAGATTCACAACGCACACAAATACAGAAACACGCTGCAAAGATTCACAACGCACACAAATACAGAAACACGCTGCAAAGATTCACAACACACACAAATACAGAAACACGCTGCAAAGATTCACAACGCACACAAAATACAGAAACATGCTGCAAAGATTTACAACGCACACAAATAAAGAAACGTGATGCAAAGATTCACAACACACACAAATACAGAAACACGTTGCAAAGATTTACAACACACACAAATACAGAAACATGCTGCAAAAATTCACAACGCACACAAATACAGAAACACGCTGCAAAGATTCACAACGCACACAAATACAGAAACGTGATGCAAAGATTCACAACGCACAAAAATACAGAAATGTGATGCAAAGATTCACAACGCACACAAAATACAGAAACGTGATGCAAAGATTCACAACGCACACAAATACAGAAATGTGATGCAAAGATTCACAATGCACACAAAATACAGAAACACGCTGCAAAGATTCACAACGCACACAAATACAGAAACACGCTGCAAAGATTCACAACGCACACAAATACAGAAATGTGATGCAAAGATTCACAACACACACAAATACAGAAACACGCTGCAAAGATTCACAACGCACACAAAATACAGAAACATGCTGCAAAGATTTACAACGCACACAAATAAAGAAACGTGATGCAAAGATTCACAACGCACACAAATACAGAAATGTGATGCAAAGATTCACAACGCACACAAAATACAGAAACACGCTGCAAAGATTCACAACGCACACAAATACAGAATAATGCTGCAAAGATTCACAACGCACACAAATACAGAATAATGCTGCAAAGATTCACAACGCACACAAATACAGAAACACGTTGCAAAGATTTACAACACACACAAATACAGAAACATGCTGCAAAAATTCACAACGCACACAAATACAGAAACACGCTGCAAAGATTCACAACGCACACAAATACAGAAACGTGATGCAAAGATTCACAACGCACACAAATACAGAAATGTGATGCAAAGATTCACAACGCACACAAAATACAGAAACACGCTGCAAAGATTCACAACGCACACAAATACAGAAACACGCTGCAAAGATTCACAACGCACACAAATACAGAAACACGCTGCAAAGATTCACAACGCACACAAATACAGAAACGTGATGCAAAGATTCACAACGCACACAAATACAGAAATGTGATGCAAAGATTCACAACGCACAGAAAATACAGAAACACGCTGCAAAGATTCACAACACACACAAAATACAGAAACACGCTGCAAAGATTCACAACACACACAAATACAGAAACACGCTGCAAAGATTCACAACGCACACAAAATACAGAAACATGCTGCAAAGATTTATAACGCACACAAATACAGAAACGTGATGCAAAGATTCACAACGCACACAAATACAGAAACACGCTGCAAAGATTCACAACGCACACAAATACAGAAACGTGATGCAAAGATTCACAACGCACACAAAATACAGAAACACGCTGCAAATTCACAACACACACAAATACAGAAACACGCTGCAAAGATTCACAACGCACACAAAATACAGAAACATGCTGCAAAGATTTACAACGCACACAAATACAGAAACGTGATGCAAAGATTCACAACGCACACAAATACAGAAACGTGATGCAAAGATTCACAACGCACACAAATACAGAAACGTGATGCAAAGATTCACAACGCACACAAATACAGAAATGTGATGCAAAGATTCACAACGCACACAAAATACAGAAACACGCTGCAAAGATTCACAACACACACAAAATACAGAAACACGCTGCAAAGATTCACAACACACACAAATACAGAAACACGCTGCAAAGATTCACAACGCACACAAAATACAGAAACATGCTGCAAAGATTTACAACGCACACAAATACAGAAACGTGATGCAAAGATTCACAACACACACAAATACAGAAACACGCTGCAAAGATTTACAACACACACAAATACAGAAACATGCTGCAAAAATTCACAACGCACACAAATACAGAAACACGCTGCAAAGATTCACAACGCACACAAATACAGAAACGTGATGCAAAGATTCACAACGCACACAAATACAGAAATGTGATGCAAAGATTCACAACGCACAGAAAATACAGAAACACGCTGCAAAGATTCACAACACACACAAATACAGAATAATGCTGCAAAGATTCACAACACACACAAATACAGAAACACGCTGCAAAGATTCACAATGCACACAAAATACAAAAACATGCTGCAAAGATTCACAACGCACACAAATACAGAAACGTGATGCAAAGATTCACAACGCACACAAATACAGAAATGTGCTGCAAAAATTCACAACGCACACAAAATACAAAAACATGCTGCAAAGATTCATAACGCACAAATACAGAAACAAGCTGCAAAGATTCACAATGCACACAAAATACAGAAACATGCTGCAAAGATTCACAACGCACACAAATACAGAAACATGCTGCAAAGATTCACAACGCACACAAATACAGAAATGTGCTGCAAAAATTCACAACGCACACAAAATACAAAAACATGCTGCAAAGATTCATAACGCACAAATACAGAAACAAGCTGCAAAGATTCACAACGCACACAAATACAGAAACACGCTGCAAAGATTCACAACGCACACAAATACAGAAACACGCTGCAAAGATTCACAACGCACACAAATACAGAAATGTGATGCAAAGATTCACAACGCACACAAATACAGAAACACGCTGCAAAGATTCACAACGCACACAAATACAGAAACACGCTGCAAAGATTCACAACACACACAAATACAGAAACACGCTGCAAAGATTCACAACGCACACAAAATACAGAAACATGCTGCAAAGATTTACAACGCACACAAATAAAGAAACGTGATGCAAAGATTCACAACACACACAAATACAGAAACACGTTGCAAAGATTTACAACACACACAAATACAGAAACATGCTGCAAAAATTCACAACGCACACAAATACAGAAACACGCTGCAAAGATTCACAACGCACACAAATACAGAAACGTGATGCAAAGATTCACAACGCACAAAAATACAGAAATGTGATGCAAAGATTCACAACGCACACAAAATACAGAAACGTGATGCAAAGATTCACAACGCACACAAATACAGAAATGTGATGCAAAGATTCACAATGCACACAAAATACAGAAACACGCTGCAAAGATTCACAACGCACACAAATACAGAAACACGCTGCAAAGATTCACAACGCACACAAATACAGAAATGTGATGCAAAGATTCACAACACACACAAATACAGAAACACGCTGCAAAGATTCACAACGCACACAAAATACAGAAACATGCTGCAAAGATTTACAACGCACACAAATAAAGAAACGTGATGCAAAGATTCACAACGCACACAAATACAGAAATGTGATGCAAAGATTCACAACGCACACAAAATACAGAAACACGCTGCAAAGATTCACAACGCACACAAATACAGAATAATGCTGCAAAGATTCACAACGCACACAAATACAGAATAATGCTGCAAAGATTCACAACGCACACAAATACAGAAACACGTTGCAAAGATTTACAACACACACAAATACAGAAACATGCTGCAAAAATTCACAACGCACACAAATACAGAAACACGCTGCAAAGATTCACAACGCACACAAATACAGAAACGTGATGCAAAGATTCACAACGCACACAAATACAGAAATGTGATGCAAAGATTCACAACGCACACAAAATACAGAAACACGCTGCAAAGATTCACAACGCACACAAATACAGAAACACGCTGCAAAGATTCACAACGCACACAAATACAGAAACACGCTGCAAAGATTCACAACGCACACAAATACAGAAACGTGATGCAAAGATTCACAACGCACACAAATACAGAAATGTGATGCAAAGATTCACAACGCACAGAAAATACAGAAACACGCTGCAAAGATTCACAACACACACAAAATACAGAAACACGCTGCAAAGATTCACAACACACACAAATACAGAAACACGCTGCAAAGATTCACAACGCACACAAAATACAGAAACATGCTGCAAAGATTTACAACGCACACAAATACAGAAACGTGATGCAAAGATTCACAACGCACACAAATACAGAAACACGCTGCAAAGATTCACAACGCACACAAATACAGAAACGTGATGCAAAGATTCACAACGCACACAAAATACAGAAACACGCTGCAAATTCACAACACACACAAATACAGAAACACGCTGCAAAGATTCACAACGCACACAAAATACAGAAACATGCTGCAAAGATTTACAACGCACACAAATACAGAAACGTGATGCAAAGATTCACAACGCACACAAATACAGAAACGTGATGCAAAGATTCACAACGCACACAAATACAGAAACGTGATGCAAAGATTCACAACGCACACAAATACAGAAATGTGATGCAAAGATTCACAACGCACACAAAATACAGAAACACGCTGCAAAGATTCACAACACACACAAAATACAGAAACACGCTGCAAAGATTCACAACACACACAAATACAGAAACACGCTGCAAAGATTCACAACGCACACAAAATACAGAAACATGCTGCAAAGATTTACAACGCACACAAATACAGAAACGTGATGCAAAGATTCACAACACACACAAATACAGAAACACGCTGCAAAGATTTACAACACACACAAATACAGAAACATGCTGCAAAAATTCACAACGCACACAAATACAGAAACACGCTGCAAAGATTCACAACGCACACAAATACAGAAACGTGATGCAAAGATTCACAACGCACACAAATACAGAAATGTGATGCAAAGATTCACAACGCACAGAAAATACAGAAACACGCTGCAAAGATTCACAACACACACAAATACAGAATAATGCTGCAAAGATTCACAACACACACAAATACAGAAACACGCTGCAAAGATTCACAATGCACACAAAATACAAAAACATGCTGCAAAGATTCACAACGCACACAAATACAGAAACGTGATGCAAAGATTCACAACGCACACAAATACAGAAATGTGCTGCAAAAATTCACAACGCACACAAAATACAAAAACATGCTGCAAAGATTCATAACGCACAAATACAGAAACAAGCTGCAAAGATTCACAATGCACACAAAATACAGAAACATGCTGCAAAGATTCACAACGCACACAAATACAGAAACATGCTGCAAAGATTCACAACGCACACAAATACAGAAACACGCTGCAAAGATTCACAACGCACACAAATACAGAAACACGCTGCAAAGATTCACAATGCACACAAAATACAGAAACACGCTGCAAAGATTCACAACACACAAATACAGAAACAAGCTGCAAAGATATACAACACACACAAATACAGAAACATGCTGCAAAAATTCACAACGCACACAAATAAAGAAACACGCTGCAAAGATTCACAACGCACACAAATACAGAAACGTGATGTAAAGATTCACAACGCACACAAATACAGAAATGTGATTCAAAGATTCACAACGCACACAAAATACAGAAACACGCTGCAAAGATTCACAACACAAACAAAATACAGAAACACGCTGCAAAGATTCACAACACACACAAATACAGAAACACGCTGCAAAGATTCACAACACACACAAATACAGAAACATGCTGCAAAAATTCACAACACACACAAATACAGAAACACGCTGCAAAGATTTACAACACACACAAATACAGAAACATGCTGCAAAAATTCACAACGCACACAAATACAGAAACACGCTGCAAAGATTCACAACGCACACAAATACAGAAACGTGATGCAAAGATTCACAACGCACACAAATACAGAAATGTGATGCAAAGATTCACAACGCACACAAAATACAGAAACACGCTGCAAAGATTCACAACGCACACAAATACAGAAACGTGATGCAAAGATTCACAACGCACACAAATACAGAAATGTGATGCAAAGATTCACAACGCACACAAAATACAGAAACACGCTGCAAAGATTCACAACACACACAAAATACAGAAACACGCTGCAAAGATTCACAACACACACAAATACAGAAACACGCTGCAAAGATTCACAACACACACAAATACAGAATAATGCTGCAAAGATTTACAACGCACACAAATACAGAAACGTGATGCAAAGATTCACAACACACACAAATACAGAAACACGCTGCAAAGATTTACAACACACACAAATACAGAAACATGCTGCAAAAATTCACAACGCACACAAATACAGAAACACGCTGCAAAGATTCACAACGCACACAAATACAGAAACGTGATGCAAAGATTCACAACGCACACAAATACAGAAATGTGATGCAAAGATTCACAACGCACACAAAATACAGAAACACGCTGCAAAGATTCACAACACGCACAAATACAGAAATGTGATGCAAAGATTCACAACGCACACAAAATACAGAAACACGCTGCAAAGATTCACAACGCACACAAATACAGAAACGTGATGCAAAGATTCACAACGCACACAAATACAGAAATGTGATGCAAAGATTCACAACGCACACAAAATACAGAAACACGCTGCAAAGATTCACAACACACACAAAATACAGAAACACGCTGCAAAGATTCACAACACACACAAATACAGAAACACGCTGCAAAGATTCACAACGCACACAAAATACAGAAACATGCTGCAAAGATTTACAACGCACACAAATACAGAAACGTGATGCAAAGATTCACAACACACACAAATACAGAAACACGCTGCAAAGATTTACAACACACACAAATACAGAAACATGCTGCAAAAATTCACAACGCACACAAATACAGAAACACGCTGCAAAGATTCACAACGCACACAAATACAGAAACGTGATGCAAAGATTCACAACGCACACAAATACAGAAATGTGATGCAAAGATTCACAACGCACACAAAATACAGAAACACGCTGCAAAGATTCACAACACACACAAATACAGAATAATGCTGCAAAGATTCACAACACACACAAATACAGAAACACGCTGCAAAGATTCACAATGCACACAAAATACAAAAACATGCTGCAAAGATTCACAACGCACACAAATACAGAAACGTGATGCAAAGATTCACAACGCACACAAATACAGAAATGTGCTGCAAAAATTCACAACGCACACAAAATACAAAAACATGCTGCAAAGATTCATAACGCACAAATACAGAAACAAGCTGCAAAGATTCACAATGCACACAAAATACAGAAACATGCTGCAAAGATTCACAACGCACACAAAATACAGAAACATGCTGCAAAGATTTACAACGCACACAAATACAGAAACGTGATGTAAAGATTCACAACGCACACAAATACAGAAATGTGATGCAAAGATTCACAACGCACACAAAATACAGAAACACGCTGCAAAGATTCACAACACAAACAAAATACAGAAACACGCTGCAAAGATTCACAACACACACAAATACAGAAACACGCTGCAAAGATTCACAACACACACAAATACAGAAACATGCTGCAAAAATTCACAACACACACAAATACAGAAACACCCTGCAAAGATTTACAACACACACAAATACAGAAACATGCTGCAAAAATTCACAACGCACACAAATACAGAAACACGCTGCAAAGATTCACAACGCACACAAATACAGAAACGTGATGCAAAGATTCACAACGCACACAAATACAGAAATGTGATGCAAAGATTCACAACGCACACAAAATACAGAAACACGCTGCAAAGATTCACAACGCACACAAATACAGAAACGTGATGCAAAGATTCACAACGCACACAAATACAGAAATGTGATGCAAAGATTCACAACGCACACAAAATACAGAAACACGCTGCAAAGATTCACAACACACACAAAATACAGAAACACGCTGCAAAGATTCACAACACACACAAATACAGAAACACGCTGCAAAGATTCACAACGCACACAAAATACAGAAACATGCTGCAAAGATTTACAACGCACACAAATACAGAAATGTGATGCAAAGATTCACAACACACACAAATACAGAAACACGCTGCAAAGATTTACAACACACACAAATACAGAAACATGCTGCAAAAATTCACAACGCACACAAATACAGAAACACGCTGCAAAGATTCACAACGCACACAAATACAGAAACGTGATGCAAAGATTCACAACGCACACAAATACAGAAATGTGATGCAAAGATTCACAACGCACACAAAATACAGAAACACGCTGCAAAGATTCACAACACACACAAATACAGAATAATGCTGCAAAGATTCACAACACACACAAATACAGAAACACGCTGCAAAGATTCACAATGCACACAAAATACAAAAACATGCTGCAAAGATTCACAACGCACACAAATACAGAAACGTGATGCAAAGATTCACAACGCACACAAATACAGAAATGTGCTGCAAAAATTCACAACGCACACAAAATACAAAAACATGCTGCAAAGATTCATAACGCACAAATACAGAAACAAGCTGCAAAGATTCACAATGCACACAAAATACAGAAACATGCTGCAAAGATTCACAACGCACACAAATACAGAAACATGCTGCAAAGATTCACAACGCACACAAATACAGAAACACGCTGCAAAGATTCACAACGCACACAAATACAGAAACACGCTGCAAAGATTCACAATGCACACAAAATACAGAAACACGCTGCAAAGATTCACAACACACAAATACAGAAACAAGCTGCAAAGATTCACAATGCACACAAAATACAGAAACATGCTGCAAAGATTCACAACACACACAAATACAGAAACACGCTGCAAAGATTCACAATGCACACAAAATACAGAAACACGCTGCAAAGATTTACAATGCACACAAAATACAGAAACATGCTGCAAAGATTCACAACGCACACAAATACAGAAACACGCTGCAAAGATATACAACGCACACAAATACAGAAATGTGATGCAAAGATTCATAACATACAAATACAGAAACACGCTGCAAAGATTTACAATGCACACAAAATACAGAAACATGCTGCAAAGATTCACAAAGCACACAAATACAGAAACACGCTGCAAAGATTCACAACGCACACAAATACAGAAACACGCTGCAAAGATTCACAACGCACACAAATACAGAAATGTGATGCAAAGATTTACAATGCACACAAAATACAGAAACATGCTGCAAAGATTCACAACGCACACAAATACAGAAACACGCTGCAAAGATTTACAATGCACACAAAATACAGAAACATGCTGCAAAGATTCATAACACACAAATACAGAAACACGCTGCAAAGATTTACAATGCACACAAAATACAGAAACATGCTGCAAAGATTCACAACGCACACAAATACAGAAATGTGATGCAAAGATTCATAACACACAAATACAGAAACACGCTGCAAAGATTTACAATGCACACAAAATACAGAAACATGCTGCAAAGATTCACAACGCACACAAATACAGAAACACGCTGCAAAGATTCACAACGCACACAAATACAGAAACACGCTGCAAAGATTCACAACGCACACAAATACAGAAATGTGATGCAAAGATTCACAACGCACACAAATACAGAAACACGCTGCAAAGATTCACAACGCACACAAATACAGAAACACGCTGCAAAGATATACAACACACACAAATACAGAAACAAGCTGCAAAGATTTACAACACACACAAATACAGAAACATGCTGCAAAAATTCACAACGCACACAAATACAGAAACACGCTGCAAAGATTTACAACACACACAAATACAGAAACATGCTGCAAAGATTCACAACACACACAAATACAGAAACACGCTGCAAAGATTCACAATGCACACAAAATACAAAAACATGCTGCAAAGATTCACAACGCACACAAATACAGAAACGTGCTGCAAAGATTCACAACACACACAAATACAGAAACACGCTGCAAAGATTCACAATGCACACAAAATACAAAAACATGCTGCAAAGATTCACAACGCACACAAATACAGAAACGTGATGCAAAGATTCACAACGCACACAAATACAGAAATGTGCTGCAAAAATTCACAACGCACACAAAATACAGAAACACGCTGCAAAGATTTACAACGCATAAAAAATAAAGAAACACGCTGCAAAAATTCACAACGCACACAAATACAGAAACACGCTGCAAAGATTCACAACGCACACAAATACAGAAACGCGATGCAAAGATTCACAACGCACACAAAATACAGAAACACGCTGCAAAGATTCACAACGCACACAAAATACAGAAACACGCTGCAAAGATTTACAACGCATAAAAAATAAAGAAACACGCTGCAAAAATTCACAACGCACACAAATACAGAAACACGCTGCAAAGATTCACAACGCACACAAATACAGAAACGCGATGCAAAGATTCACAACGCACACAAATACAGAAACACGCTGCAAAGATTCATAACGCACACAAAATACAGAAACACGCTGCAAAGATTCACAACGCACACAAAATACAGAAACACGCTGCAAAGATTCACAACGCACACAAATACAGAAACGCGATGCAAAGATTCACAACGCACACAAATACAGAAACATGCTGCAAAGATTCACAACGCACACAAATACAGAAACGCGATGCAAAGATTCACAACACACACAAATACAGAAACACGCTGCAAAGATTCACAAGGCACACAAATACAGAAACACGCTGTAAAGATTCACAACGCACACAAATACAGAAACACGCTGCAAAGATTCACAACGCACACAAATACAGAAATGTGATGCAAAGATTCACAACGCACACAAATACAGAAACATGCTGCAAAGATTTACAACGCATAAAAAATACAGAAACACGCTGCAAAGATTCACAACACACACAAATACAGAAACACGCTGCAAAGATTCACAAGGCACACAAATACAGAAACACGCTGTAAAGATTCACAACGCACACAAATACAGAAACATGCTGCAAAGATTCACAACGCACACAAATACAGAAACGCCATGCAAAGATTCACAACGCACATAAAATACAGAAACACGCTGCAAAGATTCACAACGCACACAAATACAGAAACACGCTGCAAAGATTCACAACACACACAAATACAGAAACAAGCTGCAAAGATTCACAACGCACACAAATACAGAAACACGCTGCAAAGATTCATAACGCACACAAAATACAGAAACACGCTGCAAAGATTCACAACGCACACAAAATACAGAAACACGCTGCAAAGATTCACAACGCACACAAATACAGAAACGCCATGCAAAGATTCACAACGCACACAAAATACAGAAACACGCTGCAAAGATTTACAACGCACACAAATACAGAAACACGATGCAAAGATTAACAACGCACACAAATACAGAAACATGCTGCAAAGATTCACAACACACACAAATACAGAAACACGCTGCAAAGATTCACAAGGCACACAAATACAGAAACACGCTGTAAAGATTCACAACGCACACAAATACAGAAACACGCTGCAAAGATTAACAACGCACACAAATACAGAAACATGCTGCAAAGATTCACAGCGCACACAAATACAGAAACGTGATGCAAAGATTCACAACACACACAAATACAGAAACAAGCTGCAAAGATTCACAACGCACACAAATACAGAAACACGCTGCAAAGATTCATAACGCACACAAAATACAGAAACACGCTGCAAAGATTCACAACGCACACAAAATACAGAAACACGCTGCAAAGATTTACAACGCATAAAAAATAAAGAAACACGCTGCAAAAATTCACAACGCACACAAATACAGAAACACGCTGCAAAGATTCACAACGCACACAAATACAGAAACACGCTGCAAAGATTTACAACGCATAAAAAATAAAGAAACACGCTGCAAAAATTCACAACGCACACAAATACAGAAACACGCTGCAAAGATTCACAACGCACACAAATACAGAAACGCGATGCAAAGATTCACAACGCACACAAATACAGAAACACGCTGCAAAGATTCACAACGCACACAAAATACAGAAACACGCTGCAAAGATTCACAACGCACACAAATACAGAAACGCGATGCAAAGATTCACAACGCACACAAATACAGAAACATGCTGCAAAGATTCACAACGCACACAAATACAGAAACGCGATGCAAAGATTCACAACACACACAAATACAGAAACACGCTGCAAAGATTCACAAGGCACACAAATACAGAAACACGCTGTAAAGATTCACAACGCACACAAATACAGAAACACGCTGCAAAGATTCACAACGCACACAAATACAGAAATGTGATGCAAAGATTCACAACGCACACAAATACAGAAACATGCTGCAAAGATTTACAACGCATAAAAAATACAGAAACACGCTGCAAAGATTCACAACACACACAAATACAGAAACACGCTGCAAAGATTCACAAGGCACACAAATACAGAAACACGCTGTAAAGATTCACAACGCACACAAATACAGAAACATGCTGCAAAGATTCACAACGCACACAAATACAGAAACGCCATGCAAAGATTCACAACGCACACAAAATACAGAAACACGCTGCAAAGATTCACAACGCACACAAATACAGAAACGCGATGCAAAGATTCACAACGCACACAAATACAGAAACATGCTGCAAAGATTCACAACACACACAAATACAGAAACACGCTGCAAAGATTCACAAGGCACACAAATACAGAAACACGCTGTAAAGATTCACAACGCACACAAATACAGAAACACGCTGCAAAGATTCACAACGCACACAAATACAGAAATGTGATGCAAAGATTAACAACGCACACAAATACAGAAACATGCTGCAAAGATTCACAGCGCACACAAATACAGAAACGTGATGCAAAGATTCACAACACACACAAATACAGAAACAAGCTGCAAAGATTCACAACGCACACAAATACAGAAACACGCTGCAAAGATTCATAACGCACACAAAATACAGAAACACGCTGCAAAGATTCACAACGCACACAAAATACAGAAACACGCTGCAAATATTTACAACGCATAAAAAGTAAAGAAACACGCTGCAAAAATTCACAACGCACACAAATACAGAAACACGCTGCAAAGATTCACAACGCACACAAATACAGAAACGCGATGCAAAGATTCACAACGCACACAAATACAGAAACGCCATGCAAAGATTCACAACGCACACAAATACAGAAACACGCTGCAAAGATTCACAACACACAAAATACAGAAACGCTGCAAAGATTCACAACGCACACAAATACAGAAACACGCTGCAAAGATTCACAACGCACACAAATACAGAAACGCGATGCAAAGATTCACAACGCACACAAATACAGAAACACGCTGCAAAGATTCACAACACACACAAATACAGAAACAAGCTGCAAAGATTCACAACGCACACAAATACAGAAACACGCTGCAAAGATTCATAACGCACACAAAATACAGAAACACGCTGCAAAGATTCACAACGCACACAAAATACAGAAACACGCTGCAAAGATTCACAACGCACACAAATACAGAAACGCCATGCAAAGATTCACAACGCACACAAAATACAGAAACACGCTGCAAAGATTCACAACGCACACAAATACAGAAACACGATGCAAAGATTCACAACGCACACAAATACAGAAACATGCTGCAAAGATTCACAACACACACAAATACAGAAACACGCTGCAAAGATTCACAAGGCACACAAATACAGAAACACGCTGTAAAGATTCACAACGCACACAAATACAGAAACACGCTGCAAAGATTAACAACGCACACAAATACAGAAACATGCTGCAAAGATTCACAGCGCACACAAATACAGAAACGTGATGCAAAGATTCACAACACACACAAATACAGAAACAAGCTGCAAAGATTCACAACGCACACAAATACAGAAACACGCTGCAAAGATTCATAACGCACACAAAATACAGAAACACGCTGCAAAGATTCACAACGCACACAAAATACAGAAACACGCTGCAAAGATTTACAACGCATAAAAAATAAAGAAACACGCTGCAAAAATTCACAACGCACACAAATACAGAAACACGCTGCAAAGATTCACAACGCACACAAATACAGAAACACGCTGCAAAGATTTACAACGCATAAAAAATAAAGAAACACGCTGCAAAAATTCACAACGCACACAAATACAGAAACACGCTGCAAAGATTCACAACGCACACAAATACAGAAACGCGATGCAAAGATTCACAACGCACACAAATACAGAAACACGCTGCAAAGATTCACAACGCACACAAAATACAGAAACACGCTGCAAAGATTCACAACGCACACAAATACAGAAACGCGATGCAAAGATTCACAACGCACACAAATACAGAAACATGCTGCAAAGATTCACAACGCACACAAATACAGAAACGCGATGCAAAGATTCACAACACACACAAATACAGAAACACGCTGCAAAGATTCACAAGGCACACAAATACAGAAACACGCTGTAAAGATTCACAACGCACACAAATACAGAAACACGCTGCAAAGATTCACAACGCACACAAATACAGAAATGTGATGCAAAGATTCACAACGCACACAAATACAGAAACATGCTGCAAAGATTTACAACGCATAAAAAATACAGAAACACGCTGCAAAAATTCACAACGCACACAAATACAGAAACACGCTGCAAAGATTCACAACGCACACAAATACAGAAACGCGATGCAAAGATTCACAACGCACACAAATACAGAAACACGCTGCAAAGATTCACAACGCACACAAAATACAGAAACACGCTGCAAAGATTCACAACGCACACAAATACAGAAACGCGATGCAAAGATTCACAACGCACACAAATACAGAAACATGCTGCAAAGATTCACAACGCACACAAATACAGAAACGCGATGCAAAGATTCACAACACACACAAATACAGAAACACGCTGCAAAGATTCACAAGGCACACAAATACAGAAACACGCTGTAAAGATTCACAACGCACACAAATACAGAAACACGCTGCAAAGATTCACAACGCACACAAATACAGAAATGTGATGCAAAGATTCACAACGCACACAAATACAGAAACATGCTGCAAAGATTTACAACGCATAAAAAATACAGAAACACGCTGCAAAGATTCACAACACACACAAATACAGAAACACGCTGCAAAGATTCACAAGGCACACAAATACAGAAACACGCTGTAAAGATTCACAACGCACACAAATACAGAAACATGCTGCAAAGATTCACAACGCACACAAATACAGAAACGCCATGCAAAGATTCACAACGCACACAAAATACAGAAACACGCTGCAAAGATTCACAACGCACACAAATACAGAAACGCGATGCAAAGATTCACAACGCACACAAATACAGAAACATGCTGCAAAGATTCACAACACACACAAATACAGAAACACGCTGCAAAGATTCACAAGGCACACAAATACAGAAACACGCTGTAAAGATTCACAACGCACACAAATACAGAAACACGCTGCAAAGATTCACAACGCACACAAATACAGAAATGTGATGCAAAGATTAACAACGCACACAAATACAGAAACATGCTGCAAAGATTCACAGCGCACACAAATACAGAAACGTGATGCAAAGATTCACAACACACACAAATACAGAAACAAGCTGCAAAGATTCACAACGCACACAAATACAGAAACACGCTGCAAAGATTCATAACGCACACAAAATACAGAAACACGCTGCAAAGATTCACAACGCACACAAAATACAGAAACACGCTGCAAATATTTACAACGCATAAAAAATAAAGAAACACGCTGCAAAAATTCACAACGCACACAAATACAGAAACACGCTGCAAAGATTCACAACGCACACAAAATACAGAAACACGCTGCAAAGATTTACAACGCATAAAAAATAAAGAAACACGCTGCAAAAATTCACAACGCACACAAATACAGAAACACGCTGCAAAGATTCACAACGCACACAAATACAGAAACACGCTGCAAAGATTTACAACGCATAAAAAATAAAGAAACACGCTGCAAAAATTCACAACGCACACAAATACAGAAACACGCTGCAAAGATTCACAACGCACACAAATACAGAAACGCGATGCAAAGATTCACAACGCACACAAATACAGAAACACGCTGCAAAGATTCACAACGCACACAAAATACAGAAACACGCTGCAAAGATTCACAACGCACACAAATACAGAAACGCGATGCAAAGATTCACAACGCACACAAATACAGAAACATGCTGCAAAGATTCACAACGCACACAAATACAGAAACGCGATGCAAAGATTCACAACACACACAAATACAGAAACACGCTGCAAAGATTCACAAGGCACACAAATACAGAAACACGCTGTAAAGATTCACAACGCACACAAATACAGAAACACGCTGCAAAGATTCACAACGCACACAAATACAGAAATGTGATGCAAAGATTCACAACGCACACAAATACAGAAACATGCTGCAAAGATTTACAACGCATAAAAAATACAGAAACACGCTGCAAAAATTCACAACGCACACAAATACAGAAACACGCTGCAAAGATTCACAACGCACACAAATACAGAAACGCGATGCAAAGATTCACAACGCACACAAATACAGAAACACGCTGCAAAGATTCACAACGCACACAAAATACAGAAACACGCTGCAAAGATTCACAACGCACACAAATACAGAAACGCGATGCAAAGATTCACAACGCACACAAATACAGAAACATGCTGCAAAGATTCACAACGCACACAAATACAGAAACGCGATGCAAAGATTCACAACACACACAAATACAGAAACACGCTGCAAAGATTCACAAGGCACACAAATACAGAAACACGCTGTAAAGATTCACAACGCACACAAATACAGAAACACGCTGCAAAGATTCACAACGCACACAAATACAGAAATGTGATGCAAAGATTCACAACGCACACAAATACAGAAACATGCTGCAAAGATTTACAACGCATAAAAAATACAGAAACACGCTGCAAAGATTCACAACACACACAAATACAGAAACACGCTGCAAAGATTCACAAGGCACACAAATACAGAAACACGCTGTAAAGATTCACAACGCACACAAATACAGAAACATGCTGCAAAGATTCACAACGCACACAAATACAGAAACGCCATGCAAAGATTCACAACGCACACAAAATACAGAAACACGCTGCAAAGATTCACAACGCACACAAATACAGAAACGCGATGCAAAGATTCACAACGCACACAAATACAGAAACATGCTGCAAAGATTCACAACACACACAAATACAGAAACACGCTGCAAAGATTCACAAGGCACACAAATACAGAAACACGCTGTAAAGATTCACAACGCACACAAATACAGAAACACGCTGCAAAGATTCACAACGCACACAAATACAGAAATGTGATGCAAAGATTAACAACGCACACAAATACAGAAACATGCTGCAAAGATTCACAGCGCACACAAATACAGAAACGTGATGCAAAGATTCACAACACACACAAATACAGAAACAAGCTGCAAAGATTCACAACGCACACAAATACAGAAACACGCTGCAAAGATTCATAACGCACACAAAATACAGAAACACGCTGCAAAGATTCACAACGCACACAAAATACAGAAACACGCTGCAAATATTTACAACGCATAAAAAATAAAGAAACACGCTGCAAAAATTCACAACGCACACAAATACAGAAACACGCTGCAAAGATTCACAACGCACACAAATACAGAAACGCGATGCAAAGATTCACAACGCACACAAATACAGAAACGCCATGCAAAGATTCACAACGCACACAAATACAGAAACACGCTGCAAAGATTCACAGCGCACACAAATACAGAAACGTGATGCAAAGATTCACAACACACACAAATACAGAAACAAGCTGCAAAGATTCACAACGCACACAAATACAGAAACACGCTGCAAAGATTCATAACGCACACAAAATACAGAAACACGCTGCAAAGATTCACAAGGCACACAAAATACAGAAACACGCTGCAAATATTTACAACGCATAAAAAATAAAGAAACACGCTGCAAAAATTCACAACGCACACAAATACAGAAACACGCTGCAAAGATTCACAACGCACACAAATACAGAAACGCGATGCAAAGATTCACAACGCACACAAATACAGAAACGCCATGCAAAGATTCACAACGCACACAAATACAGAAACACGCTGCAAAGATTCACAACACACAAAATACAGAAACGCTGCAAAGATTCACAACGCACACAAATACAGAAACACGCTGCAAAGATTCACAACGCACACAAATACAGAAACGCGATGCAAAGATTCACAACGCACACAAATACAGAAACACGCTGCAAAGATTCACAACGCACACAAAATACAGAAACACGCTGCAAAGATTCACAACGCACACAAATACAGAAACGCGATGCAAAGATTCACAACGCACACAAATACAGAAACATGCTGCAAAGATTCACAACGCACACAAATACAGAAACGCGATGCAAAGATTCACAACACACACAAATACAGAAACACGCTGCAAAGATTCACAAGGCACACAAATACAGAAACACGCTGTAAAGATTCACAACGCACACAAATACAGAAACACGCTGCAAAGATTCACAACGCACACAAATACAGAAATGTGATGCAAAGATTCACAACGCACACAAATACAGAAACATGCTGCAAAGATTCACAACGCACACAAATACAGAAACACGCTGCAAAGATTCACAATGCACACAAAATACAGAAACACGCTGCAAAGATTCACAACACACAAATACAGAAACAAGCTGCAAAGATATACAACACACACAAATACAGAAACATGCTGCAAAAATTCACAACGCACACAAATAAAGAAACACGCTGCAAAGATTCACAACGCACACAAATACAGAAACGTGATGT
The DNA here is from genome assembly GCA_039654625.1 of Rhinogobio ventralis. NCBI lineage: Eukaryota > Metazoa > Chordata > Actinopteri > Cypriniformes > Gobionidae > Rhinogobio > Rhinogobio ventralis. The sequence continues at coordinate 36,549,934 of CM077201.1, forward strand.
AAAGATTCACAACGCACACAAATACAGAAATGTGATGCAAAGATTCACAACGCACACAAAATACAGAAACACGCTGCAAAGATTCACAACACAAACAAAATACAGAAACACGCTGCAAAGATTCACAACACACACAAATACAGAAACACGCTGCAAAGATTCACAACACACACAAATACAGAAACATGCTGCAAAAATTCACAACACACACAAATACAGAAACACGCTGCAAAGATTTACAACACACACAAATACAGAAACATGCTGCAAAAATTCACAACGCACACAAATACAGAAACACGCTGCAAAGATTCACAACGCACACAAATACAGAAACGTGATGCAAAGATTCACAACGCACACAAATACAGAAATGTGATGCAAAGATTCACAACGCACACAAAATACAGAAACACGCTGCAAAGATTCACAACGCACACAAATACAGAAACGTGATGCAAAGATTCACAACGCACACAAATACAGAAATGTGATGCAAAGATTCACAACGCACACAAAATACAGAAACACGCTGCAAAGATTCACAACACACACAAAATACAGAAACACGCTGCAAAGATTCACAACACACACAAATACAGAAACACGCTGCAAAGATTCACAACACACACAAATACAGAATAATGCTGCAAAGATTTACAACGCACACAAATACAGAAACGTGATGCAAAGATTCACAACACACACAAATACAGAAACACGCTGCAAAGATTTACAACACACACAAATACAGAAACATGCTGCAAAAATTCACAACGCACACAAATACAGAAACACGCTGCAAAGATTCACAACGCACACAAATACAGAAACGTGATGCAAAGATTCACAACGCACACAAATACAGAAATGTGATGCAAAGATTCACAACGCACACAAAATACAGAAACACGCTGCAAAGATTCACAACACGCACAAATACAGAAATGTGATGCAAAGATTCACAACGCACACAAAATACAGAAACACGCTGCAAAGATTCACAACGCACACAAATACAGAAACGTGATGCAAAGATTCACAACGCACACAAATACAGAAATGTGATGCAAAGATTCACAACGCACACAAAATACAGAAACACGCTGCAAAGATTCACAACACACACAAAATACAGAAACACGCTGCAAAGATTCACAACACACACAAATACAGAAACACGCTGCAAAGATTCACAACGCACACAAAATACAGAAACATGCTGCAAAGATTTACAACGCACACAAATACAGAAACGTGATGCAAAGATTCACAACACACACAAATACAGAAACACGCTGCAAAGATTTACAACACACACAAATACAGAAACATGCTGCAAAAATTCACAACGCACACAAATACAGAAACACGCTGCAAAGATTCACAACGCACACAAATACAGAAACGTGATGCAAAGATTCACAACGCACACAAATACAGAAATGTGATGCAAAGATTCACAACGCACACAAAATACAGAAACACGCTGCAAAGATTCACAACACACACAAATACAGAATAATGCTGCAAAGATTCACAACACACACAAATACAGAAACACGCTGCAAAGATTCACAATGCACACAAAATACAAAAACATGCTGCAAAGATTCACAACGCACACAAATACAGAAACGTGATGCAAAGATTCACAACGCACACAAATACAGAAATGTGCTGCAAAAATTCACAACGCACACAAAATACAAAAACATGCTGCAAAGATTCATAACGCACAAATACAGAAACAAGCTGCAAAGATTCACAATGCACACAAAATACAGAAACATGCTGCAAAGATTCACAACGCACACAAAATACAGAAACATGCTGCAAAGATTTACAACGCACACAAATACAGAAACGTGATGTAAAGATTCACAACGCACACAAATACAGAAATGTGATGCAAAGATTCACAACGCACACAAAATACAGAAACACGCTGCAAAGATTCACAACACAAACAAAATACAGAAACACGCTGCAAAGATTCACAACACACACAAATACAGAAACACGCTGCAAAGATTCACAACACACACAAATACAGAAACATGCTGCAAAAATTCACAACACACACAAATACAGAAACACCCTGCAAAGATTTACAACACACACAAATACAGAAACATGCTGCAAAAATTCACAACGCACACAAATACAGAAACACGCTGCAAAGATTCACAACGCACACAAATACAGAAACGTGATGCAAAGATTCACAACGCACACAAATACAGAAATGTGATGCAAAGATTCACAACGCACACAAAATACAGAAACACGCTGCAAAGATTCACAACGCACACAAATACAGAAACGTGATGCAAAGATTCACAACGCACACAAATACAGAAATGTGATGCAAAGATTCACAACGCACACAAAATACAGAAACACGCTGCAAAGATTCACAACACACACAAAATACAGAAACACGCTGCAAAGATTCACAACACACACAAATACAGAAACACGCTGCAAAGATTCACAACGCACACAAAATACAGAAACATGCTGCAAAGATTTACAACGCACACAAATACAGAAATGTGATGCAAAGATTCACAACACACACAAATACAGAAACACGCTGCAAAGATTTACAACACACACAAATACAGAAACATGCTGCAAAAATTCACAACGCACACAAATACAGAAACACGCTGCAAAGATTCACAACGCACACAAATACAGAAACGTGATGCAAAGATTCACAACGCACACAAATACAGAAATGTGATGCAAAGATTCACAACGCACACAAAATACAGAAACGCTGCAAAGATTCACAACACACACAAATACAGAATAATGCTGCAAAGATTCACAACACACACAAATACAGAAACACGCTGCAAAGATTCACAATGCACACAAAATACAAAAACATGCTGCAAAGATTCACAACGCACACAAATACAGAAACGTGATGCAAAGATTCACAACGCACACAAATACAGAAATGTGCTGCAAAAATTCACAACGCACACAAAATACAAAAACATGCTGCAAAGATTCATAACGCACAAATACAGAAACAAGCTGCAAAGATTCACAATGCACACAAAATACAGAAACATGCTGCAAAGATTCACAACGCACACAAATACAGAAACATGCTGCAAAGATTCACAACGCACACAAATACAGAAACACGCTGCAAAGATTCACAACGCACACAAATACAGAAACACGCTGCAAAGATTCACAATGCACACAAAATACAGAAACAAGCTGCAAAGATTCACAACACACAAATACAGAAACAAGCTGCAAAGATTCACAATGCACACAAAATACAGAAACATGCTGCAAAGATTCACAACACACACAAATACAGAAACACGCTGCAAAGATTCACAATGCACACAAAATACAGAAACACGCTGCAAAGATTTACAATGCACACAAAATACAGAAACATGCTGCAAAGATTCACAACGCACACAAATACAGAAACACGCTGCAAAGATATACAACGCACACAAATACAGAAATGTGATGCAAAGATTCATAACACACAAATACAGAAACACGCTGCAAAGATTTACAATGCACACAAAATACAGAAACATGCTGCAAAGATTCACAACGCACACAAATACAGAAACACGCTGCAAAGATTCACAACGCACACAAATACAGAAACACGCTGCAAAGATTCACAACGCACACAAATACAGAAATGTGATGCAAAGATTTACAATGCACACAAAATACAGAAACATGCTGCAAAGATTCACAACGCACACAAATACAGAAACACGCTGCAAAGATTTACAATGCACACAAAATACAGAAACATGCTGCAAAGATTCATAACACACAAATACAGAAACACGCTGCAAAGATTTACAATGCACACAAAATACAGAAACATGCTGCAAAGATTCACAACGCACACAAATACAGAAATGTGATGCAAAGATTCATAACACACAAATACAGAAACACGCTGCAAAGATTTACAATGCACACAAAATACAGAAACATGCTGCAAAGATTCACAACGCACACAAATACAGAAACACGCTGCAAAGATTCACAACGCACACAAATACAGAAACACGCTGCAAAGATTCACAACGCACACAAATACAGAAATGTGATGCAAAGATTCACAACGCACACAAATACAGAAACACGCTGCAAAGATTCACAACGCACACAAATACAGAAACACGCTGCAAAGATATACAACACACACAAATACAGAAACAAGCTGCAAAGATTTACAACACACACAAATACAGAAACATGCTGCAAAAATTCACAACGCACACAAATACAGAAACACGCTGCAAAGATTTACAACACACACAAATACAGAAACATGCTGCAAAGATTCACAACACACACAAATACAGAAACACGCTGCAAAGATTCACAATGCACACAAAATACAAAAACATGCTGCAAAGATTCACAACGCACACAAATACAGAAACGTGCTGCAAAGATTCACAACACACACAAATACAGAAACACGCTGCAAAGATTCACAATGCACACAAAATACAAAAACATGCTGCAAAGATTCACAACGCACACAAATACAGAAACGTGATGCAAAGATTCACAACGCACACAAATACAGAAATGTGCTGCAAAAATTCACAACGCACACAAAATACAGAAACACGCTGCAAAGATTTACAACGCATAAAAAATAAAGAAACACGCTGCAAAAATTCACAACGCACACAAATACAGAAACACGCTGCAAAGATTCACAACGCACACAAATACAGAAACGCGATGCAAAGATTCACAACGCACACAAATACAGAAACACGCTGCAAAGATTCATAACGCACACAAAATACAGAAACACGCTGCAAAGATTCACAACGCACACAAAATACAGAAACACGCTGCAAAGATTTACAACGCATAAAAAATAAAGAAACACGCTGCAAAAATTCACAACGCACACAAATACAGAAACACGCTGCAAAGATTCACAACGCACACAAATACAGAAACGCGATGCAAAGATTCACAACGCACACAAATACAGAAACACGCTGCAAAGATTCATAACGCACACAAAATACAGAAACACGCTGCAAAGATTCACAACGCACACAAAATACAGAAACACGCTGCAAAGATTCACAACGCACACAAATACAGAAACGCGATGCAAAGATTCACAACGCACACAAATACAGAAACATGCTGCAAAGATTCACAACGCACACAAATACAGAAACGCGATGCAAAGATTCACAACACACACAAATACAGAAACACGCTGCAAAGATTCACAAGGCACACAAATACAGAAACACGCTGTAAAGATTCACAACGCACACAAATACAGAAACACGCTGCAAAGATTCACAACGCACACAAATACAGAAATGTGATGCAAAGATTCACAACGCACACAAATACAGAAACATGCTGCAAAGATTTACAACGCATAAAAAATACAGAAACACGCTGCAAAGATTCACAACACACACAAATACAGAAACACGCTGCAAAGATTCACAATGCACACAAAATACAAAAACATGCTGCAAAGATTCACAACGCACACAAATACAGAAACGTGATGCAAAGATTCACAACGCACACAAATACAGAAATGTGCTGCAAAAATTCACAACGCACACAAAATACAGAAACACGCTGCAAAGATTTACAACGCATAAAAAATAAAGAAACACGCTGCAAAAATTCACAACGCACACAAATACAGAAACACGCTGCAAAGATTCACAACGCACACAAATACAGAAACGCGATGCAAAGATTCACAACGCACACAAATACAGAAACACGCTGCAAAGATTCATAACGCACACAAAATACAGAAACACGCTGCAAAGATTCACAACGCACACAAAATACAGAAACACGCTGCAAAGATTTACAACGCATAAAAAATAAAGAAACACGCTGCAAAAATTCACAACGCACACAAATACAGAAACACGCTGCAAAGATTCACAACGCACACAAATACAGAAACGCGATGCAAAGATTCACAACGCACACAAATACAGAAACACGCTGCAAAGATTCATAACGCACACAAAATACAGAAACACGCTGCAAAGATTCACAACGCACACAAAATACAGAAACACGCTGCAAAGATTCACAACGCACACAAATACAGAAACGCGATGCAAAGATTCACAACGCACACAAATACAGAAACATGCTGCAAAGATTCACAACGCACACAAATACAGAAACGCGATGCAAAGATTCACAACACACACAAATACAGAAACACGCTGCAAAGATTCACAAGGCACACAAATACAGAAACACGCTGTAAAGATTCACAACGCACACAAATACAGAAACACGCTGCAAAGATTCACAACGCACACAAATACAGAAATGTGATGCAAAGATTCACAACGCACACAAATACAGAAACATGCTGCAAAGATTTACAACGCATAAAAAATACAGAAACACGCTGCAAAGATTCACAACACACACAAATACAGAAACACGCTGCAAAGATTCACAAGGCACACAAATACAGAAACACGCTGTAAAGATTCACAACGCACACAAATACAGAAACATGCTGCAAAGATTCACAACGCACACAAATACAGAAACGCCATGCAAAGATTCACAACGCACATAAAATACAGAAACACGCTGCAAAGATTCACAACGCACACAAATACAGAAACACGCTGCAAAGATTCACAACACACACAAATACAGAAACAAGCTGCAAAGATTCACAACGCACACAAATACAGAAACACGCTGCAAAGATTCATAACGCACACAAAATACAGAAACACGCTGCAAAGATTCACAACGCACACAAAATACAGAAACACGCTGCAAAGATTCACAACGCACACAAATACAGAAACGCCATGCAAAGATTCACAACGCACACAAAATACAGAAACACGCTGCAAAGATTTACAACGCACACAAATACAGAAACACGATGCAAAGATTAACAACGCACACAAATACAGAAACATGCTGCAAAGATTCACAACACACACAAATACAGAAACACGCTGCAAAGATTCACAAGGCACACAAATACAGAAACACGCTGTAAAGATTCACAACGCACACAAATACAGAAACACGCTGCAAAGATTAACAACGCACACAAATACAGAAACATGCTGCAAAGATTCACAGCGCACACAAATACAGAAACGTGATGCAAAGATTCACAACACACACAAATACAGAAACAAGCTGCAAAGATTCACAACGCACACAAATACAGAAACACGCTGCAAAGATTCATAACGCACACAAAATACAGAAACACGCTGCAAAGATTCACAACGCACACAAAATACAGAAACACGCTGCAAAGATTTACAACGCATAAAAAATAAAGAAACACGCTGCAAAAATTCACAACGCACACAAATACAGAAACACGCTGCAAAGATTCACAACGCACACAAATACAGAAACACGCTGCAAAGATTTACAACGCATAAAAAATAAAGAAACACGCTGCAAAAATTCACAACGCACACAAATACAGAAACACGCTGCAAAGATTCACAACGCACACAAATACAGAAACGCGATGCAAAGATTCACAACGCACACAAATACAGAAACACGCTGCAAAGATTCACAACGCACACAAAATACAGAAACACGCTGCAAAGATTCACAACGCACACAAATACAGAAACGCGATGCAAAGATTCACAACGCACACAAATACAGAAACATGCTGCAAAGATTCACAACGCACACAAATACAGAAACGCGATGCAAAGATTCACAACACACACAAATACAGAAACACGCTGCAAAGATTCACAAGGCACACAAATACAGAAACACGCTGTAAAGATTCACAACGCACACAAATACAGAAACACGCTGCAAAGATTCACAACGCACACAAATACAGAAATGTGATGCAAAGATTCACAACGCACACAAATACAGAAACATGCTGCAAAGATTTACAACGCATAAAAAATACAGAAACACGCTGCAAAGATTCACAACACACACAAATACAGAAACACGCTGCAAAGATTCACAAGGCACACAAATACAGAAACACGCTGCAAAGATTCACAACGCACACAAATACAGAAACATGCTGCAAAGATTCACAACGCACACAAATACAGAAACGCCATGCAAAGATTCACAACGCACACAAAATACAGAAACACGCTGCAAAGATTCACAACGCACACAAATACAGAAACGCGATGCAAAGATTCACAACGCACACAAATACAGAAACATGCTGCAAAGATTCACAACACACACAAATACAGAAACACGCTGCAAAGATTCACAAGGCACACAAATACAGAAACACGCTGTAAAGATTCACAACGCACACAAATACAGAAACACGCTGCAAAGATTCACAACGCACACAAATACAGAAATGTGATGCAAAGATTAACAACGCACACAAATACAGAAACATGCTGCAAAGATTCACAGCGCACACAAATACAGAAACGTGATGCAAAGATTCACAACACACACAAATACAGAAACAAGCTGCAAAGATTCACAACGCACACAAATACAGAAACACGCTGCAAAGATTCATAACGCACACAAAATACAGAAACACGCTGCAAAGATTCACAACGCACACAAAATACAGAAACACGCTGCAAATATTTACAACGCATAAAAAATAAAGAAACACGCTGCAAAAATTCACAACGCACACAAATACAGAAACACGCTGCAAAGATTCACAACGCACACAAATACAGAAACGCGATGCAAAGATTCACAACGCACACAAATACAGAAACGCCATGCAAAGATTCACAACGCACACAAATACAGAAACACGCTGCAAAGATTCACAGCGCACACAAATACAGAAACGTGATGCAAAGATTCACAACACACACAAATACAGAAACAAGCTGCAAAGATTCACAACGCACACAAATACAGAAACACGCTGCAAAGATTCATAACGCACACAAAATACAGAAACACGCTGCAAAGATTCACAACGCACACAAAATACAGAAACACGCTGCAAATATTTACAACGCATAAAAAATAAAGAAACACGCTGCAAAAATTCACAACGCACACAAATACAGAAACACGCTGCAAAGATTCACAACGCACACAAATACAGAAACGCGATGCAAAGATTCACAACGCACACAAATACAGAAACGCCATGCAAAGATTCACAACGCACACAAATACAGAAACACGCTGCAAAGATTCACAACACACAAAATACAGAAACGCTGCAAAGATTCACAACGCACACAAATACAGAAACACGCTGCAAAGATTCACAACGCACACAAATACAGAAACGCGATGCAAAGATTCACAACGCACACAAATACAGAAACACGCTGCAAAGATTCACAACGCACACAAAATACAGAAACACGCTGCAAAGATTCACAACGCACACAAATACAGAAACGCGATGCAAAGATTCACAACGCACACAAATACAGAAACATGCTGCAAAGATTCACAACGCACACAAATACAGAAACGCGATGCAAAGATTCACAACACACACAAATACAGAAACACGCTGCAAAGATTCACAAGGCACACAAATACAGAAACACGCTGTAAAGATTCACAACGCACACAAATACAGAAACACGCTGCAAAGATTCACAACGCACACAAATACAGAAATGTGATGCAAAGATTCACAACGCACACAAATACAGAAACATGCTGCAAAGATTTACAACGCATAAAAAATACAGAAACACGCTGCAAAGATTCACAACACACACAAATACAGAAACACGCTGCAAAGATTCACAAGGCACACAAATACAGAAACACGCTGTAAAGATTCACAACGCACACAAATACAGAAACATGCTGCAAAGATTCACAACGCACACAAATACAGAAACGCCATGCAAAGATTCACAACGCACACAAAATACAGAAACACGCTGCAAAGATTCACAACGCACACAAATACAGAAACGCGATGCAAAGATTCACAACGCACACAAATACAGAAACATGCTGCAAAGATTCACAACACACACAAATACAGAAACGTGATGCAAAGATTCACAACACACACAAATACAGAAACAAGCTGCAAAGATTCACAACGCACACAAATACAGAAACACGCTGCAAAGATTCATAACGCACACAAAATACAGAAACACGCTGCAAAGATTCACAACGCACACAAAATACAGAAACACGCTGCAAATATTTACAACGCATAAAAAATAAAGAAACACGCTGCAAAAATTCACAACGCACACAAATACAGAAACACGCTGCAAAGATTCACAACGCACACAAATACAGAAACGCGATGCAAAGATTCACAACACACACAAATACAGAAACACGCTGCAAAGATTCACAATGCACACAAATACAGAAATGTGATGCAAAGATTCACAGCGCACACAAATACAGAAACGTGATGCAAAGATTCACAACACACACAAATACAGAAACAAGCTGCAAAGATTCACAACGCACACAAATACAGAAACACGCTGCAAAGATTCATAACGCACACAAAATACAGAAACACGCTGCAAAGATTCACAACGCACACAAATACAGAAACGCGATGCAAAGATTCACAACGCACACAAATACAGAAACACGCTGCAAAGATTCACAACACACAAAATACAGAAACGCTGCACAGATTCACAACGCACACAAATACAGAAACATGTTGCAAAGATTCACAACACACACAAATACAGAAACACGCTGCAAAGATTCACAATGCACACAAATACAGAAATGTGATGCAAAGATTCACAACGCACACAAATACAGAAACACGCTGCAAAGATTCATAACGCACACAAAATACAGAAACACGCTGCAAAGATTCACAACGCACACAAAATACAGAAACACGCTGCAAAGATTCACAACGCACACAAATACAGAAACGCGATGCAAAGATTCACAACGCACACAAATACAGAAACATGCTGCAAAGATTCACAACGCACACAAATACAGAAACGCGATGCAAAGATTCACAACACACACAAATACAGAAACACGCTGCAAAGATTCACAAGGCACACAAATACAGAAACACGCTGTAAAGATTCACAACGCACACAAATACAGAAACACGCTGCAAAGATTTACAACGCACACAAATACAGAAATGTGATGCAAAGATTCACAACGCACACAAATACAGAAACATGCTGCAAAGATTTACAACGCATAAAAAATACAGAAACACGCTGCAAAGATTCACAACACACACAAATACAGAAACATGCTGCAAAAATTCACAACGCACACAAATACAGAAACACGCTGCAAAGATTCACAACGCACACAAATACAGAAACGCGATGCAAAGATTCACAACGCACACAAATACAGAAATGCGATGCAAAGATTCACAACGCACACAAATACAGAAACATGCTGCAAAGATTCACAACACAAACATATACAGAAATGTGATGCAAAGATTCACAACGCACACAAATACAGAAACATGCTGCAAAGATTTACAACGCATAAAAAATAAAGAAACACGCTGCAAAGATTAACAACACACACAAATACAGAAACACGCTGCAAAGATTTACAACGCATACAAAATAAAGAAACACGCTGCAAAAATTCACAACGCACACAAATACAGAAACACGCTGCAAAGATTCACAACGCACACAAATACAGAAACACGCTGCAAAGATTCACAACGCACACAAATACAGAAATGTGATGCAAAGATTCACAACGCACACAAATACAGAAACATGCTGCAAAGATTTACAACGCATAAAAAATACAGAAACACGCTGCAAAGATTCACAACACACACAAATACAGAAACATGCTGCAAAAATTCACAACGCACACAAATACAGAAACACGCTGCAAAGATTCACAACGCACACAAATACAGAAACGCGATGCAAAGATTCACAACGCACACAAATACAGAAATGCGATGCAAAGATTCACAACGCACACAAATACAGAAACATGCTGCAAAGATTCACAACACAAACATATACAGAAATGTGATGCAAAGATTCACAACGCACACAAATACAGAAACATGCTGCAAAGATTTACAACGCATAAAAAATAAAGAAACATGATGCAAAGATTCACAACGCACACAAATACAGAAACATGCTGCAAAGATTTACAACGCATAAAAAATAAAGAAACACGCTGCAAAGATTAACAACACACACAAATACAGAAACACGCTGCAAAGATTTACAACGCATAAAAAATAAAGAAACACGCTGCAAAGATTCACAACGCACACAAAAAACAGAAACATGCTGCAAAAATTCACAACGCACACAAATACAGAAACACGCTGCAAAGATTCACAACGCACACAAATACAGAAACGCGATGCAAAGATTCACAACGCACACAAATACAGAAACGCGATGCAAAGATTCACAACGCACACAAATACAGAAACACGCTGCAAAGATTCACAACACACAAAATACAGAAGCGCTGCACAGATTCACAACGCACACAAATACAGAAACATGTTGCAAAGATTCACAACACACACAAATACAGAAACACGCTGCAAAGATTCACAATGCACACAAATACAGAAATGTGATGCAAAGATTCACAACGCACACAAATACAGAAACATGCTGCAAAGATTCACAACGCACACAAATACAAAAACGCGATGCAAAGATTCACAACACACACAAATACAGAAACACGCTGCAAAGATTCACAACGCACACAAATACAGAAACACGCTGTAAAGATTCACAACGCACACAAATACAGAAACGCCATGCAAAGATTCACAACGCACACAAATACAGAAACACGCTGCAAAGATTCATAACGCACACAAAATACAGAAACACGCTGCAAAGATTCACAACGCACACAAAATACAGAAACACGCTGCAAAGATTCACAACGCACACAAATACAGAAACGCGATGCAAAGATTCACAACGCACACAAATACAGAAACATGCTGCAAAGATTCACAACGCACACAAATACAGAAACGCGATGCAAAGATTCACAACACACACAAATACAGAAACACGCTGCAAAGATTCACAACACAAACATATACAGAAATGTGATGCAAAGATTCACAACGCACACAAATACAGAAACATGCTGCAAAGATTTACAACGCATAAAAAATAAAGAAACACGCTGCAAAGATTAACAACACACACAAATACAGAAACACGCTGCAAAGATTTACAACGCATACAAAATAAAGAAACACGCTGCAAAAATTCACAACGCACACAAATACAGAAACACGCTGCAAAGATTCACAACGCACACATATACAGAAATGTGATGCAAAGATTCACAACGCACACAAATACAGAAACATGCTGCAAAGATTTACAACGCATAAAAAATAAAGAAACACGCTGCAAAGATTCACAACGCACACAAATACAGAAACACGCTGCAAAGATTCACAATGCACACAAATACAGAAATGTGATGCAAAGATTCACAACGCACACAAATACAGAAACATGCTGCAAAGATTCACAACGCACACAAATACAGAAACACGCTGCAAAGATTCACAACACACACAAATACAGAAACACGCTGCAAAGATTCACAACGCACACAAATACAGAAATGTGATGCAAAGATTCACAACGCACACAAATACAGAAACATGCTGCAAAGATTCACAACGCACACAAATACAGAAACACGCTGCAAAGATTCACAATGCACACAAATACAGAAATGTGATGCAAAGATTCACAACGCACACAAATACAGAAACATGCTGCAAAGATTCACAACGCACACAAATACAGAAACACGCTGCAAAGATTCACAACACACACAAATACAGAAACACGCTGCAAAGATTCACAACACACACAAATACAGAAACACGCTGCAAAGATTCACAATGCACACAAATACAGAAATGTGATGCAAAGATTCACAACGCACACAAATACAGAAACATGCTGCAAAGATTCACAACGCACACAAATACAGAAACACGCTGCAAAGATTCACAACACACACAAATACAGAAACACGCTGCAAAGATTCACAACGCACACAAATACAGAAATGTGATGCAAAGATTCACAACGCACACAAATACAGAAACATGCTGCAAAGATTTACAACGCATAAAAAATAAAGAAACACGCTGCAAAGATTAACAACACACACAAATACAGAAACACGCTGCAAAGATTTACAACGCATAAAAAATAAAGAAACACGCTGCAAAGATTCACAACGCACACAAAATACAGAAACATGCTGCAAAAATTCACAACGCACACAAATACAGAAACACGCTGCAAAGATTCACAACGCACACAAATACAGAAACGCGATGCAAAGATTCACAACGCACACAAATACAGAAACGCGATGCAAAGATTCACAACGCACACAAATACAGAAACACGCTGCAAAGATTCACAACACACAAAATACAGAAACGCTGCACAGATTCACAACGCACACAAATACAGAAACATGTTGCAAAGATTCACAACACACACAAATACAGAAACACGCTGCAAAGATTCACAATGCACACAAATACAGAAATGTGATGCAAAGATTCACAACGCACACAAATACAGAAACATGCTGCAAAGATTCACAACGCACACAAATACAGAAACGCGATGCAAAGATTCACAACACACACAAATACAGAAACACGCTGCAAAGATTCACAACGCACACAAATACAGAAACACGCTGTAAAGATTCACAACGCACACAAATACAGAAACGCCATGCAAAGATTCACAACGCACACAAATACAGAAACACGCTGCAAAGATTCATAACGCACACAAAATACAGAAACACGCTGCAAAGATTCACAACGCACACAAAATACAGAAACACGCTGCAAAGATTCACAACGCACACAAATACAGAAACGCGATGCAAAGATTCACAACGCACACAAATACAGAAACATGCTGCAAAGATTCACAACGCACACAAATACAGAAACGCGATGCAAAGATTCACAACACACACAAATACAGAAACACGCTGCAAAGATTCACAAGGCACACAAATACAGAAACACGCTGTAAAGATTCACAACGCACACAAATACAGAAACACGCTGCAAAGATTTACAACGCACACAAATACAGAAATGTGATGCAAAGATTCACAACGCACACAAATACAGAAACATGCTGCAAAGATTTACAACGCATAAAAAATACAGAAACACGCTGCAAAGATTCACAACACACACAAATACAGAAACATGCTGCAAAAATTCACAACGCACACAAATACAGAAACACGCTGCAAAGATTCACAACGCACACAAATACAGAAACGCGATGCAAAGATTCACAACGCACACAAATACAGAAATGCGATGCAAAGATTCACAACGCACACAAATACAGAAACATGCTGCAAAGATTCACAACACAAACATATACAGAAATGTGATGCAAAGATTCACAACGCACACAAATACAGAAACATGCTGCAAAGATTTACAACGCATAAAAAATAAAGAAACACGCTGCAAAGATTAACAACACACACAAATACAGAAACACGCTGCAAAGATTTACAACGCATACAAAATAAAGAAACACGCTGCAAAAATTCACAACGCACACAAATACAGAAACACGCTGCAAAGATTCACAACGCACACAAATACAGAAACACGCTGCAAAGATTCACAACGCACACAAATACAGAAATGTGATGCAAAGATTCACAACGCACACAAATACAGAAACATGCTGCAAAGATTTACAACGCATAAAAAATACAGAAACACGCTGCAAAGATTCACAACACACACAAATACAGAAACATGCTGCAAAAATTCACAACGCACACAAATACAGAAACACGCTGCAAAGATTCACAACGCACACAAATACAGAAACGCGATGCAAAGATTCACAACGCACACAAATACAGAAATGCGATGCAAAGATTCACAACGCACACAAATACAGAAACATGCTGCAAAGATTCACAACACAAACATATACAGAAATGTGATGCAAAGATTCACAACGCACACAAATACAGAAACATGCTGCAAAGATTTACAACGCATAAAAAATAAAGAAACATGATGCAAAGATTCACAACGCACACAAATACAGAAACATGCTGCAAAGATTTACAACGCATAAAAAATAAAGAAACACGCTGCAAAGATTAACAACACACACAAATACAGAAACACGCTGCAAAGATTTACAACGCATAAAAAATAAAGAAACACGCTGCAAAGATTCACAACGCACACAAAATACAGAAACATGCTGCAAAAATTCACAACGCACACAAATACAGAAACACGCTGCAAAGATTCACAACGCACACAAATACAGAAACGCGATGCAAAGATTCACAACGCACACAAATACAGAAACGCGATGCAAAGATTCACAACGCACAAAAATACAGAAACACGCTGCAAAGATTCACAACACACAAAATACAGAAGCGCTGCACAGATTCACAACGCACACAAATACAGAAACATGTTGCAAAGATTCACAACACACACAAATACAGAAACACGCTGCAAAGATTCACAATGCACACAAATACAGAAATGTGATGCAAAGATTCACAACGCACACAAATACAGAAACATGCTGCAAAGATTCACAACGCACACAAATACAAAAACGCGATGCAAAGATTCACAACACACACAAATACAGAAACACGCTGCAAAGATTCACAACGCACACAAATACAGAAACACGCTGTAAAGATTCACAACGCACACAAATACAGAAACGCCATGCAAAGATTCACAACGCACACAAATACAGAAACACGCTGCAAAGATTCATAACGCACACAAAATACAGAAACACGCTGCAAAGATTCACAACGCACACAAAATACAGAAACACGCTGCAAAGATTCACAACGCACACAAATACAGAAACGCGATGCAAAGATTCACAACGCACACAAATACAGAAACATGCTGCAAAGATTCACAACGCACACAAATACAGAAACGCGATGCAAAGATTCACAACACACACAAATACAGAAACACGCTGCAAAGATTCACAACACAAACATATACAGAAATGTGATGCAAAGATTCACAACGCACACAAATACAGAAACATGCTGCAAAGATTTACAACGCATAAAAAATAAAGAAACACGCTGCAAAGATTAACAACACACACAAATACAGAAACACGCTGCAAAGATTTACAACGCAAACAAAATAAAGAAACACGCTGCAAAAATTCACAACGCACACAAATACAGAAACACGCTGCAAAGATTCACAACGCACACATATACAGAAATGTGATGCAAAGATTCACAACGCACACAAATACAGAAACATGCTGCAAAGATTTACAACGCATAAAAAATAAAGAAACACGCTGCAAAGATTCACAACGCACACAAATACAGAAACGCGATGCAAAGATTCACAACGCACACAAATACAGAAACGCGATGCAAAGATTCACAACGCACACAAATACAGAAACACGCTGCAAAGATTCACAACACACACAAATACAGAAATGTGATGCAAAGATTCACAACGCACACAAATACAGAAACATGCTGCAAAGATTTACAACGCATAAAAAATAAAGAAACAAGCTGCAAAGATTAACAACACACACAAATACAGAAACACGCTGCAAAGATTTACAACGCATAAAAAATAAAGAAACACGCTGCAAAGATTCACAACGCACACAAAATACAGAAACATGCTGCAAAAATTCACAACGCACACAAATACAGAAACACGCTGCAAAGATTCACAACGCACACAAATACAGAAACGCGATGCAAAGATTCACAACGCACACAAATACAGAAACGCGATGCAAAGATTCACAACGCACACAAATACAGAAACACGCTGCAAAGATTCACAACACACAAAATACAGAAACGCTGCACAGATTCACAACGCACACAAATACAGAAACATGTTGCAAAGATTCACAACACACACAAATACAGAAACACGCTGCAAAGATTCACAATGCACACAAATACAGAAATGTGATGCAAAGATTCACAACGCACACAAATACAGAAATGTGATGCAAAGATTCACAACGCACACAAATACAGAAACACGCTGCAAAGATTCATAACGCACACAAATACAGAAACACGCTGCAAAGATTCACAACGCACACAAATACAGAAACACGCTGCAAAGATTCACAACACACACAAATACAGAAACACGCTGCAAAGATTCACAACGCACACAAATACAGAAATGTGATGCAAAGATTCACAACGCACACAAATACAGAAACATGCTGCAAAGATTTACAACGCATAAAAAATAAAGAAACACGCTGCAAAGATTAACAACACACACAAATACAGAAACACGCTGCAAAGATTTACAACGCATAAAAAATAAAGAAACACGCTGCAAAGATTCACAACGCACACAAATACAGAAACACGCTGCAAAGATTCACAACACACAAAATACAGAAACGCTGCACAGATTCACAACGCACACAAATACAGAAACATGTTGCAAAGATTCACAACACACACAAATACAGAAACACGCTGCAAAGATTCACAATGCACACAAACACAGAAATGTGATGCAAAGATTCACAACGCACACAAATACAGAAATGTGATGCAAAGATTCACAACGCACACAAATACAGAAACACGCTGCAAAGATTCATAACGCACACAAATACAGAAACACGCTGCAAAGATTCACAACGCACACAAATACAGAAACACGCTGCAAAGATTCACAACACACACAAATACAGAAATGTGATGCAAAGATTCACAACGCACACAAATACAGAAACACGCTGTAAAGATTCACAACGCACACAAATACAGAAACACGCTGCAAAGATTCACAACACACACAAATACAGAAACACGCTGCAAAGATTCACAACGCACACAAATACAGAAACATGCTGCAAAGATTTACAACGCATAAAAAATAAAGAAACACGCTGCAAAGATTAACAACACACACAAATACAGAAACACGCTGCAAAGATTTACAACGCATAAAAAATAAAGAAACACGCTGCAAAGATTCACAACGCACACAAAATACAGAAACATGCTGCAAAAATTCACAACGCACACAAATACAGAAACACGCTGCAAAGATTCACAACGCACACAAATACAGAAACGCGATGCAAAGATTCACAACGCACACAAATACAGAAACGCGATGCAAAGATTCACAACGCACACAAATACAGAAACGCGATGCAAAGATTCACAACGCACACAAATACAGAAACACGCTGCAAAGATTCACAACACACAAAATACAGAAACGCTGCACAGATTCACAACGCACACAAATACAGAAACATGTTGCAAAGATTCACAACACACACAAATACAGAAACACGCTGCAAAGATTCACAATGCACACAAATACAGAAATGTGATGCAAAGATTCACAACGCACACAAATACAGAAATATGATGCAAAGATTCACAACGCACACAAATACAGAAACACGCTGCAAAGATTCATAACGCACACAAATACAGAAACACGCTGCAAAGATTCACAACGCACACAAATACAGAAACACGCTGCAAAGATTCACAACACACACAAATACAGAAACACGCTGCAAAGATTCACAACGCACACAAATACAGAAATGTGATGCAAAGATTCACAACGCACACAAATACAGAAACATGCTGCAAAGATTTACAACGCATAAAAAATAAAGAAACACGCTGCAAAGATTAACAACACACACAAATACAGAAACACGCTGCAAAGATTTACAACGCATAAAAAATAAAGAAACACGCTGCAAAGATTCACAACGCACACAAAATACAGAAACATGCTGCAAAAATTCACAACGCACACAAATACAGAAACACGCTGCAAAGATTCACAACACACAAAATACAGAAACGCTGCAAAGATTCACAACGCACACAAATACAGAAACATGCTGCAAAGATTCACAACACACACAAATACAGAAACACGCTGCAAAGATTCACAATGCACACAAATACAGAAATGTGATGCAAAGATTCACAACGCACACAAATACAGAAACATGCTGCAAAGATTTACAACGCATAAAAAATAAAGAAACACGCTGCAAAGATTAACAACACACACAAATACAGAAACACGCTGCAAAGATTTACAACGCATAAAAAATAAAGAAACACGCTGCAAAAATTCACAACGCACACAAATACAGAAACACGATGCAAAGATTCACAACACACACAAATACAGAAACACGCTGCAAAGATTCACAATGCACACAAATACAGAAATGTGATGCAAAGATTCACAACGCACACAAATACAGAAACATGCTGCAAAGATTCACAACACACACAAATACAGAAACACGCTGCAAAGATTCACAATGCACACAAATACAGAAATGTGATGCAAAGATTCACAACGCACACAAATACAGAAACATGCTGCAAAGATTTACAACGCATAAAAAATAAAGAAACACGCTGCAAAGATTAACAACACACACAAATACAGAAACACGCTGCAAAGATTTACAACGCATAAAAAATAAAGAAACACGCTGCAAAGATTCACAACGCACACAAAATAAAGAAACACGCTGCAAAGATTCACAACGCACACAAAATACAGAAACATGCTGCAAAAATTCACAACGCACACAAATACAGAAACACGATGCAAAGATTCACAACACACACAAATACAGAAACACGCTGCAAAGATTCACAATGCACACAAATACAGAAATGTGATGCAAAGATTCACAACGCACACAAATACAGAAACATGCTGCAAAGATTTACAGCGCATAAAAAATAAAGAAACACGCTGCAAAGATTCACAACACACACAAATACAGAAACACGCTGCAAAGATTCACAACGCACACAAATACAGAAATGTGATGCAAAGATTCACAACGCACACAAATACAGAAACACGCTGCAAAGATTCACAACGCACACAAAATACAGAAACACGCTGTAAAGATTTACAGCGCATAAAAAATAAAGAAACACGCTGCAAAGATTCACAACGCACACAAAATACAGAAACACGCTGCAAAGATTTACAGCGCATAAAAAATAAAGAAACACGCTGCAAAGATTCACAACGCACACAAAATACAGAAACATGCTGCAAAGATTCACAACGCACACAAATACAGAAACACGCTGCAAAGATTTACAACACACACAAATACAGAAACACGCTGCAAAGATTCACAACGCACACAAATACAGAAACGTGATGCAAAGATTCACAACGCACACAAATACAGAAATGTGATGCAAAGATTCACAAAGCACACAAAATACAGAAACACGCTGTAAAGATTCACAACGCACACAAATACAGAAACACGCTGCAAAGATTCACAACGCACACAAAATACAGAAACATGCTGCAAAGATTCACAACGCACACAAATACAGAAATGTGATGCAAAGATTCACAACGCACACAAAATACAGAAATGTGATGCAAAGATTCACAAAGCAAAACAAATACAGAAACATGCTGCAAAGATTCACAACGCACACAAATACAGAAACACGCTGTAAATATTCACAATGCACACAAATACAGAAACACGCTGCAAAGATTCACAACGCACACAAATACAGAAACATGCTGCAAAAATTCATAACGCACACAAAATACAGAAACACGCTGCAAAGATTAACAACACACACAAATACAGAAACACGCTGCAAAGATTTACAACGCATACAAAATAAAGAAACATGCTGCAAAAATTCACAACGCACACAAATACAGAAACACGCTGCAAAGATTCACAACGCACACAAATACAGAAACGCGATGCAAAGATTCACAACGCACACAAATACAGAAACGCGATGCAAAGATTCACAACGCACACAAATACAAAAACACGCTGCAAAGATTCACAACACACACAAATACAGAAACACGCTGCAAAGATTCACAACGCACACAAATACAGAAATGTGATGCAAAGATTCACAACGCACACAAATACAGAAACATGCTGCAAAGATTTACAACGCATAAAAAATAAAGAAACACGCTGCAAAGATTAACAATACACACAAATACAGAAACACGCTGCAAAGATTTACAACGCATAAAAAATAAAGAAACACGCTGCAAAGATTCACAACGCACACAAAATACAGAAACATGCTGCAAAAATTCACAACGCACACAAATACAGAAACGCGATGCAAAGATTCACAACGCACACAAATACAGAAACGCGATGCAAAGATTCACAACGCACACAAATACAGAAACACGCTGCAAAGATTCACAACACACAAAATACAGAAACGCTGCACAGATTCACAACGCACACAAATACAGAAACATGTTGCAAAGATTCACAACACACACAAATACAGAAACACGCTGCAAAGATTCACAATGCACACAAATACAGAAATGTGATGCAAAGATTCACAACGCACACAAATACAGAAATGTGATGCAAAGATTCACAACGCACACAAATACAGAAACACGCTGCAAAGATTCATATTGCACACAAATACAGAAACACGCTGCAAAGATTCACAACGCACACAAATACAGAAACACGCTGCAAAGATTCACAACACACACAAATACAGAAACACGCTGCAAAGATTCACAACGCACACAAATACAGAAATGTGATGCAAAGATTCACAACGCACACAAATACAGAAACATGCTGCAAAGATTTACAACGCATAAAAAATAAAGAAACACGCTGCAAAGATTAACAACACACACAAATACAGAAACACGCTGCAAAGATTTACAACGCATAAAAAATTAAGAAACACGCTGCAAAGATTCACAACGCACACAAAATACAGAAACATGCTGCAAAAATTCACAACGCACACAAATACAGAAACACGCTGCAAAGATTCACAACACACAAAATACAGAAACGCTGCAAAGATTCACAACGCACACAAATACAGAAACATGCTGCAAAGATTCACAACACACACAAATACAGAAACACGCTGCAAAGATTCACAATGCACACATATACAGAAATGTGATGCAAAGATTCACAACGCACACAAATACAGAAACATGCTGCAAAGATTTACAACGCATAAAAAATAAAGAAACACGCTGCAAAGATTAACAACACACACAAATACAGAAACATGCTGCAAAGATTCACAACACACACAAATACAGAAACACGCTGCAAAGATTCACAATGCACACATATACAGAAATGTGATGCAAAGATTCACAACGCACACAAATACAGAAACATGCTGCAAAGATTTACAACGCATAAAAAATAAAGAAACACGCTGCAAAGATTAACAACACACACAAATACAGAAACACGCTGCAAAGATTTACAACGCATAAAAAATAAAGAAACACGCTGCAAAGATTCACAACGCACACAAAATACAGAAACATGCTGCAAAAATTCACAACGCACACAAATACAGAAACACGCTGCAAAGATTCACAACGCACACAAATACAGAAACGCGATGCAAAGATTCACAACGCACACAAATACAGAAACGCGATGCAAAGATTCACAACGCACACAAATACAGAAACACGCTGCAAAGATTCACAACACACAAAATACAGAAACGCTGCACAGATTCACAACGCACACAAATACAGAAACATGTTGCAAAGATTCACAACACACACAAATACAGAAACACGCTGCAAAGATTCACAATGCACACAAACACAGAAATGTGATGCAAAGATTCACAACGCACACAAATACAGAAACACGCTGTAAAGATTCACAACGCACACAAATACAGAAACACGCTGTAAAGATTCACAACGCACACAAATACAGAAACACGCTGCAAAGATTCACAACGCACACAAATACAGAAATGTGATGCAAAGATTCACAACGCACACAAATACAGAAACATGCTGCAAAGATTTACAACGCATAAAAAATAAAGAAACACGCTGCAAAGATTAACAACACACACAAATACAGAAACACGCTGCAAAGATTTACAACGCATAAAAAATAAAGAAACACGCTGCAAAGATTCACAACGCACACAAAATACAGAAACATGCTGCAAAAATTCACAACACACACAAATACAGAAACACGCTGCAAAGATTCACAATGCACACATATACAGAAATGTGATGCAAAGATTCACAACGCACACAAATACAGAAACATGCTGCAAAGATTTACAACGCATAAAAAATAAAGAAACACGCTGCAAAGATTAACAACACAAACAAATACAGAAACACGCTGCAAAGATTTACAACGCATAAAAAATAAAGAAACACGCTGCAAAGATTCACAACGCACACAAAATACAGAAACATGCTGCAAAAATTCACAACGCACACAAATACAGAAACACGCTGCAAAGATTCACAACGCACACAAATACAGAAACGCGATGCAAAGATTCACAACGCACACAAATACAGAAACGCGATGCAAAGATTCACAACGCACACAAATACAGAAACACGCTGCAAAGATTCACAACACACAAAATACAGAAACGCTGCACAGATTCACAACGCACACAAATACAGAAACATGTTGCAAAGATTCACAACACACACAAATACAGAAACACGCTGCAAAGATTCACAATGCACACAAATACAGAAATGTGATGCAAAGATTCACAACGCACACAAATACAGAAACACGCTGTAAAGATTCACAACGCACACAAATACAGAAACACGCTGTAAAGATTCACAACGCACACAAATACAGAAACACGCTGCAAAGATTCACAACGCACACAAATACAGAAATGTGATGCAAAGATTCACAACGCACACAAATACAGAAACATGCTGCAAAGATTTACAACGCATAAAAAATAAAGAAACACGCTGCAAAGATTAACAACACACACAAATACAGAAACACGCTGCAAAGATTTACAACGCATAAAAAATAAAGAAACACGCTGCAAAGATTCACAACGCACACAAAATACAGAAACATGCTGCAAAAATTCACAACGCACACAAATACAGAAACACGCTGCAAAGATTCACAACGCACACAAATACAGAAACGCGATGCAAAGATTCACAACGCACACAAATACAGAAACGCGATGCAAAGATTCACAACGCACACAAATACAGAAACACGCTGCAAAGATTCACAACACACAAAATACAGAAACGCTGCACAGATTCACAACGCACACAAATACAGAAACATGTTGCAAAGATTCACAACACACACAAATACAGAAACACGCTGCAAAGATTCACAATGCACACAAATACAGAAATGTGATGCAAAGATTCACAACGCACACAAATACTGAAATGTGATGCAAAGATTCACAACGCACACAAATACAGAAACACGCTGCAAAGATTCATAACGCACACAAATACAGAAACATGCTGCAAAGATTTACAACGCATAAAAAATAAAGAAACACGCTGCAAAGATTAACAACACACACAAATACAGAAACACGCTGCAAAGATTTACAACGCATAAAAAATAAAGAAACACGCTGCAAAGATTCACAACGCACACAAAATACAGAAACATGCTGCAAAAATTCACAACGCACACAAATACAGAAACACGCTGCAAAGATTCACAACGCACACAAATACAGAAACGCGATGCAAAGATTCACAACGCACACAAATACAGAAATGTGATGCAAAGATTCACAACGCACACAAATACAGAAACATGCTGCAAAGATTTACAACGCATAAAAAATAAAGAAACACGCTGCAAAGATTAACAACACACACAAATACAGAAACACGCTGCAAAGATTTACAACGCATAAAAAATAAAGAAAGACGCTGCAAAGATTCACAACGCACACAAATACAGAAACACGCTGCAAAGATTCACAACACACAAAATACAGAAACGCTGCACAGATTCACAACGCACACAAATACAGAAACATGTTGCAAAGATTCACAACACACACAAATACAGAAACACGCTGCAAAGATTCACAATGCACACAAACACAGAAATGTGATGCAAAGATTCACAACGCACACAAATACAGAAATGTGATGCAAAGATTCACAACGCACACAAATACAGAAACACGCTGCAAAGATTCATAACGCACACAAATACAGAAACACGCTGCAAAGATTCACAACGCACACAAATACAGAAACACGCTGCAAAGATTCACAACACACACAAATACAGAAATGTGATGCAAAGATTCACAACGCACACAAATACAGAAACACGCTGTAAAGATTCACAACGCACACAAATACAGAAACACGCTGCAAAGATTCACAACACACACAAATACAGAAACACGCTGCAAAGATTCACAACGCACACAAATACAGAAATGTGATGCAAAGATTCACAACGCACACAAATACAGAAACATGCTGCAAAGATTTACAACGCATAAAAAATAAAGAAACACGCTGCAAAGATTAACAACACACACAAATACAGAAACACGCTGCAAAGATTTACAACGCATAAAAAATAAAGAAAAACGCTGCAAAGATTCACAACGCACACAAAATACAGAAACATGCTGCAAAAATTCACAACGCACACAAATACAGAAACATGCTGCAAAGATTTACAACGCATAAAAAATAAAGAAACACGCTGCAAAGATTAACAACACACACAAATACAGAAACACGCTGCAAAGATTTACAACGCATAAAAAATAAAGAAACACGCTGCAAAGATTCACAACGCACACAAAATACAGAAACATGCTGCAAAAATTCACAACGCACACAAATACAGAAACACGCTGCAAAGATTCACAACGCACACAAATACAGAAACGAGATGCAAAGATTCACAACGCACACAAATACAGAAACGCGATGCAAAGATTCACAACGCACACAAATACAGAAACACGCTGCAAAGATTCACAACACACAAAATACAGAAACGCTGCACAGATTCACAACGCACACAAATACAGAAACATGTTGCAAAGATTCACAACACACACAAATACAGAAACACGCTGCAAAGATTCACAATGCACACAAACACAGAAATGTGATGCAAAGATTCACAACGCACACAAATACAGAAATGTGATGCAAAGATTCACAACGCACACAAATACAGAAACACGCTGCAAAGATTCACAACGCACACAAATACAGAAACACGCTGCAAAGATTCACAACACACACAAATACAGAAATGTGATGCAAAGATTCACAACGCACACAAATACAGAAACACGCTGTAAAGATTCACAACGCACACAAATACAGAAACACGCTGCAAAGATTCACAACACACACAAATACAGAAACACGCTGTAAAGATTCACAACGCACACAAATACAGAAACACGCTGCAAAGATTCACAACACACACAAATACAGAAACACGCTGCAAAGATTCAAAACGCACACAAATACAGAAATGTGATGCAAAGATTCACAACGCACACAAATACAGAAACATGCTGCAAAGATTTACAACGCATAAAAAATAAAGAAACACGCTGCAAAGATTAACAAAACACACAAATACAGAAACACGCTGTAAAGATTCACAACGCACACAAATACAGAAACACGCTGCAAAGATTTACAACGCATAAAAAATAAAGAAACACGCTGCAAAGATTCACAACGCACACAAAATACAGAAACATGCTGCAAAAATTCACAACGCACACAAATACAGAAACACGCTGCAAAGATTCACAACGCACACAAATACAGAAACGCGATGCAAAGATTCACAACGCACACAAATACAGAAACGCGATGCAAAGATTCACAACGCACACAAATACAGAAACACGCTGCAAAGATTCACAACACACAAAATACAGAAACGCTGCACAGATTCACAACGCACACAAATACAGAAACATGTTGCAAAGATTCACAACACACACAAATACAGAAACACGCTGCAAAGATTCACAATGCACACAAATACAGAAATGTGATGCAAAGATTCACAACGCACACAAATACAGAAATGTGATGCAAAGATTCACAACGCACACAAATACAGAAACACGCTGCAAAGATTCATAACGCACACAAATACAGAAACATGCTGCAAAGATTTACAACGCATAAAAAATAAAGAAACACGCTGCAAAGATTAACAACACACACAAATACAGAAACACGCTGCAAAGATTTACAACGCATAAAAAATAAAGAAACACGCTGCAAAGATTCACAACGCACACAAAATACAGAAACATGCTGCAAAAATTCACAACGCACACAAATACAGAAACACGCTGCAAAGATTCACAACGCACACAAATACAGAAACGCGATGCAAAGATTCACAACGCACACAAATACAGAAATGTGATGCAAAGATTCACAACGCACACAAATACAGAAACATGCTGCAAAGATTTACAACGCATAAAAAATAAAGAAACACGCTGCAAAGATTAACAACACACACAAATACAGAAACACGCTGCAAAGATTTACAACGCATAAAAAATAAAGAAACACGCTGCAAAGATTCACAACGCACACAAATACAGAAACACGCTGCAAAGATTCACAACACACAAAATACAGAAACGCTGCACAGATTCACAACGCACACAAATACAGAAACATGTTGCAAAGATTCACAACACACACAAATACAGAAACACGCTGCAAAGATTCACAATGCACACAAACACAGAAATGTGATGCAAAGATTCACAACGCACACAAATACAGAAATGTGATGCAAAGATTCACAACGCACACAAATACAGAAACACGCTGCAAAGATTCATAACGCACACAAATACAGAAACACGCTGCAAAGATTCACAACGCACACAAATACAGAAACACGCTGCAAAGATTCACAACGCACACAAATACATAAACGCGATGCAAAGATTCACAACGCACACAAATACAGAAACACGCTGCAAAGATTCACAACGCACACAAAATACAGAAACACGCTGCAAAGATTCACAACGCACACAAATACAGAAACGCGATGCAAAGATTCACAACGCACACAAATACAGAAACATGCTGCAAAGATTCACAACGCACACAAATACAGAAACGCGATGCAAAGATTCACAACACACACAAATACAGAAACACGCTGCAAAGATTCACAACGCACACAAATACATAAACGCGATGCAAAGATTCACAACGCACACAAATACAGAAACACGCTGCAAAGATTCACAACGCACACAAAATACAGAAACACGCTGCAAAGATTCACAACGCACACAAATACAGAAACGCGATGCAAAGATTCACAACGCACACAAATACAGAAACATGCTGCAAAGATTCACAACGCACACAAATACAGAAACGCGATGCAAAGATTCACAACACACACAAATACAGAAACACGCTGCAAAGATTCACAAGGCACACAAATACAGAAACACGCTGTAAAGATTCACAACGCACACAAATACAGAAACACGCTGCAAAGATTCACAACGCACACAAATACAGAAATGTGATGCAAAGATTCACAACGCACACAAATACAGAAACATGCTGCAAAGATTTACAACGCATAAAAAATACAGAAACACGCTGCAAAGATTCACAACACACACAAATACAGAAACACGCTGCAAAGATTCACAAGGCACACAAATACAGAAACACGCTGTAAAGATTCACAACGCACACAAATACAGAAACATGCTGCAAAGATTCACAACGCACACAAATACAGAAACGCCATGCAAAGATTCACAACGCACACAAAATACAGAAACACGCTGCAAAGATTCACAACGCACACAAATACAGAAACGCGATGCAAAGATTCACAACGCACACAAATACAGAAACATGCTGCAAAGATTCACAACACACACAAATACAGAAACACGCTGCAAAGATTCACAAGGCACACAAATACAGAAACACGCTGTAAAGATTCACAACGCACACAAATACAGAAACACGCTGCAAAGATTCACAACGCACACAAATACAGAAATGTGATGCAAAGATTAACAACGCACACAAATACAGAAACATGCTGCAAAGATTCACAGCGCACACAAATACAGAAACAAGCTGCAAAGATTCACAACGCACACAAATACAGAAACACGCTGCAAAGATTCATAACGCACACAAAATACAGAAACACGCTGCAAAGATTCACAACGCACACAAAATACAGAAACACGCTGCAAATATTTACAACGCATAAAAAATAAAGAAACACGCTGCAAAAATTCACAACGCACACAAATACAGAAACACGCTGCAAAGATTCACAACGCACACAAATACAGAAACGCGATGCAAAGATTCACAACGCACACAAATACAGAAACGCCATGCAAAGATTCACAACGCACACAAATACAGAAACACGCTGCAAAGATTCACAACACACAAAATACAGAAACGCTGCAAAGATTCACAACGCACACAAATACAGAAACACGCTGCAAAGATTCACAACGCACACAAATACAGAAACGCGATGCAAAGATTCACAACGCACACAAATACAGAAACACGCTGCAAAGATTCACAACACACACAAATACAGAAACAAGCTGCAAAGATTCACAACGCACACAAATACAGAAACACGCTGCAAAGATTCATAACGCACACAAAATACAGAAACACGCTGCAAAGATTCACAACGCACACAAAATACAGAAACACGCTGCAAAGATTCACAACGCACACAAATACAGAAACGCCATGCAAAGATTCACAACGCACACAAAATACAGAAACACGCTGCAAAGATTCACAACGCACACAAATACAGAAACACGATGCAAAGATTCACAACGCACACAAATACAGAAACATGCTGCAAAGATTCACAACACACACAAATACAGAAACACGCTGCAAAGATTCACAAGGCACACAAATACAGAAACACGCTGTAAAGATTCACAACGCACACAAATACAGAAACACGCTGCAAAGATTAACAACGCACACAAATACAGAAACATGCTGCAAAGATTCACAGCGCACACAAATACAGAAACGTGATGCAAAGATTCACAACACACACAAATACAGAAACAAGCTGCAAAGATTCACAACGCACACAAATACAGAAACACGCTGCAAAGATTCATAACGCACAAAAAATACAGAAACACGCTGCAAAGATTCACAACGCACACAAAATACAGAAACACGCTGCAAAGATTTACAACGCATAAAAAATAAAGAAACACGCTGCAAAAATTCACAACGCACACAAATACAGAAACACGCTGCAAAGATTCACAACGCACACAAATACAGAAACACGCTGCAAAGATTTACAACGCATAAAAAATAAAGAAACACGCTGCAAAAATTCACAACGCACACAAATACAGAAACACGCTGCAAAGATTCACAACGCACACAAATACAGAAACGCGATGCAAAGATTCACAACGCACACAAATACAGAAACACGCTGCAAAGATTCACAACGCACACAAAATACAGAAACACGCTGCAAAGATTCACAACGCACACAAATACAGAAACGCGATGCAAAGATTCACAACGCACACAAATACAGAAACATGCTGCAAAGATTCACAACGCACACAAATACAGAAACGCGATGCAAAGATTCACAACACACACAAATACAGAAACACGCTGCAAAGATTCACAAGGCACACAAATACAGAAACACGCTGTAAAGATTCACAACGCACACAAATACAGAAACACGCTGCAAAGATTCACAACGCACACAAATACAGAAATGTGATGCAAAGATTCACAACGCACACAAATACAGAAACATGCTGCAAAGATTTACAACGCATAAAAAATACAGAAACACGCTGCAAAGATTCACAACACACACAAATACAGAAACACGCTGCAAAGATTCACAAGGCACACAAATACAGAAACACGCTGTAAAGATTCACAACGCACACAAATACAGAAACATGCTGCAAAGATTCACAACGCACACAAATACAGAAACGCCATGCAAAGATTCACAACGCACACAAAATACAGAAACACGCTGCAAAGATTCACAACGCACACAAATACAGAAACGCGATGCAAAGATTCACAACGCACACAAATACAGAAACATGCTGCAAAGATTCACAACACACACAAATACAGAAACACGCTGCAAAGATTCACAAGGCACACAAATACAGAAACACGCTGTAAAGATTCACAACGCACACAAATACAGAAACATGCTGCAAAGATTTACAACGCATAAAAAATAAAGAAACACGCTGCAAAGATTAACAACACACACAAATACAGAAACACGCTGCAAAGATTTACAACGCATAAAAAATAAAGAAACACGCTGCAAAGATTCACAACGCACACAAAATACAGAAACATGCTGCAAAAATTCACAACGCACACAAATACAGAAACACGCTGCAAAGATTCACAACGCACACAAATACAGAAACGCGATGCAAAGATTCACAACGCACACAAATACAGAAACGCGATGCAAAGATTCACAACGCACACAAATACAGAAACACGCTGCAAAGATTCACAACACACAAAATACAGAAACGCTGCACAGATTCACAACGCACACAAATACAGAAACATGTTGCAAAGATTCACAACACACACAAATACAGAAACACGCTGCAAAGATTCACAATGCACACAAACACAGAAATGTGATGCAAAGATTCACAACGCACACAAATACAGAAATGTGATGCAAAGATTCACAACGCACACAAATACAGAAACACGCTGCAAAGATTCACAACGCACACAAATACAGAAACACGCTGCAAAGATTCACAACACACACAAATACAGAAATGTGATGCAAAGATTCACAACGCACACAAATACAGAAACACGCTGTAAAGATTCACAACGCACACAAATACAGAAACACGCTGTAAAGATTCACAACGCACACAAATACAGAAACACGCTGCAAAGATTCACAACGCACACAAATACAGAAATGTGATGCAAAGATTCACAACGCACACAAATACAGAAACATGCTGCAAAGATTTACAACGCATAAAAAATAAAGAAACACGCTGCAAAGATTAACAACACACACAAATACAGAAACACGCTGCAAAGATTTACAACGCATAAAAAATAAAGAAACACGCTGCAAAGATTCACAACGCACACAAAATACAGAAACATGCTGCAAAAATTCACAACGCACACAAATACAGAAACACGCTGCAAAGATTCACAACGCACACAAATACAGAAACGCGATGCAAAGATTCACAACGCACACAAATACAGAAACGCGATGCAAAGATTCACAACGCACACAAATACAGAAACACGCTGCAAAGATTCACAACACACAAAATACAGAAACGCTGCACAGATTCACAACGCACACAAATACAGAAACATGTTGCAAAGATTCACAACACACACAAATACAGAAACACGCTGCAAAGATTCACAATGCACACAAATACAGAAATGTGATGCAAAGATTCACAACGCACACAAATACTGAAATGTGATGCAAAGATTCACAACGCACACAAATACAGAAACACGCTGCAAAGATTCATAACGCACACAAATACAGAAACATGCTGCAAAGATTTACAACGCATAAAAAATAAAGAAACACGCTGCAAAGATTAACAACACACACAAATACAGAAACACGCTGCAAAGATTTACAACGCATAAAAAATAAAGAAACACGCTGCAAAGATTCACAACGCACACAAAATACAGAAACATGCTGCAAAAATTCACAACGCACACAAATACAGAAACACGCTGCAAAGATTCACAACGCACACAAATACAGAAACGCGATGCAAAGATTCACAACGCACACAAATACAGAAATGTGATGCAAAGATTCACAACGCACACAAATACAGAAACATGCTGCAAAGATTTACAACGCATAAAAAATAAAGAAACACGCTGCAAAGATTAACAACACACACAAATACAGAAACACGCTGCAAAGATTTACAACGCATAAAAAATAAAGAAACACGCTGCAAAGATTCACAACGCACACAAATACAGAAACACGCTGCAAAGATTCACAACACACAAAATACAGAAACGCTGCACAGATTCACAACGCACACAAATACAGAAACATGTTGCAAAGATTCACAACACACACAAATACAGAAACACGCTGCAAAGATTCACAATGCACACAAACACAGAAATGTGATGCAAAGATTCACAACGCACACAAATACAGAAATGTGATGCAAAGATTCACAACGCACACAAATACAGAAACACGCTGCAAAGATTCATAACGCACACAAATACAGAAACACGCTGCAAAGATTCACAACGCACACAAATACAGAAACACGCTGCAAAGATTCACAACACACACAAATACAGAAATGTGATGCAAAGATTCACAACGCACACAAATACAGAAACACGCTGTAAAGATTCACAACGCACACAAATACAGAAACACGCTGCAAAGATTCACAACACACACAAATACAGAAACACGCTGCAAAGATTCACAACGCACACAAATACAGAAATGTGATGCAAAGATTCACAACGCACACAAATACAGAAACATGCTGCAAAGATTTACAACGCATAAAAAATAAAGAAACACGCTGCAAAGATTAACAACACACACAAATACAGAAACACGCTGCAAAGATTTACAACGCATAAAAAATAAAGAAAAACGCTGCAAAGATTCACAACGCACACAAAATACAGAAACATGCTGCAAAAATTCACAACGCACACAAATACAGAAACATGCTGCAAAGATTTACAACGCATAAAAAATAAAGAAACACGCTGCAAAGATTAACAACACACACAAATACAGAAACACGCTGCAAAGATTTACAACGCATAAAAAATAAAGAAACACGCTGCAAAGATTCACAACGCACACAAAATACAGAAACATGCTGCAAAAATTCACAACGCACACAAATACAGAAACACGCTGCAAAGATTCACAACGCACACAAATACAGAAACGAGATGCAAAGATTCACAACGCACACAAATACAGAAACGCGATGCAAAGATTCACAACGCACACAAATACAGAAACACGCTGCAAAGATTCACAACACACAAAATACAGAAACGCTGCACAGATTCACAACGCACACAAATACAGAAACATGTTGCAAAGATTCACAACACACACAAATACAGAAACACGCTGCAAAGATTCACAATGCACACAAACACAGAAATGTGATGCAAAGATTCACAACGCACACAAATACAGAAATGTGATGCAAAGATTCACAACGCACACAAATACAGAAACACGCTGCAAAGATTCACAACGCACACAAATACAGAAACACGCTGCAAAGATTCACAACACACACAAATACAGAAATGTGATGCAAAGATTCACAACGCACACAAATACAGAAACACGCTGTAAAGATTCACAACGCACACAAATACAGAAACACGCTGCAAAGATTCACAACACACACAAATACAGAAACACGCTGTAAAGATTCACAACGCACACAAATACAGAAACACGCTGCAAAGATTCACAACACACACAAATACAGAAACACGCTGCAAAGATTCACAACGCACACAAATACAGAAATGTGATGCAAAGATTCACAACGCACACAAATACAGAAACATGCTGCAAAGATTTACAACGCATAAAAAATAAAGAAACACGCTGCAAAGATTAACAAAACACACAAATACAGAAACACGCTGTAAAGATTCACAACGCACACAAATACAGAAACACGCTGCAAAGATTTACAACGCATAAAAAATAAAGAAACACGCTGCAAAGATTCACAACGCACACAAAATACAGAAACATGCTGCAAAAATTCACAACGCACACAAATACAGAAACACGCTGCAAAGATTCACAACGCACACAAATACAGAAACGCGATGCAAAGATTCACAACGCACACAAATACAGAAACGCGATGCAAAGATTCACAACGCACACAAATACAGAAACACGCTGCAAAGATTCACAACACACAAAATACAGAAACGCTGCACAGATTCACAACGCACACAAATACAGAAACATGTTGCAAAGATTCACAACACACACAAATACAGAAACACGCTGCAAAGATTCACAATGCACACAAATACAGAAATGTGATGCAAAGATTCACAACGCACACAAATACAGAAATGTGATGCAAAGATTCACAACGCACACAAATACAGAAACACGCTGCAAAGATTCATAACGCACACAAATACAGAAACATGCTGCAAAGATTTACAACGCATAAAAAATAAAGAAACACGCTGCAAAGATTAACAACACACACAAATACAGAAACACGCTGCAAAGATTTACAACGCATAAAAAATAAAGAAACACGCTGCAAAGATTCACAACGCACACAAAATACAGAAACATGCTGCAAAAATTCACAACGCACACAAATACAGAAACACGCTGCAAAGATTCACAACGCACACAAATACAGAAACGCGATGCAAAGATTCACAACGCACACAAATACAGAAATGTGATGCAAAGATTCACAACGCACACAAATACAGAAACATGCTGCAAAGATTTACAACGCATAAAAAATAAAGAAACACGCTGCAAAGATTAACAACACACACAAATACAGAAACACGCTGCAAAGATTTACAACGCATAAAAAATAAAGAAACACGCTGCAAAGATTCACAACGCACACAAATACAGAAACACGCTGCAAAGATTCACAACACACAAAATACAGAAACGCTGCACAGATTCACAACGCACACAAATACAGAAACATGTTGCAAAGATTCACAACACACACAAATACAGAAACACGCTGCAAAGATTCACAATGCACACAAACACAGAAATGTGATGCAAAGATTCACAACGCACACAAATACAGAAATGTGATGCAAAGATTCACAACGCACACAAATACAGAAACACGCTGCAAAGATTCATAACGCACACAAATACAGAAACACGCTGCAAAGATTCACAACGCACACAAATACAGAAACACGCTGCAAAGATTCACAACGCACACAAATACATAAACGCGATGCAAAGATTCACAACGCACACAAATACAGAAACACGCTGCAAAGATTCACAACGCACACAAAATACAGAAACACGCTGCAAAGATTCACAACGCACACAAATACAGAAACGCGATGCAAAGATTCACAACGCACACAAATACAGAAACATGCTGCAAAGATTCACAACGCACACAAATACAGAAACGCGATGCAAAGATTCACAACACACACAAATACAGAAACACGCTGCAAAGATTCACAACGCACACAAATACATAAACGCGATGCAAAGATTCACAACGCACACAAATACAGAAACACGCTGCAAAGATTCACAACGCACACAAAATACAGAAACACGCTGCAAAGATTCACAACGCACACAAATACAGAAACGCGATGCAAAGATTCACAACGCACACAAATACAGAAACATGCTGCAAAGATTCACAACGCACACAAATACAGAAACGCGATGCAAAGATTCACAACACACACAAATACAGAAACACGCTGCAAAGATTCACAAGGCACACAAATACAGAAACACGCTGTAAAGATTCACAACGCACACAAATACAGAAACACGCTGCAAAGATTCACAACGCACACAAATACAGAAATGTGATGCAAAGATTCACAACGCACACAAATACAGAAACATGCTGCAAAGATTTACAACGCATAAAAAATACAGAAACACGCTGCAAAGATTCACAACACACACAAATACAGAAACACGCTGCAAAGATTCACAAGGCACACAAATACAGAAACACGCTGTAAAGATTCACAACGCACACAAATACAGAAACATGCTGCAAAGATTCACAACGCACACAAATACAGAAACGCCATGCAAAGATTCACAACGCACACAAAATACAGAAACACGCTGCAAAGATTCACAACGCACACAAATACAGAAACGCGATGCAAAGATTCACAACGCACACAAATACAGAAACATGCTGCAAAGATTCACAACACACACAAATACAGAAACACGCTGCAAAGATTCACAAGGCACACAAATACAGAAACACGCTGTAAAGATTCACAACGCACACAAATACAGAAACACGCTGCAAAGATTCACAACGCACACAAATACAGAAATGTGATGCAAAGATTAACAACGCACACAAATACAGAAACATGCTGCAAAGATTCACAGCGCACACAAATACAGAAACAAGCTGCAAAGATTCACAACGCACACAAATACAGAAACACGCTGCAAAGATTCATAACGCACACAAAATACAGAAACACGCTGCAAAGATTCACAACGCACACAAAATACAGAAACACGCTGCAAATATTTACAACGCATAAAAAATAAAGAAACACGCTGCAAAAATTCACAACGCACACAAATACAGAAACACGCTGCAAAGATTCACAACGCACACAAATACAGAAACGCGATGCAAAGATTCACAACGCACACAAATACAGAAACGCCATGCAAAGATTCACAACGCACACAAATACAGAAACACGCTGCAAAGATTCACAACACACAAAATACAGAAACGCTGCAAAGATTCACAACGCACACAAATACAGAAACACGCTGCAAAGATTCACAACGCACACAAATACAGAAACGCGATGCAAAGATTCACAACGCACACAAATACAGAAACACGCTGCAAAGATTCACAACACACACAAATACAGAAACAAGCTGCAAAGATTCACAACGCACACAAATACAGAAACACGCTGCAAAGATTCATAACGCACACAAAATACAGAAACACGCTGCAAAGATTCACAACGCACACAAAATACAGAAACACGCTGCAAAGATTCACAACGCACACAAATACAGAAACGCCATGCAAAGATTCACAACGCACACAAAATACAGAAACACGCTGCAAAGATTCACAACGCACACAAATACAGAAACACGATGCAAAGATTCACAACGCACACAAATACAGAAACATGCTGCAAAGATTCACAACACACACAAATACAGAAACACGCTGCAAAGATTCACAAGGCACACAAATACAGAAACACGCTGTAAAGATTCACAACGCACACAAATACAGAAACACGCTGCAAAGATTAACAACGCACACAAATACAGAAACATGCTGCAAAGATTCACAGCGCACACAAATACAGAAACGTGATGCAAAGATTCACAACACACACAAATACAGAAACAAGCTGCAAAGATTCACAACGCACACAAATACAGAAACACGCTGCAAAGATTCATAACGCACAAAAAATACAGAAACACGCTGCAAAGATTCACAACGCACACAAAATACAGAAACACGCTGCAAAGATTTACAACGCATAAAAAATAAAGAAACACGCTGCAAAAATTCACAACGCACACAAATACAGAAACACGCTGCAAAGATTCACAACGCACACAAATACAGAAACACGCTGCAAAGATTTACAACGCATAAAAAATAAAGAAACACGCTGCAAAAATTCACAACGCACACAAATACAGAAACACGCTGCAAAGATTCACAACGCACACAAATACAGAAACGCGATGCAAAGATTCACAACGCACACAAATACAGAAACACGCTGCAAAGATTCACAACGCACACAAAATACAGAAACACGCTGCAAAGATTCACAACGCACACAAATACAGAAACGCGATGCAAAGATTCACAACGCACACAAATACAGAAACATGCTGCAAAGATTCACAACGCACACAAATACAGAAACGCGATGCAAAGATTCACAACACACACAAATACAGAAACACGCTGCAAAGATTCACAAGGCACACAAATACAGAAACACGCTGTAAAGATTCACAACGCACACAAATACAGAAACACGCTGCAAAGATTCACAACGCACACAAATACAGAAATGTGATGCAAAGATTCACAACGCACACAAATACAGAAACATGCTGCAAAGATTTACAACGCATAAAAAATACAGAAACACGCTGCAAAGATTCACAACACACACAAATACAGAAACACGCTGCAAAGATTCACAAGGCACACAAATACAGAAACACGCTGTAAAGATTCACAACGCACACAAATACAGAAACATGCTGCAAAGATTCACAACGCACACAAATACAGAAACGCCATGCAAAGATTCACAACGCACACAAAATACAGAAACACGCTGCAAAGATTCACAACGCACACAAATACAGAAACGCGATGCAAAGATTCACAACGCACACAAATACAGAAACATGCTGCAAAGATTCACAACACACACAAATACAGAAACACGCTGCAAAGATTCACAAGGCACACAAATACAGAAACACGCTGTAAAGATTCACAACGCACACAAATACAGAAACACGCTGCAAAGATTCACAACGCACACAAATACAGAAATGTGATGCAAAGATTAACAACGCACACAAATACAGAAACATGCTGCAAAGATTCACAGCGCACACAAATACAGAAACGTGATGCAAAGATTCACAACACACACAAATACAGAAACAAGCTGCAAAGATTCACAACGCACACAAATACAGAAACACGCTGCAAAGATTCATAACGCACACAAAATACAGAAACACGCTGCAAAGATTCACAACGCACACAAAATACAGAAACACGCTGCAAATATTTACAACGCATAAAAAATAAAGAAACACGCTGCAAAAATTCACAACGCACACAAATACAGAAACACGCTGCAAAGATTCACAACGCACACAAATACAGAAACGCGATGCAAAGATTCACAACGCACACAAATACAGAAACGCCATGCAAAGATTCACAACGCACACAAATACAGAAACACGCTGCAAAGATTCACAACGCACACAAATACAGAAACGCGATGCAAAGATTCACAACGCACACAAATACAGAAACATGCTGCAAAGATTCACAACACACACAAATACAGAAACACGCTGCAAAGATTCACAAGGCACACAAATACAGAAACACGCTGTAAAGATTCACAACGCACACAAATACAGAAACACGCTGCAAAGATTCACAACGCACACAAATACAGAAATGTGATGCAAAGATTAACAACGCACACAAATACAGAAACATGCTGCAAAGATTCACAGCGCACACAAATACAGAAACGTGATGCAAAGATTCACAACACACACAAATACAGAAACAAGCTGCAAAGATTCACAACGCACACAAATACAGAAACACGCTGCAAAGATTCATAACGCACACAAAATACAGAAACACGCTGCAAAGATTCACAACGCACACAAAATACAGAAACACGCTGCAAATATTTACAACGCATAAAAAATAAAGAAACACGCTGCAAAAATTCACAACGCACACAAATACAGAAACACGCTGCAAAGATTCACAACGCACACAAATACAGAAACGCGATGCAAAGATTCACAACGCACACAAATACAGAAACGCCATGCAAAGATTCACAACGCACACAAATACAGAAACACGCTGCAAAGATTCACAACACACAAAATACAGAAACGCTGCAAAGATTCACAACGCACACAAATACAGAAACACGCTGCAAAGATTCACAACGCACACAAATACAGAAACATGCTGCAAAGATTCACAACGCACACAAATACAGAAACGCGATGCAAAGATTCACAACACACACAAATACAGAAACACGCTGCAAAGATTCACAACGCACACAAATACAGAAACACGCTGTAAAGATTCACAACGCACACAAATACAGAAACGCCATGCAAAGATTCACAACGCACACAAATACAGAAACACGCTGCAAAGATTCATAACGCACACAAAATACAGAAACACGCTGCAAAGATTCACAACGCACACAAAATACAGAAACACGCTGCAAAGATTCACAACGCACACAAATACAGAAACGCGATGCAAAGATTCACAACGCACACAAATACAGAAACATGCTGCAAAGATTCACAACGCACACAAATACAGAAACGCGATGCAAAGATTCACAACACACACAAATACAGA
Source organism: Rhinogobio ventralis (assembly GCA_039654625.1). NCBI lineage: Eukaryota > Metazoa > Chordata > Actinopteri > Cypriniformes > Gobionidae > Rhinogobio > Rhinogobio ventralis. The sequence continues at coordinate 36,591,949 of CM077201.1, forward strand.
AACACGCTGCAAAGATTCACAAGGCACACAAATACAGAAACACGCTGTAAAGATTCACAACGCACACAAATACAGAAACACGCTGCAAAGATTCACAACGCACACAAATACAGAAATGTGATGCAAAGATTCACAACGCACACAAATACAGAAACATGCTGCAAAGATTTACAACGCATAAAAAATACAGAAACACGCTGCAAAGATTCACAACACACACAAATACAGAAACATGCTGCAAAAATTCACAACGCACACAAATACAGAAACATGCTGCAAAGATTCACAACACAAACATATACAGAAATGTGATGCAAAGATTCACAACGCACACAAATACAGAAACATGCTGCAAAGATTTACAACGCATAAAAAATAAAGAAACACGCTGCAAAGATTAACAACACACACAAATACAGAAACACGCTGCAAAGATTTACAACGCACACAAATACAGAAACACGCTGCAAAGATTCACAAGGCACACAAATACAGAAACACGCTGTAAAGATTCACAACGCACACAAATACAGAAACACGCTGCAAAGATTCACAACGCACACAAATACAGAAATGTGATGCAAAGATTCACAACGCACACAAATACAGAAACATGCTGCAAAGATTTACAACGCATAAAAAATACAGAAACACGCTGCAAAGATTCACAACACACACAAATACAGAAACATGCTGCAAAAATTCACAACGCACACAAATACAGAAACACGCTGCAAAGATTCACAACGCACACAAATACAGAAACGCGATGCAAAGATTCACAACGCACACAAATACAGAAATGCGATGCAAAGATTCACAACGCACACAAATACAGAAACATGCTGCAAAGATTCACAACACAAACATATACAGAAATGTGATGCAAAGATTCACAACGCACACAAATACAGAAACATGCTGCAAAGATTTACAACGCATAAAAAATAAAGAAACACGCTGCAAAGATTAACAACACACACAAATACAGAAACACGCTGCAAAGATTTACAACGCATACAAAATAAAGAAACACGCTGCAAAAATTCACAACGCACACAAATACAGAAACACGCTGCAAAGATTCACAACGCACACAAATACAGAAACGCGATGCAAAGATTCACAACGCACACAAATACAGAAACGCGATGCAAAGATTCACAACGCACACAAATACAGAAACACGCTGCAAAGATTCACAACACACACAAATACAGAAACACGCTGCAAAGATTCACAACGCACACAAATACAGAAATGTGATGCAAAGATTCACAACGCACACAAATACAGAAACATGCTGCAAAGATTTACAACGCATAAAAAATAAAGAAACAAGCTGCAAAGATTAACAACACACACAAATACAGAAACACGCTGCAAAGATTTACAACGCATAAAAAATAAAGAAACACGCTGCAAAGATTGACAACGCACACAAAATACAGAAACATGCTGCAAAAATTCACAACGCACACAAATACAGAAACACGCTGCAAAGATTCACAACGCACACAAATACAGAAACGCGATGCAAAGATTCACAACGCACACAAATACAGAAACGCGATGCAAAGATTCACAACGCACACAAATACAGAAACACGCTGCAAAGATTCACAACACACAAAATACAGAAACGCTGCACAGATTCACAACGCACACAAATACAGAAACATGTTGCAAAGATTCACAACACACACAAATACAGAAACACGCTGCAAAGATTCACAATGCACACAAATACAGAAATGTGATGCAAAGATTCACAACGCACACAAATACAGAAATGTGATGCAAAGATTCACAACGCACACAAATACAGAAACACGCTGCAAAGATTCATAACGCACACAAATACAGAAACACGCTGCAAAGGTTCACAACGCACACAAATACAGAAACACGCTGCAAAGATTCACAACACACACAAATACAGCAACACGCTGCAAAGATTCACAACGCACACAAATACAGAAATGTGATGCAAAGATTCACAACGCACACAAATACAGAAACATGCTGCAAAGATTTACAACGCATAAAAAATAAAGAAACACGCTGCAAAGATTAACAACACACACAAATACAGAAACACGCTACAAAGATTTACAACGCATAAAAAATAAAGAAACACGCTGCAAAGATTCACAACGCACACAAAATACAGAAACATGCTGCAAAAATTCACAACGCACACAAATACAGAAACACGCTGCAAAGATTCACAACACACAAAATACAGAAACGCTGCAAAGATTCACAACGCACACAAATACAGAAACACGCTGCAAAGATTCACAATGCACACATATACAGAAATGTGATGCAAAGATTCACAACGCACACAAATACAGAAACATGCTGCAAAGATTTACAACGCATAAAAAATAAAGAAACACGCTGCAAAGATTAACAACACACACAAATACAGAAACACGCTGCAAAGATTTACAACGCATAAAAAATAAAGAAACACGCTGCAAAGATTCACAACGCACACAAAATACAGAAACATGCTGCAAAAATTCACAACGCACACAAATACAGAAACACGCTGCAAAGATTCACAACGCACACAAATACAGAAACGCGATGCAAAGATTCACAACGCACACAAATACAGAAACGCGATGCAAAGATTCACAACGCACACAAATACAGAAACACGCTGCAAAGATTCACAACACACAAAATACAGAAACGCTGCACAGATTCACAACGCACACAAATACAGAAACATGTTGCAAAGATTCACAACACACACAAATACAGAAACACGCTGCAAAGATTCACAATGCACACAAACACAGAAATGTGATGCAAAGATTCACAACGCACACAAATACAGAAATGTGATGCAAAGATTCACAACGCACACAAATACAGAAACACGCTGCAAAGATTCACAACGCACACAAATACAGAAACACGCTGCAAAGATTCACAACACACACAAATACAGAAATGTGATGCAAAGATTCACAACGCACACAAATACAGAAACACGCTGTAAAGATTCACAACGCACACAAATACAGAAACACGCTGCAAAGATTCACAACACACACAAATACAGAAACACGCTGTAAAGATTCACAACGCACACAAATACAGAAACACGCTGCAAAGATTCACAACACACACAAATACAGAAACACGCTGCAAAGATTCACAACGCACACAAATACAGAAACACGCTGCAAAGATTCACAACGCACACAAATACAGAAATGTGATGCAAAGATTCACAACGCACACAAATACAGAAACATGCTGCAAAGATTTACAACGCATAAAAAATACAGAAACACGCTGCAAAGATTCACAACACACACAAATACAGAAACATGCTGCAAAAATTCACAACGCACACAAATACAGAAACATGCTGCAAAGATTCACAACACAAACATATACAGAAATGTGATGCAAAGATTCACAACGCACACAAATACAGAAACATGCTGCAAAGATTTACAACGCATAAAAAATAAAGAAACACGCTGCAAAGATTAACAACACACACAAATACAGAAACACGCTGCAAAGATTTACAACGCACACAAATACAGAAACACGCTGCAAAGATTCACAAGGCACACAAATACAGAAACACGCTGTAAAGATTCACAACGCACACAAATACAGAAACACGCTGCAAAGATTCACAACGCACACAAATACAGAAATGTGATGCAAAGATTCACAACGCACACAAATACAGAAACATGCTGCAAAGATTTACAACGCATAAAAAATACAGAAACACGCTGCAAAGATTCACAACACACACAAATACAGAAACATGCTGCAAAAATTCACAACGCACACAAATACAGAAACACGCTGCAAAGATTCACAACGCACACAAATACAGAAACGCGATGCAAAGATTCACAACGCACACAAATACAGAAATGCGATGCAAAGATTCACAACGCACACAAATACAGAAACATGCTGCAAAGATTCACAACACAAACATATACAGAAATGTGATGCAAAGATTCACAACGCACACAAATACAGAAACATGCTGCAAAGATTTACAACGCATAAAAAATAAAGAAACACGCTGCAAAGATTAACAACACACACAAATACAGAAACACGCTGCAAAGATTTACAACGCATACAAAATAAAGAAACACGCTGCAAAAATTCACAACGCACACAAATACAGAAACACGCTGCAAAGATTCACAACGCACACAAATACAGAAACGCGATGCAAAGATTCACAACGCACACAAATACAGAAACGCGATGCAAAGATTCACAACGCACACAAATACAGAAACACGCTGCAAAGATTCACAACACACACAAATACAGAAACACGCTGCAAAGATTCACAACGCACACAAATACAGAAATGTGATGCAAAGATTCACAACGCACACAAATACAGAAACATGCTGCAAAGATTTACAACGCATAAAAAATAAAGAAACAAGCTGCAAAGATTAACAACACACACAAATACAGAAACACGCTGCAAAGATTTACAACGCATAAAAAATAAAGAAACACGCTGCAAAGATTGACAACGCACACAAAATACAGAAACATGCTGCAAAAATTCACAACGCACACAAATACAGAAACACGCTGCAAAGATTCACAACGCACACAAATACAGAAACGCGATGCAAAGATTCACAACGCACACAAATACAGAAACGCGATGCAAAGATTCACAACGCACACAAATACAGAAACACGCTGCAAAGATTCACAACACACAAAATACAGAAACGCTGCACAGATTCACAACGCACACAAATACAGAAACATGTTGCAAAGATTCACAACACACACAAATACAGAAACACGCTGCAAAGATTCACAATGCACACAAATACAGAAATGTGATGCAAAGATTCACAACGCACACAAATACAGAAATGTGATGCAAAGATTCACAACGCACACAAATACAGAAACACGCTGCAAAGATTCATAACGCACACAAATACAGAAACACGCTGCAAAGGTTCACAACGCACACAAATACAGAAACACGCTGCAAAGATTCACAACACACACAAATACAGCAACACGCTGCAAAGATTCACAACGCACACAAATACAGAAATGTGATGCAAAGATTCACAACGCACACAAATACAGAAACATGCTGCAAAGATTTACAACGCATAAAAAATAAAGAAACACGCTGCAAAGATTAACAACACACACAAATACAGAAACACGCTGCAAAGATTTACAACGCATAAAAAATAAAGAAACACGCTGCAAAGATTCACAACGCACACAAAATACAGAAACATGCTGCAAAAATTCACAACGCACACAAATACAGAAACACGCTGCAAAGATTCACAACACACAAAATACAGAAACGCTGCAAAGATTCACAACGCACACAAATACAGAAACACGCTGCAAAGATTCACAATGCACACATATACAGAAATGTGATGCAAAGATTCACAACGCACACAAATACAGAAACATGCTGCAAAGATTTACAACGCATAAAAAATAAAGAAACACGCTGCAAAGATTAACAACACACACAAATACAGAAACACGCTGCAAAGATTTACAACGCATAAAAAATAAAGAAACACGCTGCAAAGATTCACAACGCACACAAAATACAGAAACATGCTGCAAAAATTCACAACGCACACAAATACAGAAACACGCTGCAAAGATTCACAACGCACACAAATACAGAAACGCGATGCAAAGATTCACAACGCACACAAATACAGAAACGCGATGCAAAGATTCACAACGCACACAAATACAGAAACACGCTGCAAAGATTCACAACACACAAAATACAGAAACGCTGCACAGATTCACAACGCACACAAATACAGAAACATGTTGCAAAGATTCACAACACACACAAATACAGAAACACGCTGCAAAGATTCACAATGCACACAAACACAGAAATGTGATGCAAAGATTCACAACGCACACAAATACAGAAATGTGATGCAAAGATTCACAACGCACACAAATACAGAAACACGCTGCAAAGATTCACAACGCACACAAATACAGAAACACGCTGCAAAGATTCACAACACACACAAATACAGAAATGTGATGCAAAGATTCACAACGCACACAAATACAGAAACACGCTGTAAAGATTCACAACGCACACAAATACAGAAACACGCTGCAAAGATTCACAACACACACAAATACAGAAACACGCTGTAAAGATTCACAACGCACACAAATACAGAAACACGCTGCAAAGATTCACAACACACACAAATACAGAAACACGCTGCAAAGATTCACAACGCACACAAATACAGAAATGTGATGCAAAGATTCACAACGCACACAAATACAGAAACATGCTGCAAAGATTTACAACGCATAAAAAATAAAGAAACACGCTGCAAAGATTAACAACACACACAAATACAGAAACACGCTGCAAAGATTTACAACGCATAAAAAATAAAGAAACACGCTGCAAAGATTCACAACGCACACAAAATACAGAAACATGCTGCAAAAATTCACAACGCACACAAATACAGAAACACGCTGCAAAGATTCACAACGCACACAAATACAGAAACGCGATGCAAAGATTCACAACGCACACAAATACAGAAACGCGATGCAAAGATTCACAACGCACACAAATACAGAAACACGCTGCAAAGATTCACAACACACAAAATACAGAAACGCTGCACAGATTCACAACGCACACAAATACAGAAACATGTTGCAAAGATTCACAACACACACAAATACAGAAACACGCTGCAAAGATTCACAATGCACACAAATACAGAAATGTGATGCAAAGATTCACAACGCACACAAATACAGAAATGTGATGCAAAGATTCACAACGCACACAAATACAGAAACACGCTGCAAAGATTCATAACGCACACAAATACAGAAACATGCTGCAAAGATTTACAACGCATAAAAAATAAAGAAACACGCTGCAAAGATTAACAACACACACAAATACAGAAACACGCTGCAAAGATTTACAACGCATAAAAAATAAAGAAACACGCTGCAAAGATTCACAACGCACACAAATACAGAAACGCGATGCAAAGATTCACAACGCACACAAATACAGAAATGTGATGCAAAGATTCACAACGCACACAAATACAGAAACATGCTGCAAAGATTTACAACGCATAAAAAATAAAGAAACACGCTGCAAAGATTAACAACACACACAAATACAGAAACACGCTGCAAAGATTTACAACGCATAAAAAATAAAGAAACACGCTGCAAAGATTCACAACGCACACAAATACAGAAACACGCTGCAAAGATTCACAACACACAAAATACAGAAACGCTGCACAGATTCACAACGCACACAAATACAGAAACATGTTGCAAAGATTCACAACACACACAAATACAGAAACACGCTGCAAAGATTCACAATGCACACAAACACAGAAATGTGATGCAAAGATTCACAACGCACACAAATACAGAAATGTGATGCAAAGATTCACAACGCACACAAATACAGAAACACGCTGCAAAGATTCATAACGCACACAAATACAGAAACACGCTGCAAAGATTCACAACGCACACAAGTACAGAAACACGCTGCAAAGATTCACAACACACACAAATACAGAAATGTGATGCAAAGATTCACAACGCACACAAATACAGAAACACGCTGTAAAGATTCACAACGCACACAAATACAGAAACACGCTGCAAAGATTCACAACACACACAAATACAGAAACACGCTGCAAAGATTCACAACGCACACAAATACAGAAATGTGATGCAAAGATTCACAACGCACACAAATACAGAAACATGCTGCAAAGATTTACAACGCATAAAAAATAAAGAAACACGCTGCAAAGATTAACAACACACACAAATACAGAAACACGCTGCAAAGATTTACAACGCATAAAAAATAAAGAAACACGCTGCAAAGATTCACAACGCACACAAATACAGAAACACGCTGCAAAGATTCACAACGCACACAAATACAGAAACGCGATGCAAAGATTCACAACGCACACAAATACAGAAACGCGATGCAAAGATTCACAACGCACACAAATACAGAAACGCGATGCAAAGATTCACAACGCACACAAATACAGAAATGTGATGCAAAGATTCACAACGCACACAAATACAGAAACATGCTGCAAAGATTTACAACGCATAAAAAATAAAGAAACACGCTGCAAAGATTAACAACACACACAAATACAGAAACACGCTGCAAAGATTTACAACGCATAAAAAATAAAGAAACACGCTGCAAAGATTCACAACGCACACAAAATACAGAAACATGCTGCAAAAATTCACAACGCACACAAATACAGAAACACGCTGCAAAGATTAACAACACACACAAATACAGAAACACGCTGCAAAGATTTACAACGCATAAAAAATAAAGAAACACGCTGCAAAGATTCACAACACACACAAAATACAGAAACATGCTGCAAAAATTCACAACGCACACAAATACAGAAACACGCTGCAAAGATTCACAACACACAAAATACAGAAACGCTGCACAGATTCACAACGCACACAAATACAGAAACATGTTGCAAAGATTCACAACACACACAAATACAGAAACACGCTGCAAAGATTCACAATGCACACAAATACAGAAATGTGATGCAAAGATTCACAACGCACACAAATACAGAAATGTGATGCAAAGATTCACAACGCACACAAATACAGAAACACGCTGCAAAGATTCATAACGCACACAAATACAGAAACACGCTGCAAAGATTCACAACGCACACAAATACAGAAACACGCTGCAAAGATTCACAACACACACAAATACAGAAACACGCTGCAAAGATTCACAACGCACACAAATACAGAAATGTGATGCAAAGATTCACAACGCACACAAATACAGAAACATGCTGCAAAGATTTACAACGCATAAAAAATAAAGAAACACGCTGCAAAGATTAACAACACACACAAATACAGAAACACGCTGCAAAGATTTACAACGCATAAAAAATAAAGAAACACGCTGCAAAGATTCACAACGCACACAAAATACAGAAACATGCTGCAAAAATTCACAACGCACACAAATACAGAAACACGCTGCAAAGATTCACAACACACAAAATACAGAAACGCTGCAAAGATTCACAACGCACACAAATACAGAAACGCGATGCAAAGATTCACAACACACACAAATACAGAAACACGCTGCAAAGATTCACAAGGCACACAAATACAGAAACACGCTGTAAAGATTCACAACGCACACAAATACAGAAACACGCTGCAAAGATTCACAACGCACACAAATACAGAAATGTGATGCAAAGATTCACAACGCACACAAATACAGAAACATGCTGCAAAGATTTACAACGCATAAAAAATACAGAAACACGCTGCAAAGATTCACAACACACACAAATACAGAAACATGCTGCAAAAATTCACAACGCACACAAATACAGAAACATGCTGCAAAGATTCACAACACAAACATATACAGAAATGTGATGCAAAGATTCACAACGCACACAAATACAGAAACATGCTGCAAAGATTTACAACGCATAAAAAATAAAGAAACACGCTGCAAAGATTAACAACACACACAAATACAGAAACACGCTGCAAAGATTTACAACGCACACAAATACAGAAACACGCTGCAAAGATTCACAAGGCACACAAATACAGAAACACGCTGTAAAGATTCACAACGCACACAAATACAGAAACACGCTGCAAAGATTCACAACGCACACAAATACAGAAATGTGATGCAAAGATTCACAACGCACACAAATACAGAAACATGCTGCAAAGATTTACAACGCATAAAAAATACAGAAACACGCTGCAAAGATTCACAACACACACAAATACAGAAACATGCTGCAAAAATTCACAACGCACACAAATACAGAAACACGCTGCAAAGATTCACAACGCACACAAATACAGAAACGCGATGCAAAGATTCACAACGCACACAAATACAGAAATGCGATGCAAAGATTCACAACGCACACAAATACAGAAACATGCTGCAAAGATTCACAACACAAACATATACAGAAATGTGATGCAAAGATTCACAACGCACACAAATACAGAAACATGCTGCAAAGATTTACAACGCATAAAAAATAAAGAAACACGCTGCAAAGATTAACAACACACACAAATACAGAAACACGCTGCAAAGATTTACAACGCATACAAAATAAAGAAACACGCTGCAAAAATTCACAACGCACACAAATACAGAAACACGCTGCAAAGATTCACAACGCACACAAATACAGAAACGCGATGCAAAGATTCACAACGCACACAAATACAGAAACGCGATGCAAAGATTCACAACGCACACAAATACAGAAACACGCTGCAAAGATTCACAACACACACAAATACAGAAACACGCTGCAAAGATTCACAACGCACACAAATACAGAAATGTGATGCAAAGATTCACAACGCACACAAATACAGAAACATGCTGCAAAGATTTACAACGCATAAAAAATAAAGAAACAAGCTGCAAAGATTAACAACACACACAAATACAGAAACACGCTGCAAAGATTTACAACGCATAAAAAATAAAGAAACACGCTGCAAAGATTGACAACGCACACAAAATACAGAAACATGCTGCAAAAATTCACAACGCACACAAATACAGAAACACGCTGCAAAGATTCACAACGCACACAAATACAGAAACGCGATGCAAAGATTCACAACGCACACAAATACAGAAACGCGATGCAAAGATTCACAACGCACACAAATACAGAAACACGCTGCAAAGATTCACAACACACAAAATACAGAAACGCTGCACAGATTCACAACGCACACAAATACAGAAACATGTTGCAAAGATTCACAACACACACAAATACAGAAACACGCTGCAAAGATTCACAATGCACACAAATACAGAAATGTGATGCAAAGATTCACAACGCACACAAATACAGAAATGTGATGCAAAGATTCACAACGCACACAAATACAGAAACACGCTGCAAAGATTCATAACGCACACAAATACAGAAACACGCTGCAAAGGTTCACAACGCACACAAATACAGAAACACGCTGCAAAGATTCACAACACACACAAATACAGCAACACGCTGCAAAGATTCACAACGCACACAAATACAGAAATGTGATGCAAAGATTCACAACGCACACAAATACAGAAACATGCTGCAAAGATTTACAACGCATAAAAAATAAAGAAACACGCTGCAAAGATTAACAACACACACAAATACAGAAACACGCTGCAAAGATTTACAACGCATAAAAAATAAAGAAACACGCTGCAAAGATTCACAACGCACACAAAATACAGAAACATGCTGCAAAAATTCACAACGCACACAAATACAGAAACACGCTGCAAAGATTCACAACACACAAAATACAGAAACGCTGCAAAGATTCACAACGCACACAAATACAGAAACACGCTGCAAAGATTCACAATGCACACATATACAGAAATGTGATGCAAAGATTCACAACGCACACAAATACAGAAACATGCTGCAAAGATTTACAACGCATAAAAAATAAAGAAACACGCTGCAAAGATTAACAACACACACAAATACAGAAACACGCTGCAAAGATTTACAACGCATAAAAAATAAAGAAACACGCTGCAAAGATTCACAACGCACACAAAATACAGAAACATGCTGCAAAAATTCACAACGCACACAAATACAGAAACACGCTGCAAAGATTCACAACGCACACAAATACAGAAACGCGATGCAAAGATTCACAACGCACACAAATACAGAAACGCGATGCAAAGATTCACAACGCACACAAATACAGAAACACGCTGCAAAGATTCACAACACACAAAATACAGAAACGCTGCACAGATTCACAACGCACACAAATACAGAAACATGTTGCAAAGATTCACAACACACACAAATACAGAAACACGCTGCAAAGATTCACAATGCACACAAACACAGAAATGTGATGCAAAGATTCACAACGCACACAAATACAGAAATGTGATGCAAAGATTCACAACGCACACAAATACAGAAACACGCTGCAAAGATTCACAACGCACACAAATACAGAAACACGCTGCAAAGATTCACAACACACACAAATACAGAAATGTGATGCAAAGATTCACAACGCACACAAATACAGAAACACGCTGTAAAGATTCACAACGCACACAAATACAGAAACACGCTGCAAAGATTCACAACACACACAAATACAGAAACACGCTGTAAAGATTCACAACGCACACAAATACAGAAACACGCTGCAAAGATTCACAACACACACAAATACAGAAACACGCTGCAAAGATTCACAACGCACACAAATACAGAAACACGCTGCAAAGATTCACAACGCACACAAATACAGAAATGTGATGCAAAGATTAACAACGCACACAAATACAGAAACATGCTGCAAAGATTTACAACGCATAAAAAATACAGAAACACGCTGCAAAGATTCACAACACACACAAATACAGAAACATGCTGCAAAAATTCACAACGCACACAAATACAGAAACATGCTGCAAAGATTCACAACACAAACATATACAGAAATGTGATGCAAAGATTCACAACGCACACAAATACAGAAACATGCTGCAAAGATTTACAACGCATAAAAAATAAAGAAACACGCTGCAAAGATTAACAACACACACAAATACAGAAACACGCTGCAAAGATTTACAACGCACACAAATACAGAAACACGCTGCAAAGATTCACAAGGCACACAAATACAGAAACACGCTGTAAAGATTCACAACGCACACAAATACAGAAACACGCTGCAAAGATTCACAACGCACACAAATACAGAAATGTGATGCAAAGATTCACAACGCACACAAATACAGAAACATGCTGCAAAGATTTACAACGCATAAAAAATACAGAAACACGCTGCAAAGATTCACAACACACACAAATACAGAAACATGCTGCAAAAATTCACAACGCACACAAATACAGAAACACGCTGCAAAGATTCACAACGCACACAAATACAGAAACGCGATGCAAAGATTCACAACGCACACAAATACAGAAATGCGATGCAAAGATTCACAACGCACACAAATACAGAAACATGCTGCAAAGATTCACAACACAAACATATACAGAAATGTGATGCAAAGATTCACAACGCACACAAATACAGAAACATGCTGCAAAGATTTACAACGCATAAAAAATAAAGAAACACGCTGCAAAGATTAACAACACACACAAATACAGAAACACGCTGCAAAGATTTACAACGCATACAAAATAAAGAAACACGCTGCAAAAATTCACAACGCACACAAATACAGAAACACGCTGCAAAGATTCACAACGCACACAAATACAGAAACGCGATGCAAAGATTCACAACGCACACAAATACAGAAACGCGATGCAAAGATTCACAACGCACACAAATACAGAAACACGCTGCAAAGATTCACAACACACACAAATACAGAAACACGCTGCAAAGATTCACAACGCACACAAATACAGAAATGTGATGCAAAGATTCACAACGCACACAAATACAGAAACATGCTGCAAAGATTTACAACGCATAAAAAATAAAGAAACAAGCTGCAAAGATTAACAACACACACAAATACAGAAACACGCTGCAAAGATTTACAACGCATAAAAAATAAAGAAACACGCTGCAAAGATTGACAACGCACACAAAATACAGAAACATGCTGCAAAAATTCACAACGCACACAAATACAGAAACACGCTGCAAAGATTCACAACGCACACAAATACAGAAACGCGATGCAAAGATTCACAACGCACACAAATACAGAAACGCGATGCAAAGATTCACAACGCACACAAATACAGAAACACGCTGCAAAGATTCACAACACACAAAATACAGAAACGCTGCACAGATTCACAACGCACACAAATACAGAAACATGTTGCAAAGATTCACAACACACACAAATACAGAAACACGCTGCAAAGATTCACAATGCACACAAATACAGAAATGTGATGCAAAGATTCACAACGCACACAAATACAGAAATGTGATGCAAAGATTCACAACGCACACAAATACAGAAACACGCTGCAAAGATTCATAACGCACACAAATACAGAAACACGCTGCAAAGGTTCACAACGCACACAAATACAGAAACACGCTGCAAAGATTCACAACACACACAAATACAGCAACACGCTGCAAAGATTCACAACGCACACAAATACAGAAATGTGATGCAAAGATTCACAACGCACACAAATACAGAAACATGCTGCAAAGATTTACAACGCATAAAAAATAAAGAAACACGCTGCAAAGATTAACAACACACACAAATACAGAAACACGCTGCAAAGATTTACAACGCATAAAAAATAAAGAAACACGCTGCAAAGATTCACAACGCACACAAAATACAGAAACATGCTGCAAAAATTCACAACGCACACAAATACAGAAACACGCTGCAAAGATTCACAACACACAAAATACAGAAACGCTGCAAAGATTCACAACGCACACAAATACAGAAACACGCTGCAAAGATTCACAATGCACACATATACAGAAATGTGATGCAAAGATTCACAACGCACACAAATACAGAAACATGCTGCAAAGATTTACAACGCATAAAAAATAAAGAAACACGCTGCAAAGATTAACAACACACACAAATACAGAAACACGCTGCAAAGATTTACAACGCATAAAAAATAAAGAAACACGCTGCAAAGATTCACAACGCACACAAAATACAGAAACATGCTGCAAAAATTCACAACGCACACAAATACAGAAACACGCTGCAAAGATTCACAACGCACACAAATACAGAAACGCGATGCAAAGATTCACAACGCACACAAATACAGAAACGCGATGCAAAGATTCACAACGCACACAAATACAGAAACACGCTGCAAAGATTCACAACACACAAAATACAGAAACGCTGCACAGATTCACAACGCACACAAATACAGAAACATGTTGCAAAGATTCACAACACACACAAATACAGAAACACGCTGCAAAGATTCACAATGCACACAAACACAGAAATGTGATGCAAAGATTCACAACGCACACAAATACAGAAATGTGATGCAAAGATTCACAACGCACACAAATACAGAAACACGCTGCAAAGATTCACAACGCACACAAATACAGAAACACGCTGCAAAGATTCACAACACACACAAATACAGAAATGTGATGCAAAGATTCACAACGCACACAAATACAGAAACACGCTGTAAAGATTCACAACGCACACAAATACAGAAACACGCTGCAAAGATTCACAACACACACAAATACAGAAACACGCTGTAAAGATTCACAACGCACACAAATACAGAAACACGCTGCAAAGATTCACAACACACACAAATACAGAAACACGCTGCAAAGATTCACAACGCACACAAATACAGAAATGTGATGCAAAGATTCACAACGCACACAAATACAGAAACATGCTGCAAAGATTTACAACGCATAAAAAATAAAGAAACACGCTGCAAAGATTAACAACACACACAAATACAGAAACACGCTGCAAAGATTTACAACGCATAAAAAATAAAGAAACACGCTGCAAAGATTCACAACGCACACAAAATACAGAAACATGCTGCAAAAATTCACAACGCACACAAATACAGAAACACGCTGCAAAGATTCACAACGCACACAAATACAGAAACGCGATGCAAAGATTCACAACGCACACAAATACAGAAACGCGATGCAAAGATTCACAACGCACACAAATACAGAAACACGCTGCAAAGATTCACAACACACAAAATACAGAAACGCTGCACAGATTCACAACGCACACAAATACAGAAACATGTTGCAAAGATTCACAACACACACAAATACAGAAACACGCTGCAAAGATTCACAATGCACACAAATACAGAAATGTGATGCAAAGATTCACAACGCACACAAATACAGAAATGTGATGCAAAGATTCACAACGCACACAAATACAGAAACACGCTGCAAAGATTCATAACGCACACAAATACAGAAACATGCTGCAAAGATTTACAACGCATAAAAAATAAAGAAACACGCTGCAAAGATTAACAACACACACAAATACAGAAACACGCTGCAAAGATTTACAACGCATAAAAAATAAAGAAACACGCTGCAAAGATTCACAACGCACACAAATACAGAAACGCGATGCAAAGATTCACAACGCACACAAATACAGAAATGTGATGCAAAGATTCACAACGCACACAAATACAGAAACATGCTGCAAAGATTTACAACGCATAAAAAATAAAGAAACACGCTGCAAAGATTAACAACACACACAAATACAGAAACACGCTGCAAAGATTTACAACGCATAAAAAATAAAGAAACACGCTGCAAAGATTCACAACGCACACAAATACAGAAACACGCTGCAAAGATTCACAACACACAAAATACAGAAACGCTGCACAGATTCACAACGCACACAAATACAGAAACATGTTGCAAAGATTCACAACACACACAAATACAGAAACACGCTGCAAAGATTCACAATGCACACAAACACAGAAATGTGATGCAAAGATTCACAACGCACACAAATACAGAAATGTGATGCAAAGATTCACAACGCACACAAATACAGAAACACGCTGCAAAGATTCATAACGCACACAAATACAGAAACACGCTGCAAAGATTCACAACGCACACAAGTACAGAAACACGCTGCAAAGATTCACAACACACACAAATACAGAAATGTGATGCAAAGATTCACAACGCACACAAATACAGAAACACGCTGTAAAGATTCACAACGCACACAAATACAGAAACACGCTGCAAAGATTCACAACACACACAAATACAGAAACACGCTGCAAAGATTCACAACGCACACAAATACAGAAATGTGATGCAAAGATTCACAACGCACACAAATACAGAAACATGCTGCAAAGATTTACAACGCATAAAAAATAAAGAAACACGCTGCAAAGATTAACAACACACACAAATACAGAAACACGCTGCAAAGATTTACAACGCATAAAAAATAAAGAAACACGCTGCAAAGATTCACAACGCACACAAATACAGAAACACGCTGCAAAGATTCACAACGCACACAAATACAGAAACGCGATGCAAAGATTCACAACGCACACAAATACAGAAACGCGATGCAAAGATTCACAACGCACACAAATACAGAAACGCGATGCAAAGA
This sequence comes from Rhinogobio ventralis, assembly GCA_039654625.1. NCBI lineage: Eukaryota > Metazoa > Chordata > Actinopteri > Cypriniformes > Gobionidae > Rhinogobio > Rhinogobio ventralis. The sequence goes on from CM077201.1 coordinate 36,609,320, forward strand.
TTCACAACGCACACAAATACAGAAATGTGATGCAAAGATTCACAACGCACACAAATACAGAAACATGCTGCAAAGATTTACAACGCATAAAAAATAAAGAAACACGCTGCAAAGATTAACAACACACACAAATACAGAAACACGCTGCAAAGATTTACAACGCATAAAAAATAAAGAAACACGCTGCAAAGATTCACAACACACACAAAATACAGAAACATGCTGCAAAAATTCACAACGCACACAAATACAGAAACACGCTGCAAAGATTCACAACACACAAAATACAGAAACGCTGCACAGATTCACAACGCACACAAATACAGAAACATGTTGCAAAGATTCACAACACACACAAATACAGAAACACGCTGCAAAGATTCACAATGCACACAAATACAGAAATGTGATGCAAAGATTCACAACGCACACAAATACAGAAATGTGATGCAAAGATTCACAACGCACACAAATACAGAAACACGCTGCAAAGATTCATAACGCACACAAATACAGAAACACGCTGCAAAGATTCACAACGCACACAAATACAGAAACACGCTGCAAAGATTCACAACACACACAAATACAGAAACACGCTGCAAAGATTCACAACGCACACAAATACAGAAATGTGATGCAAAGATTCACAACGCACACAAATACAGAAACATGCTGCAAAGATTTACAACGCATAAAAAATAAAGAAACACGCTGCAAAGATTAACAACACACACAAATACAGAAACACGCTGCAAAGATTTACAACGCATAAAAAATAAAGAAACACGCTGCAAAGATTCACAACGCACACAAAATACAGAAACATGCTGCAAAAATTCACAACGCACACAAATACAGAAACACGCTGCAAAGATTCACAACACACAAAATACAGAAACGCTGCAAAGATTCACAACGCACACAAATACAGAAACATGCTGCAAAGATTCACAACACACACAAATACAGAAACACGCTGCAAAGATTCACAATGCACACAAATACAGAAATGTGATGCAAAGATTCACAACGCACACAAATACAGAAACATGCTGCAAAGATTTACAACGCATAAAAAATAAAGAAACACGCTGCAAAGATTAACAACACACACAAATACAGAAACACGCTGCAAAGATTTACAACGCATAAAAAATAAAGAAACACGCTGCAAAGATTCACAACGCACACAAAATACAGAAACATGCTGCAAAAATTCACAACGCACACAAATACAGAAACACGATGCAAAGATTCACAACACACACAAATACAGAAACACGCTGCAAAGATTCACAATGCACACAAATACAGAAATGTGATGCAAAGATTCACAACGCACACAAATACAGAAACATGCTGCAAAGATTTACAGCGCATAAAAAATAAAGAAACACGCTGCAAAGATTCACAACGCACACAAATACAGAAACACGCTGTAAATATTCACAACGCACACAAATACAGAAACACGCTGCAAAGATTCACAACGCACACAAATACAGAAACATGCTGCAAAAATTCATAACGCACACAAAATACAGAAACACGCTGCAAAGATTCACAACGCACACAAAATACAGAAACACGCTGCAAAGATTTACAGCGCATAAAAAATAAAGAAACACGCTGCAAAGATTCACAACGCACACAAAATACAGAAACACGCTGCAAAGATTTACAGCGCATAAAAAATAAAGAAACACGCTGCAAAGATTCACAACGCACACAAAATACAGAAACATGCTGCAAAGATTCACAACGCACACAAATACAGAAACACGCTGCAAAGATTTACAACACACACAAATACAGAAACATGCTGCAAAAATTCACAACGCACACAAATACAGAAACACGCTGCAAAGATTCACAACGCACACAAATACAGAAACGTGATGCAAAGATTCACAACGCACACAAATACAGAAATGTGATGCAAAGATTCACAAAGCACACAAAATACAGAAACACGCTGTAAAGATTCACAACGCACACAAATACAGAAACACGCTGCAAAGATTCACAACGCACACAAAATACAGAAACATGCTGCAAAGATTCACAACGCACACAAATACAGAAATGTGATGCAAAGATTCACAACGCACACAAAATACAGAAATGTGATGCAAAGATTCACAAAGCAAAACAAATACAGAAACATGCTGCAAAGATTCACAACGCACACAAATACAGAAACACGCTGTAAATATTCACAACGCACACAAATACAGAAACACGCTGCAAAGATTCACAACGCACACAAATACAGAAACATGCTGCAAAAATTCATAACGCACACAAAATACAGAAACACGCTGCAAAGATTAACAACACACACAAATACAGAAACACGCTGCAAAGATTTACAACGCATACAAAATAAAGAAACATGCTGCAAAAATTCACAACGCACACAAATACAGAAACACGCTGCAAAGATTCACAACGCACACAAATACAGAAACGCGATGCAAAGATTCACAACGCACACAAATACAGAAACGCGATGCAAAGATTCACAACGCACACAAATACAAAAACACGCTGCAAAGATTCACAACACACACAAATACAGAAACACGCTGCAAAGATTCACAACGCACACAAATACAGAAACACGCTGCAAAGATTTACAACGCATAAAAAATAAAGAAACACGCTGCAAAGATTCACAACGCACACAAAATACAGAAACATGCTGCAAAAATTCACAACGCACACAAATACAGAAACGCGATGCAAAGATTCACAACGCACACAAATACAGAAACGCGATGCAAAGATTCACAACGCACACAAATACAGAAACACGCTGCAAAGATTCACAACACACAAAATACAGAAACGCTGCACAGATTCACAACGCACACAAATACAGAAACATGTTGCAAAGATTCACAACACACACAAATACAGAAACACGCTGCAAAGATTCACAATGCACACAAATACAGAAATGTGATGCAAAGATTCACAACGCACACAAATACAGAAATGTGATGCAAAGATTCACAACGCACACAAATACAGAAACACGCTGCAAAGATTCATAACGCACACAAATACAGAAACACGCTGCAAAGATTCACAACGCACACAAATACAGAAACACGCTGCAAAGATTCACAACACACACAAATACAGAAACACGCTGCAAAGATTCACAACGCACACAAATACAGAAATGTGATGCAAAGATTCACAACGCACACAAATACAGAAACATGCTGCAAAGATTCACAACGCACACAAATACAGAAACACGCTGTAAATATTCACAACGCACACAAATACAGAAACACGCTGCAAAGATTCACAACGCACACAAATACAGAAACATGCTGCAAAAATTCATAACGCACACAAAATACAGAAACACGCTGCAAAGATTAACAACACACACAAATACAGAAACACGCTGCAAAGATTTACAACGCATACAAAATAAAGAAACATGCTGCAAAAATTCACAACGCACACAAATACAGAAACACGCTGCAAAGATTCACAACGCACACAAATACAGAAACGCGATGCAAAGATTCACAACGCACACAAATACAGAAACGCGATGCAAAGATTCACAACGCACACAAATACAAAAACACGCTGCAAAGATTCACAACACACACAAATACAGAAACACGCTGCAAAGATTCACAACGCACACAAATACAGAAATGTGATGCAAAGATTCACAACGCACACAAATACAGAAACATGCTGCAAAGATTTACAACGCATAAAAAATAAAGAAACACGCTGCAAAGATTCACAACGCACACAAAATACAGAAACACGCTGCAAAGATTTACAGCGCATAAAAAATAAAGAAACACGCTGCAAAGATTCACAACGCACACAAAATACAGAAACATGCTGCAAAGATTCACAACGCACACAAATACAGAAACACGCTGCAAAGATTTACAACACACACAAATACAGAAACATGCTGCAAAAATTCACAACGCACACAAATACAGAAACACGCTGCAAAGATTCACAACGCACACAAATACAGAAACGTGATGCAAAGATTCACAACGCACACAAATACAGAAATGTGATGCAAAGATTCACAAAGCACACAAAATACAGAAACACGCTGTAAAGATTCACAACGCACACAAATACAGAAACACGCTGCAAAGATTCACAACGCACACAAAATACAGAAACATGCTGCAAAGATTCACAACGCACACAAATACAGAAATGTGATGCAAAGATTCACAACGCACACAAAATACAGAAATGTGATGCAAAGATTCACAAAGCAAAACAAATACAGAAACATGCTGCAAAGATTCACAACGCACACAAATACAGAAACACGCTGTAAATATTCACAACGCACACAAATACAGAAACACGCTGCAAAGATTCACAACGCACACAAATACAGAAACATGCTGCAAAAATTCATAACGCACACAAAATACAGAAACACGCTGCAAAGATTAACAACACACACAAATACAGAAACACGCTGCAAAGATTTACAACGCATACAAAATAAAGAAACATGCTGCAAAAATTCACAACGCACACAAATACAGAAACACGCTGCAAAGATTCACAACGCACACAAATACAGAAACGCGATGCAAAGATTCACAACGCACACAAATACAGAAACGCGATGCAAAGATTCACAACGCACACAAATACAAAAACACGCTGCAAAGATTCACAACACACACAAATACAGAAACACGCTGCAAAGATTCACAACGCACACAAATACAGAAATGTGATGCAAAGATTCACAACGCACACAAATACAGAAACATGCTGCAAAGATTTACAACGCATAAAAAATAAAGAAACACGCTGCAAAGATTCACAACGCACACAAAATACAGAAACATGCTGCAAAAATTCACAACGCACACAAATACAGAAACGCGATGCAAAGATTCACAACGCACACAAATACAGAAACGCGATGCAAAGATTCACAACGCACACAAATACAGAAACACGCTGCAAAGATTCACAACACACAAAATACAGAAACGCTGCACAGATTCACAACGCACACAAATACAGAAACATGTTGCAAAGATTCACAACACACACAAATACAGAAACACGCTGCAAAGATTCACAATGCACACAAATACAGAAATGTGATGCAAAGATTCACAACGCACACAAATACAGAAATGTGATGCAAAGATTCACAACGCACACAAATACAGAAACACGCTGCAAAGATTCATAACGCACACAAATACAGAAACACGCTGCAAAGATTCACAACGCACACAAATACAGAAACACGCTGCAAAGATTCACAACACACACAAATACAGAAACACGCTGCAAAGATTCACAACGCACACAAATACAGAAATGTGATGCAAAGATTCACAACGCACACAAATACAGAAACATGCTGCAAAGATTTACAACGCATAAAAAATAAAGAAACACGCTGCAAAGATTAACAACACACACAAATACAGAAACACGCTGCAAAGATTTACAACGCATAAAAAATTAAGAAACACGCTGCAAAGATTCACAACGCACACAAAATACAGAAACATGCTGCAAAAATTCACAACGCACACAAATACAGAAACACGCTGCAAAGATTCACAACACACAAAATACAGAAACGCTGCAAAGATTCACAACGCACACAAATACAGAAACATGCTGCAAAGATTCACAACACACACAAATACAGAAACACGCTGCAAAGATTCACAATGCACACATATACAGAAATGTGATGCAAAAATTCACAACGCACACAAATACAGAAACATGCTGCAAAGATTTACAACGCATAAAAAATAAAGAAACACGCTGCAAAGATTAACAACACACACAAATACAGAAACACGCTGCAAAGATTTACAACGCATAAAAAATAAAGAAACACGCTGCAAAGATTCACAACGCACACAAAATACAGAAACATGCTGCAAAAATTCACAACGCACACAAATACAGAAACACGCTGCAAAGATTCACAACGCACACAAATACAGAAACGCGATGCAAAGATTCACAACGCACACAAATACAGAAACGCGATGCAAAGATTCACAACGCACACAAATACAGAAACACGCTGCAAAGATTCACAACACACAAAATACAGAAACGCTGCACAGATTCACAACGCACACAAATACAGAAACATGTTGCAAAGATTCACAACACACACAAATACAGAAACACGCTGCAAAGATTCACAATGCACACAAATACAGAAATGTGATGCAAAGATTCACAACGCACACAAATACAGAAATGTGATGCAAAGATTCACAACGCACACAAATACAGAAACACGCTGCAAAGATTCATAACGCACACAAATACAGAAACATGCTGCAAAGATTTACAACGCATAAAAAATAAAGAAACACGCTGCAAAGATTAACAACACACACAAATACAGAAACACGCTGCAAAGATTTACAACGCATAAAAAATAAAGAAACACGCTGCAAAGATTCACAACGCACACAAAATACAGAAACATGCTGCAAAAATTCACAACGCACACAAATACAGAAACACGCTGCAAAGATTCACAACGCACACAAATACAGAAACGCGATGCAAAGATTCACAACGCACACAAATACAGAAATGTGATGCAAAGATTCACAACGCACACAAATACAGAAACATGCTGCAAAGATTTACAACGCATAAAAGATAAAGAAACACGCTGCAAAGATTAACAACACACACAAATACAGAAACACGCTGCAAAGATTTACAACGCATAAAAAATAAAGAAACACGCTGCAAAGATTCACAACGCACACAAATACAGAAACACGCTGCAAAGATTTACAACGCATAAAAAATAAAGAAACACGCTGCAAAGATTCACAACGCACACAAATACAGAAACACGCTGCAAAGATTCACAACACACAAAATACAGAAACGCTGCACAGATTCACAACGCACACAAATACAGAAACATGTTGCAAAGATTCACAACACACACAAATACAGAAACACGCTGCAAAGATTCACAATGCACACAAACACAGAAATGTGATGCAAAGATTCACAACGCACACAAATACAGAAATGTGATGCAAAGATTCACAACGCACACAAATACAGAAACACGCTGCAAAGATTCATAACGCACAGAAATACAGAAACACGCTGCAAAGATTCACAACGCACACAAATACAGAAACACGCTGCAAAGATTCACAACACACACAAATACAGAAATGTGATGCAAAGATTCACAACGCACACAAATACAGAAACACGCTGTAAAGATTCACAACGCACACAAAATACAGAAACATGCTGCAAAAATTCACAACGCACACAAATACAGAAACATGCTGCAAAGATTTACAACGCATAAAAAATAAAGAAACACGCTGCAAAGATTAACAACACACACAAATACAGAAACACGCTGCAAAGATTTACAACGCATAAAAAATAAAGAAACACGCTGCAAAGATTCACAACGCACACAAAATACAGAAACATGCTGCAAAAATTCACAACGCACACAAATACAGAAACACGCTGCAAAGATTCACAACGCACACAAATACAGAAACGCGATGCAAAGATTCACAACGCACACAAATACAGAAACGCGATGCAAAGATTCACAACGCACACAAATACAGAAACACGCTGCAAAGATTCACAACACACAAAATACAGAAACGCTGCACAGATTCACAACGCACACAAATACAGAAACATGTTGCAAAGATTCACAACACACACAAATACAGAAACACGCTGCAAAGATTCACAATGCACACAAACACAGAAATGTGATGCAAAGATTCACAACGCACACAAATACAGAAATGTGATGCAAAGATTCACAACGCACACAAATACAGAAACACGCTGCAAAGATTCACAACGCACACAAATACAGAAACACGCTGCAAAGATTCACAACACACACAAATACAGAAATGTGATGCAAAGATTCACAACGCACACAAATACAGAAACACGCTGTAAAGATTCACAACGCACACAAATACAGAAACACGCTGCAAAGATTCACAACACACACAAATACAGAAACACGCTGTAAAGATTCACAACGCACACAAATACAGAAACACGCTGCAAAGATTCACAACACACACAAATACAGAAACACGCTGCAAAGATTCACAACGCACACAAATACAGAAATGTGATGCAAAGATTCACAACGCACACAAATACAGAAACATGCTGCAAAGATTTACAACGCATAAAAAATAAAGAAACACGCTGCAAAGATTAACAACACACACAAATACAGAAACACGCTGCAAAGATTTACAACGCATAAAAAATAAAGAAACACGCTGCAAAGATTCACAACGCACACAAAATACAGAAACATGCTGCAAAAATTCACAACGCACACAAATACAGAAACACGCTGCAAAGATTCACAACGCACACAAATACAGAAACGCGATGCAAAGATTCACAACGCACACAAATACAGAAACGCGATGCAAAGATTCACAACGCACACAAATACAGAAACACGCTGCAAAGATTCACAACACACAAAATACAGAAACGCTGCACAGATTCACAACGCACACAAATACAGAAACATGTTGCAAAGATTCACAACACACACAAATACAGAAACACGCTGCAAAGATTCACAATGCACACAAATACAGAAATGTGATGCAAAGATTCACAACGCACACAAATACAGAAATGTGATGCAAAGATTCACAACGCACACAAATACAGAAACACGCTGCAAAGATTCATAACGCACACAAATACAGAAACATGCTGCAAAGATTTACAACGCATAAAAAATAAAGAAACACGCTGCAAAGATTAACAACACACACAAATACAGAAACACGCTGCAAAGATTTACAACGCATAAAAAATAAAGAAACACGCTGCAAAGATTCACAACGCACACAAAATACAGAAACATGCTGCAAAAATTCACAACGCACACAAATACAGAAACACGCTGCAAAGATTCACAACGCACACAAATACAGAAACGCGATGCAAAGATTCACAACGCACACAAATACAGAAATGTGATGCAAAGATTCACAACGCACACAAATACAGAAACATGCTGCAAAGATTTACAACGCATAAAAAATAAAGAAACACGCTGCAAAGATTAACAACACACACAAATACAGAAACACGCTGCAAAGATTTACAACGCATAAAAAATAAAGAAACACGCTGCAAAGATTCACAACGCACACAAATACAGAAACACGCTGCAAAGATTCACAACACACAAAATACAGAAACGCTGCACAGATTCACAACGCACACAAATACAGAAACATGTTGCAAAGATTCACAACACACACAAATACAGAAACACGCTGCAAAGATTCACAATGCACACAAACACAGAAATGTGATGCAAAGATTCACAACGCACACAAATACAGAAACACGCTGCAAAGATTCACAACACACAAAATACAGAAACGCTGCACAGATTCACAACGCACACAAATACAGAAACATGTTGCAAAGATTCACAACACACACAAATACAGAAACACGCTGCAAAGATTCACAATGCACACAAATACAGAAATGTGATGCAAAGATTCACAACGCACACAAATACAGAAATGTGATGCAAAGATTCACAACGCACACAAATACAGAAACACGCTGCAAAGATTCATAACGCACACAAATACAGAAACACGCTGCAAAGATTCACAACGCACACAAATACAGAAACACGCTGCAAAGATTCACAACACACACAAATACAGAAACACGCTGCAAAGATTCACAACGCACACAAATACAGAAATGTGATGCAAAGATTCACAACGCACACAAATACAGAAACATGCTGCAAAGATTTACAACGCATAAAAAATAAAGAAACACGCTGCAAAGATTAACAACACACACAAATACAGAAACACGCTGCAAAGATTTACAACGCATAAAAAATAAAGAAACACGCTGCAAAGATTCACAACGCACACAAAATACAGAAACATGCTGCAAAAATTCACAACGCACACAAATACAGAAACACGCTGCAAAGATTCACAACACACAAAATACAGAAACGCTGCAAAGATTCACAACGCACACAAATACAGAAACATGCTGCAAAGATTCACAACACACACAAATACAGAAACACGCTGCAAAGATTCACAATGCACACAAATACAGAAATGTGATGCAAAGATTCACAACGCACACAAATACAGAAACATGCTGCAAAGATTTACAACGCATAAAAAATAAAGAAACACGCTGCAAAGATTAACAACACACACAAATACAGAAACACGCTGCAAAGATTTACAACGCATAAAAAATAAAGAAACACGCTGCAAAGATTCACAACGCACACAAAATACAGAAACATGCTGCAAAAATTCACAACGCACACAAATACAGAAACACGATGCAAAGATTCACAACACACACAAATACAGAAACACGCTGCAAAGATTCACAATGCACACAAATACAGAAATGTGATGCAAAGATTCACAACGCACACAAATACAGAAACATGCTGCAAAGATTTACAGCGCATAAAAAATAAAGAAACACGCTGCAAAGATTCACAACGCACACAAATACAGAAACACGCTGTAAATATTCACAACGCACACAAATACAGAAACACGCTGCAAAGATTCACAACGCACACAAATACAGAAACATGCTGCAAAAATTCATAACGCACACAAAATACAGAAACACGCTGCAAAGATTCACAACGCACACAAAATACAGAAACACGCTGCAAAGATTTACAGCGCATAAAAAATAAAGAAACACGCTGCAAAGATTCACAACGCACACAAAATACAGAAACACGCTGCAAAGATTTACAGCGCATAAAAAATAAAGAAACACGCTGCAAAGATTCACAACGCACACAAAATACAGAAACATGCTGCAAAGATTCACAACGCACACAAATACAGAAACACGCTGCAAAGATTTACAACACACACAAATACAGAAACATGCTGCAAAAATTCACAACGCACACAAATACAGAAACACGCTGCAAAGATTCACAACGCACACAAATACAGAAACGTGATGCAAAGATTCACAACGCACACAAATACAGAAATGTGATGCAAAGATTCACAAAGCACACAAAATACAGAAACACGCTGTAAAGATTCACAACGCACACAAATACAGAAACACGCTGCAAAGATTCACAACGCACACAAAATACAGAAACATGCTGCAAAGATTCACAACGCACACAAATACAGAAATGTGATGCAAAGATTCACAACGCACACAAAATACAGAAATGTGATGCAAAGATTCACAAAGCAAAACAAATACAGAAACATGCTGCAAAGATTCACAACGCACACAAATACAGAAACACGCTGTAAATATTCACAACGCACACAAATACAGAAACACGCTGCAAAGATTCACAACGCACACAAATACAGAAACATGCTGCAAAAATTCATAACGCACACAAAATACAGAAACACGCTGCAAAGATTAACAACACACACAAATACAGAAACACGCTGCAAAGATTTACAACGCATACAAAATAAAGAAACATGCTGCAAAAATTCACAACGCACACAAATACAGAAACACGCTGCAAAGATTCACAACGCACACAAATACAGAAACGCGATGCAAAGATTCACAACGCACACAAATACAGAAACGCGATGCAAAGATTCACAACGCACACAAATACAAAAACACGCTGCAAAGATTCACAACACACACAAATACAGAAACACGCTGCAAAGATTCACAACGCACACAAATACAGAAATGTGATGCAAAGATTCACAACGCACACAAATACAGAAACATGCTGCAAAGATTTACAACGCATAAAAAATAAAGAAACACGCTGCAAAGATTAACAACACACACAAATACAGAAACACGCTGCAAAGATTTACAACGCACACAAATACAGAAACGCGATGCAAAGATTCACAACGCACACAAATACAGAAACGCGATGCAAAGATTCACAACGCACACAAATACAGAAACACGCTGCAAAGATTCACAACACACAAAATACAGAAACGCTGCACAGATTCACAACGCACACAAATACAGAAACATGTTGCAAAGATTCACAACACACACAAATACAGAAACACGCTGCAAAGATTCACAATGCACACAAATACAGAAATGTGATGCAAAGATTCACAACGCACACAAATACAGAAATGTGATGCAAAGATTCACAACGCACACAAATACAGAAACACGCTGCAAAGATTCATAACGCACACAAATACAGAAACATGCTGCAAAGATTTACAACGCATAAAAAATAAAGAAACACGCTGCAAAGATTAACAACACACACAAATACAGAAACACGCTGCAAAGATTTACAACGCATAAAAAATAAAGAAACACGCTGCAAAGATTCACAACGCACACAAAATACAGAAACATGCTGCAAAAATTCACAACGCACACAAATACAGAAACACGCTGCAAAGATTCACAACGCACACAAATACAGAAACGCGATGCAAAGATTCACAACGCACACAAATACAGAAATGTGATGCAAAGATTCACAACGCACACAAATACAGAAACATGCTGCAAAGATTTACAACGCATAAAAAATAAAGAAACACGCTGCAAAGATTAACAACACACACAAATACAGAAACACGCTGCAAAGATTTACAACGCATAAAAAATAAAGAAACACGCTGCAAAGATTCACAACGCACACAAATACAGAAACACGCTGCAAAGATTCACAACACACAAAATACAGAAACGCTGCACAGATTCACAACGCACACAAATACAGAAACATGTTGCAAAGATTCACAACACACACAAATACAGAAACACGCTGCAAAGATTCACAATGCACACAAACACAGAAATGTGATGCAAAGATTCACAACGCACACAAATACAGAAACACGCTGCAAAGATTCACAACACACAAAATACAGAAACGCTGCACAGATTCACAACGCACACAAATACAGAAACATGTTGCAAAGATTCACAACACACACAAATACAGAAACACGCTGCAAAGATTCACAATGCACACAAATACAGAAATGTGATGCAAAGATTCACAACGCACACAAATACAGAAATGTGATGCAAAGATTCACAACGCACACAAATACAGAAACACGCTGCAAAGATTCATAACGCACACAAATACAGAAACACGCTGCAAAGATTCACAACGCACACAAATACAGAAACACGCTGCAAAGATTCACAACACACACAAATACAGAAACACGCTGCAAAGATTCACAACGCACACAAATACAGAAATGTGATGCAAAGATTCACAACGCACACAAATACAGAAACATGCTGCAAAGATTTACAACGCATAAAAAATAAAGAAACACGCTGCAAAGATTAACAACACACACAAATACAGAAACACGCTGCAAAGATTTACAACGCATAAAAAATAAAGAAACACGCTGCAAAGATTCACAACGCACACAAAATACAGAAACATGCTGCAAAAATTCACAACGCACACAAATACAGAAACACGCTGCAAAGATTCACAACACACAAAATACAGAAACGCTGCAAAGATTCACAACGCACACAAATACAGAAACATGCTGCAAAGATTCACAACACACACAAATACAGAAACACGCTGCAAAGATTCACAATGCACACAAATACAGAAATGTGATGCAAAGATTCACAACGCACACAAATACAGAAACATGCTGCAAAGATTTACAACGCATAAAAAATAAAGAAACACGCTGCAAAGATTAACAACACACACAAATACAGAAACACGCTGCAAAGATTTACAACGCATAAAAAATAAAGAAACACGCTGCAAAGATTCACAACGCACACAAAATACAGAAACATGCTGCAAAAATTCACAACGCACACAAATACAGAAACACGATGCAAAGATTCACAACACACACAAATACAGAAACACGCTGCAAAGATTCACAATGCACACAAATACAGAAATGTGATGCAAAGATTCACAACGCACACAAATACAGAAACATGCTGCAAAGATTTACAGCGCATAAAAAATAAAGAAACACGCTGCAAAGATTCACAACGCACACAAATACAGAAACACGCTGTAAATATTCACAACGCACACAAATACAGAAACACGCTGCAAAGATTCACAACGCACACAAATACAGAAACATGCTGCAAAAATTCATAACGCACACAAAATACAGAAACACGCTGCAAAGATTCACAACGCACACAAAATACAGAAACACGCTGCAAAGATTTACAGCGCATAAAAAATAAAGAAACACGCTGCAAAGATTCACAACGCACACAAAATACAGAAACACGCTGCAAAGATTTACAGCGCATAAAAAATAAAGAAACACGCTGCAAAGATTCACAACGCACACAAAATACAGAAACATGCTGCAAAGATTCACAACGCACACAAATACAGAAACACGCTGCAAAGATTTACAACACACACAAATACAGAAACATGCTGCAAAAATTCACAACGCACACAAATACAGAAACACGCTGCAAAGATTCACAACGCACACAAATACAGAAACGTGATGCAAAGATTCACAACGCACACAAATACAGAAATGTGATGCAAAGATTCACAAAGCACACAAAATACAGAAACACGCTGTAAAGATTCACAACGCACACAAATACAGAAACACGCTGCAAAGATTCACAACGCACACAAAATACAGAAACATGCTGCAAAGATTCACAACGCACACAAATACAGAAATGTGATGCAAAGATTCACAACGCACACAAAATACAGAAATGTGATGCAAAGATTCACAAAGCAAAACAAATACAGAAACATGCTGCAAAGATTCACAACGCACACAAATACAGAAACACGCTGTAAATATTCACAACGCACACAAATACAGAAACACGCTGCAAAGATTCACAACGCACACAAATACAGAAACATGCTGCAAAAATTCATAACGCACACAAAATACAGAAACACGCTGCAAAGATTAACAACACACACAAATACAGAAACACGCTGCAAAGATTTACAACGCATACAAAATAAAGAAACATGCTGCAAAAATTCACAACGCACACAAATACAGAAACACGCTGCAAAGATTCACAACGCACACAAATACAGAAACGCGATGCAAAGATTCACAACGCACACAAATACAGAAACGCGATGCAAAGATTCACAACGCACACAAATACAAAAACACGCTGCAAAGATTCACAACACACACAAATACAGAAACACGCTGCAAAGATTCACAACGCACACAAATACAGAAATGTGATGCAAAGATTCACAACGCACACAAATACAGAAACATGCTGCAAAGATTTACAACGCATAAAAAATAAAGAAACACGCTGCAAAGATTAACAACACACACAAATACAGAAACACGCTGCAAAGATTTACAACGCATAAAAAATAAAGAAACACGCTGCAAAGATTCACAACGCACACAAAATACAGAAACATGCTGCAAAAATTCACAACGCACACAAATACAGAAACGCGATGCAAAGATTCACAACGCACACAAATACAGAAACGCGATGCAAAGATTCACAACGCACACAAATACAGAAACACGCTGCAAAGATTCACAACACACAAAATACAGAAACGCTGCACAGATTCACAACGCACACAAATACAGAAACATGTTGCAAAGATTCACAACACACACAAATACAGAAACACGCTGCAAAGATTCACAATGCACACAAATACAGAAATGTGATGCAAAGATTCACAACGCACACAAATACAGAAATGTGATGCAAAGATTCACAACGCACACAAATACAGAAACACGCTGCAAAGATTCATAACGCACACAAATACAGAAACACGCTGCAAAGATTCACAACGCACACAAATACAGAAACACGCTGCAAAGATTCACAACACACACAAATACAGAAACACGCTGCAAAGATTCACAACGCACACAAATACAGAAATGTGATGCAAAGATTCACAACGCACACAAATACAGAAACATGCTGCAAAGATTCACAACGCACACAAATACAGAAACACGCTGTAAATATTCACAACGCACACAAATACAGAAACACGCTGCAAAGATTCACAACGCACACAAATACAGAAACATGCTGCAAAAATTCATAACGCACACAAAATACAGAAACACGCTGCAAAGATTAACAACACACACAAATACAGAAACACGCTGCAAAGATTTACAACGCATACAAAATAAAGAAACATGCTGCAAAAATTCACAACGCACACAAATACAGAAACACGCTGCAAAGATTCACAACGCACACAAATACAGAAACGCGATGCAAAGATTCACAACGCACACAAATACAGAAACGCGATGCAAAGATTCACAACGCACACAAATACAAAAACACGCTGCAAAGATTCACAACACACACAAATACAGAAACACGCTGCAAAGATTCACAACGCACACAAATACAGAAATGTGATGCAAAGATTCACAACGCACACAAATACAGAAACATGCTGCAAAGATTTACAACGCATAAAAAATAAAGAAACACGCTGCAAAGATTCACAACGCACACAAAATACAGAAACACGCTGCAAAGATTTACAGCGCATAAAAAATAAAGAAACACGCTGCAAAGATTCACAACGCACACAAAATACAGAAACATGCTGCAAAGATTCACAACGCACACAAATACAGAAACACGCTGCAAAGATTTACAACACACACAAATACAGAAACATGCTGCAAAAATTCACAACGCACACAAATACAGAAACACGCTGCAAAGATTCACAACGCACACAAATACAGAAACGTGATGCAAAGATTCACAACGCACACAAATACAGAAATGTGATGCAAAGATTCACAAAGCACACAAAATACAGAAACACGCTGTAAAGATTCACAACGCACACAAATACAGAAACACGCTGCAAAGATTCACAACGCACACAAAATACAGAAACATGCTGCAAAGATTCACAACGCACACAAATACAGAAATGTGATGCAAAGATTCACAACGCACACAAAATACAGAAATGTGATGCAAAGATTCACAAAGCAAAACAAATACAGAAACATGCTGCAAAGATTCACAACGCACACAAATACAGAAACACGCTGTAAATATTCACAACGCACACAAATACAGAAACACGCTGCAAAGATTCACAACGCACACAAATACAGAAACATGCTGCAAAAATTCATAACGCACACAAAATACAGAAACACGCTGCAAAGATTAACAACACACACAAATACAGAAACACGCTGCAAAGATTTACAACGCATACAAGATAAAGAAACATGCTGCAAAAATTCACAACGCACACAAATACAGAAACACGCTGCAAAGATTCACAACGCACACAAATACAGAAACGCGATGCAAAGATTCACAACGCACACAAATACAGAAACGCGATGCAAAGATTCACAACGCACACAAATACAAAAACACGCTGCAAAGATTCACAACACACACAAATACAGAAACACGCTGCAAAGATTCACAACGCACACAAATACAGAAATGTGATGCAAAGATTCACAACGCACACAAATACAGAAACATGCTGCAAAGATTTACAACGCATAAAAAATAAAGAAACACGCTGCAAAGATTCACAACGCACACAAAATACAGAAACATGCTGCAAAAATTCACAACGCACACAAATACAGAAACGCGATGCAAAGATTCACAACGCACACAAATACAGAAACGCGATGCAAAGATTCACAACGCACACAAATACAGAAACACGCTGCAAAGATTCACAACACACAAAATACAGAAACGCTGCACAGATTCACAACGCACACAAATACAGAAACATGTTGCAAAGATTCACAACACACACAAATACAGAAACACGCTGCAAAGATTCACAATGCACACAAATACAGAAATGTGATGCAAAGATTCACAACGCACACAAATACAGAAATGTGATGCAAAGATTCACAACGCACACAAATACAGAAACACGCTGCAAAGATTCATAACGCACACAAATACAGAAACACGCTGCAAAGATTCACAACGCACACAAATACAGAAACACGCTGCAAAGATTCACAACACACACAAATACAGAAACACGCTGCAAAGATTCACAACGCACACAAATACAGAAATGTGATGCAAAGATTCACAACGCACACAAATACAGAAACATGCTGCAAAGATTTACAACGCATAAAAAATAAAGAAACACGCTGCAAAGATTAACAACACACACAAATACAGAAACACGCTGCAAAGATTTACAACGCATAAAAAATTAAGAAACACGCTGCAAAGATTCACAACGCACACAAAATACAGAAACATGCTGCAAAAATTCACAACGCACACAAATACAGAAACACGCTGCAAAGATTCACAACACACAAAATACAGAAACGCTGCAAAGATTCACAACGCACACAAATACAGAAACATGCTGCAAAGATTCACAACACACACAAATACAGAAACACGCTGCAAAGATTCACAATGCACACATATACAGAAATGTGATGCAAAAATTCACAACGCACACAAATACAGAAACATGCTGCAAAGATTTACAACGCATAAAAAATAAAGAAACACGCTGCAAAGATTAACAACACACACAAATACAGAAACACGCTGCAAAGATTTACAACGCATAAAAAATAAAGAAACACGCTGCAAAGATTCACAACGCACACAAAATACAGAAACATGCTGCAAAAATTCACAACGCACACAAATACAGAAACACGCTGCAAAGATTCACAACGCACACAAATACAGAAACGCGATGCAAAGATTCACAACGCACACAAATACAGAAACGCGATGCAAAGATTCACAACGCACACAAATACAGAAACACGCTGCAAAGATTCACAACACACAAAATACAGAAACGCTGCACAGATTCACAACGCACACAAATACAGAAACATGTTGCAAAGATTCACAACACACACAAATACAGAAACACGCTGCAAAGATTCAAAATGCACACAAACACAGAAATGTGATGCAAAGATTCACAACGCACACAAATACAGAAATGTGATGCAAAGATTCACAACGCACACAAATACAGAAACGCTGCAAAGATTTACAACGCATAAAAAATAAAGAAACACGCTGCAAAGATTCACAACGCACACAAAATACAGAAACATGCTGCAAAAATTCACAACGCACACAAATACAGAAACACGCTGCAAAGATTCACAACGCACACAAATACAGAAACGCGATGCAAAGATTCACAACGCACACAAATACAGAAACGCGATGCAAAGATTCACAACGCACACAAATACAGAAACACGCTGCAAAGATTCACAACACACAAAATACAGAAACGCTGCACAGATTCACAACGCACACAAATACAGAAACATGTTGCAAAGATTCACAACACACACAAATACAGAAACACGCTGCAAAGATTCACAATGCACACAAATACAGAAATGTGATGCAAAGATTCACAACGCACACAAATACAGAAATGTGATGCAAAGATTCACAACGCACACAAATACAGAAACACGCTGCAAAGATTCATAACGCACACAAATACAGAAACATGCTGCAAAGATTTACAACGCATAAAAAATAAAGAAACACGCTGCAAAGATTAACAACACACACAAATACAGAAACACGCTGCAAAGATTTACAACGCATAAAAAATAAAGAAACACGCTGCAAAGATTCACAACGCACACAAAATACAGAAACATGCTGCAAAAATTCACAACGCACACAAATACAGAAACACGCTGCAAAGATTCACAACGCACACAAATACAGAAACGCGATGCAAAGATTCACAACGCACACAAATACAGAAATGTGATGCAAAGATTCACAACGCACACAAATACAGAAACATGCTGCAAAGATTTACAACGCATAAAAAATAAAGAAACACGCTGCAAAGATTAACAACACACACAAATACAGAAACACGCTGCAAAGATTTACAACGCATAAAAAATAAAGAAACACGCTGCAAAGATTCACAACGCACACAAATACAGAAACACGCTGCAAAGATTTACAACGCATAAAAAATAAAGAAACACGCTGCAAAGATTCACAACGCACACAAATACAGAAACACGCTGCAAAGATTCACAACACACAAAATACAGAAACGCTGCACAGATTCACAACGCACACAAATACAGAAACATGTTGCAAAGATTCACAACACACACAAATACAGAAACACGCTGCAAAGATTCACAATGCACACAAACACAGAAATGTGATGCAAAGATTCACAACGCACACAAATACAGAAATGTGATGCAAAGATTCACAACGCACACAAATACAGAAACACGCTGCAAAGATTCATAACGCACACAAATACAGAAACACGCTGCAAAGATTCACAACGCACACAAATACAGAAACACGCTGCAAAGATTCACAACACACACAAATACAGAAATGTGATGCAAAGATTCACAACGCACACAAATACAGAAACACGCTGTAAAGATTCACAACGCACACAAAATACAGAAACATGCTGCAAAAATTCACAACGCACACAAATACAGAAACATGCTGCAAAGATTTACAACGCATAAAAAATAAAGAAACACGCTGCAAAGATTAACAACACACACAAATACAGAAACACGCTGCAAAGATTTACAACGCATAAAAAATAAAGAAACACGCTGCAAAGATTCACAACGCACACAAAATACAGAAACATGCTGCAAAAATTCACAACGCACACAAATACAGAAACACGCTGCAAAGATTCACAACGCACACAAATACAGAAACGCGATGCAAAGATTCACAACGCACACAAATACAGAAACGCGATGCAAAGATTCACAACGCACACAAATACAGAAACACGCTGCAAAGATTCACAACACACAAAATACAGAAACGCTGCACAGATTCACAACGCACACAAATACAGAAACATGTTGCAAAGATTCACAACACACACAAATACAGAAACACGCTGCAAAGATTCACAATGCACACAAACACAGAAATGTGATGCAAAGATTCACAACGCACACAAATACAGAAATGTGATGCAAAGATTCACAACGCACACAAATACAGAAACACGCTGCAAAGATTCACAACGCACACAAATACAGAAACACGCTGCAAAGATTCACAACACACACAAATACAGAAATGTGATGCAAAGATTCACAACGCACACAAATACAGAAACACGCTGTAAAGATTCACAACGCACACAAATACAGAAACACGCTGCAAAGATTCACAACACACACAAATACAGAAACACGCTGTAAAGATTCACAACGCACACAAATACAGAAACACGCTGCAAAGATTCACAACACACACAAATACAGAAACACGCTGCAAAGATTCACAACGCACACAAATACAGAAATGTGATGCAAAGATTCACAACGCACACAAATACAGAAACATGCTGCAAAGATTTACAACGCATAAAAAATAAAGAAACACGCTGCAAAGATTAACAACACACACAAATACAGAAACACGCTGCAAAGATTTACAACGCATAAAAAATAAAGAAACACGCTGCAAAGATTCACAACGCACACAAAATACAGAAACATGCTGCAAAAATTCACAACGCACACAAATACAGAAACACGCTGCAAAGATTCACAACGCACACAAATACAGAAACGCGATGCAAAGATTCACAACGCACACAAATACAGAAACGCGATGCAAAGATTCACAACGCACACAAATACAGAAACACGCTGCAAAGATTCACAACACACAAAATACAGAAACGCTGCACAGATTCACAACGCACACAAATACAGAAACATGTTGCAAAGATTCACAACACACACAAATACAGAAACACGCTGCAAAGATTCACAATGCACACAAATACAGAAATGTGATGCAAAGATTCACAACGCACACAAATACAGAAATGTGATGCAAAGATTCACAACGCACACAAATACAGAAACACGCTGCAAAGATTCATAACGCACACAAATACAGAAACATGCTGCAAAGATTTACAACGCATAAAAAATAAAGAAACACGCTGCAAAGATTAACAACACACACAAATACAGAAACACGCTGCAAAGATTTACAACGCATAAAAAATAAAGAAACACGCTGCAAAGATTCACAACGCACACAAAATACAGAAACATGCTGCAAAAATTCACAACGCACACAAATACAGAAACACGCTGCAAAGATTCACAACGCACACAAATACAGAAACGCGATGCAAAGATTCACAACGCACACAAATACAGAAATGTGATGCAAAGATTCACAACGCACACAAATACAGAAACATGCTGCAAAGATTTACAACGCATAAAAAATAAAGAAACACGCTGCAAAGATTCACAACGCACACAAATACAGAAACACGCTGCAAAGATTCATAACGCACACAAATACAGAAACACGCTGCAAAGATTCACAACACACACAAATACAGAAATGTGATGCAAAGATTCACAACGCACACAAATACAGAAACACGCTGTAAAGATTCACAACGCACACAAATACAGAAACACGCTGCAAAGATTCACAACACACACAAATACAGAAACACGCTGCAAAGATTCACAACGCACACAAATACAGAAATGTGATGCAAAGATTCACAACGCACACAAATACAGAAACATGCTGCAAAGATTTACAACGCATAAAAAATAAAGAAACACGCTGCAAAGATTAACAACACACACAAATACAGAAACACGCTGCAAAGATTTACAACGCATAAAAAATAAAGAAACACGCTGCAAAGATTCACAACGCACACAAATACAGAAACGCGATGCAAAGATTCACAACGCACACAAATACAGAAACGCGATGCAAAGATTCACAACGCACACAAATACAGAAACACGCTGCAAAGATTCACAACACACAAAATACAGAAGCGCTGCACAGATTCACAACGCACACAAATACAGAAACATGTTGCAAAGATTCACAACACACACAAATACAGAAACACGCTGCAAAGATTCACAATGCACACAAATACAGAAATGTGATGCAAAGATTCACAACGCACACAAATACAGAAATGTGATGCAAAGATTCACAATGCACACAAATACAGAAACACGCTGCAAAGATTCATAACGCACACAAATACAGAAACACGCTGCAAAGATTCACAACGCACACAAATACAGAAACACGCTGCAAAGATTCACAACACACACAAATACAGAAACACGCTGCAAAGATTCACAACGCACACAAATACAGAAATGTGATGCAAAGATTCACAACGCACACAAATACAGAAACATGCTGCAAAGATTCACAACACACACAAATACAGAAACACGCTGCAAAGATTCACAACGCACACAAATACAGAAATGTGATGCAAAGATTCACAACGCACACAAATACAGAAACATGCTGCAAAGATTTACAACGCATAAAAAATAAAGAAACACGCTGCAAAGATTAACAACACACACAAATACAGAAACACGCTGCAAAGATTTACAACGCATAAAAAATAAAGAAACACGCTGCAAAGATTCACAACGCACACAAAATACAGAAACATGCTGCAAAAATTCACAACGCACACAAATACAGAAACACGCTGCAAAGATTCACAACGCACACAAATACAGAAACGCGATGCAAAGATTCACAACGCACACAAATACAGAAACGCGATGCAAAGATTCACAACGCACACAAATACAGAAACACGCTGCAAAGATTCACAACACACAAAATACAGAAACGCTGCACAGATTCACAACGCACACAAATACAGAAACATGTTGCAAAGATTCACAACACACACAAATACAGAAACACGCTGCAAAGATTCACAATGCACACAAATACAGAAATGTGATGCAAAGATTCACAACGCACACAAATACAGAAATGTGATGCAAAGATTCACAACGCACACAAATACAGAAACACGCTGCAAAGATTCATAACGCACACAAATACAGAAACATGCTGCAAAGATTTACAACGCATAAAAAATAAAGAAACACGCTGCAAAGATTAACAACACACACAAATACAGAAACACGCTGCAAAGATTTACAACGCATAAAAAATAAAGAAACACGCTGCAAAGATTCACAACGCACACAAAATACAGAAACATGCTGCAAAAATTCACAACGCACACAAATACAGAAACACGCTGCAAAGATTCACAACGCACACAAATACAGAAACGCGATGCAAAGATTCACAACGCACACAAATACAGAAATGTGATGCAAAGATTCACAACGCACACAAATACAGAAACATGCTGCAAAGATTTACAACGCATAAAAAATAAAGAAACACGCTGCAAAGATTAACAACACACACAAATACAGAAACACGCTGCAAAGATTTACAACGCATAAAAAATAAAGAAACACGCTGCAAAGATTCACAACGCACACAAATACAGAAACACGCTGCAAAGATTCACAACACACAAAATACAGAAACGCTGCACAGATTCACAACGCACACAAATACAGAAACATGTTGCAAAGATTCACAACACACACAAATACAGAAACACGCTGCAAAGATTCACAATGCACACAAACACAGAAATGTGATGCAAAGATTCACAACGCACACAAATACAGAAATGTGATGCAAAGATTCACAACGCACACAAATACAGAAACACGCTGCAAAGATTCATAACGCACACAAATACAGAAACACGCTGCAAAGATTCACAACACACACAAATACAGAAATGTGATGCAAAGATTCACAACGCACACAAATACAGAAACACGCTGTAAAGATTCACAACGCACACAAATACAGAAACACGCTGCAAAGATTCACAACACACACAAATACAGAAACACGCTGCAAAGATTCACAACGCACACAAATACAGAAATGTGATGCAAAGATTCACAACGCACACAAATACAGAAACATGCTGCAAAGATTTACAACGCATAAAAAATAAAGAAACACGCTGCAAAGATTAACAACACACACAAATACAGAAACACGCTGCAAAGATTTACAACGCATAAAAAATAAAGAAACACGCTGCAAAGATTCACAACGCACACAAAATACAGAAACATGCTGCAAAAATTCACAACGCACACAAATACAGAAACACGCTGCAAAGATTCACAACGCACACAAATACAGAAACGCGATGCAAAGATTCACAACGCACACAAATACAGAAACGCGATGCAAAGATTCACAACGCACACAAATACAGAAACACGCTGCAAAGATTCACAACACACAAAATACAGAAACGCTGCACAGATTCACAACGCACACAAATACAGAAATGTGATGCAAAGATTCACAACGCACACAAATACAGAAACACGCTGCAAAGATTCACAATGCACACAAATACAGAAATGTGATGCAAAGATTCACAACGCACACAAATACAGAAATGTGATGCAAAGATTCACAACGCACACAAATACAGAAACACGCTGCAAAGATTCATAACGCACACAAATACAGAAACACGCTGCAAAGATTCACAACGCACACAAATACAGAAACACGCTGCAAAGATTCACAACACACACAAATACAGAAACACGCTGCAAAGATTCACAACGCACACAAATACAGAAATGTGATGCAAAGATTCACAACGCACACAAATACAGAAACATGCTGCAAAGATTTACAACGCATAAAAAATAAAGAAACACGCTGCAAAGATTAACAACACACACAAATACAGAAACACGCTGCAAAGATTTACAACGCATAAAAAATAAAGAAACACGCTGCAAAGATTCACAACGCACACAAAATACAGAAACATGCTGCAAAAATTCACAACGCACACAAATACAGAAACACGCTGCAAAGATTCACAACACACAAAATACAGAAACGCTGCAAAGATTCACAACGCACACAAATACAGAAACATGCTGCAAAGATTCACAACACACACAAATACAGAAACACGCTGCAAAGATTCACAATGCACACAAATACAGAAATGTGATGCAAAGATTCACAACGCACACAAATACAGAAACATGCTGCAAAGATTTACAACGCATAAAAAATAAAGAAACACGCTGCAAAGATTAACAACACACACAAATACAGAAACACGCTGCAAAGATTTACAACGCATAAAAAATAAAGAAACACGCTGCAAAGATTCACAACGCACACAAAATACAGAAACATGCTGCAAAAATTCACAACGCACACAAATACAGAAACACGCTGCAAAGATTCACAACACACACAAATACAGAAACACGCTGCAAAGATTCACAATGCACACAAATACAGAAATGTGATGCAAAGATTCACAACGCACACAAATACAGAAACATGCTGCAAAGATTTACAGCGCATAAAAAATAAAGAAACACGCTGCAAAGATTCACAACGCACACAAATACAGAAACACGTTGTAAATATTCACAACGCACACAAATACAGAAACACGCTGCAAAGATTCACAACGCACACAAATACAGAAACATGCTGCAAAAATTCATAACGCACACAAAATACAGAAACACGCTGCAAAGATTCACAACGCACACAAAATACAGAAACACGCTGCAAAGATTTACAGCGCATAAAAAATAAAGAAACACGCTGCAAAGATTCACAACGCACACAAAATACAGAAACACGCTGCAAAGATTTACAACACACACAAATACAGAAACATGCTGCAAAAATTCACAACGCACACAAATACAGAAACACGCTGCAAAGATTCACAACGCACACAAATACAGAAACGTGATGCAAAGATTCACAACGCACACAAATACAGAAATGTGATGCAAAGATTCACAACACACACAAATACAGAAACACGCTGCAAAGATTCACAACGCACACAAAATACAGAAACATGCTGCAAAGATTCACAACGCACACAAATACAGAAATGTGATGCAAAGATTCACAACGCACACAAAATACAGAAATGTGATGCAAAGATTCACAAAGCAAAACAAATACAGAAACACGCTGCAAAGATTCACAACGCACACAAATACAGAAATGTGATGCAAAGATTCACAACGCACACAAAATACAGAAACACGCTGCAAAGATTCACAACGCACACAAAATACAGAAACACGCTGCAAAGATTCACAACACACACAAATACACAAACGCACTGCAAAAATGTCATTACCCAGTGTTCGCCCAGACCTGTTGTGGCAGCAGTGCATTCAGTTGTTCCCTGCCGGTCATCCACTTCAGGCCACAGTACTCACCACTCAGAGAGCACCAGAGGCCATTCTCAAGAGACTGATTCCCTTAGTAGAATATTTACTATGGGAATCAGTGTGGAAACTTATGCCAAATATTTCTCAGTGGATCCTGCAGATTATAGAAAACGGCTACAGATTTCAGTTCGATTCTCATTCATCTCGATTCAAGGGAGTACTATCCACAATAGTCAGACCAGAGCAGGCTCAAGTGTTGGAACAGGAGGTTCAGTCTCTCTCGGCTATAGAACGTATTCCTCCTCCCGAGAGAGTCATGCAGTCACACGTCACATGGTGATGTTGAGCCAATGAATTAGTTGGATATGATATTGCGCCTGGACTTAGTGCCATATGTGCTTCAGATGCAATCACGCTGGAGCGTTCCCATAGCATCATCAAAACAGACGCAGCATCTCACTCCTTTCTCAGGGAATCTGAATCGAATACTAATAGTAATAAACACCAACAACTGGTAGCTCACCTGGTACTGCATTGCACTTAAAATGCAAAGCGCACTGGTACGAGTCCTCTGAAATACTACAATAAATGAGCTCAAAGACTTATAGAAGCAATCTAAAATGGCATGGTTGTTTTAGCATTGCTTTTGTTAACACTGTCGGTTAGGTTTAGGGTAGGTGATATGTCATTTTTAAATGCGATAAAGCATTAACATTTTAGAGCCACTCACCGGACATTTCATTTCAGAATTTCTGCAATACGTACAACAACCAACATAATAAACATTGCCATATTCAAGATCATCCGTTTCGGATAAAGCTGAATGCGCTTTTAGCGCCACTCACTGGACATTTTGTTTGGAAAGTTTCATGAAATGTGCAAGATGCAATGTTATATAATTTGAAGAAATGTCACCACAATTACTTTTTTTTTTTCAAATGAGCCTGGTTTGAACATAGACATTGTACATGCTGTGACAAACAGCGTAAAGTAATTTCATGACAAAATTAGAGAACCTCACCCCAATCAATTATGATCATAAGTGGTTGCTGTAAAAGCATTTGTAAGAAATGTTAAAGATGAAGTGTGTATTTTATGAAGATTTCTAATAATAAATAAAAAAAGTTGCTCCATGTGCTTTTCTTATCAGGTTTCTTTCTTACACAATCAAAACGAAGCTGATTTGTGACAAATATGAATCTAAACGAGCTGTCATGACATTTAAATTTTTCGCCATTCATTTCCGTCCTTTTTCTTTGTTTGGAGCAGCTTCCCAAAGGCCTTTCCAGGATGTTCTGCACCATTCACAGAAGACACTGCTTGCCCTGTGCATTGCTGCTCTATATCTCTCAAACATAAACAGAGAAATTACATCACTGGCCAGTAACACAGAGATCAGGACTGTTTTGCAGAGCAGAAAGGCACTCGTTCACCCTGCCTTCAGGACATCTAGGGGGGAAACGGGACAGACAGAGAGGACAAAACGTATCTTTACTGTGGGGGCTGACTTTTGCAGACCCCGTCGGCACACAACGGTAAAATTTGTTCCACACATAATGTCCCTTGCTAAATAACCCAACAATCTCTCCAAAGGGTTGCGTTGTTGATGTTAGCAGATGTGCCCTTTTTCCTTCTCCACAGCTGAATCTCTTTGGCAAAAACACACGTATATACACGCACAGAGAAACATTGCATCACAAAGGTTCTCCTTTCTTCCAAATCCTGAGCGAGGGTGGGAAGAAAAACACAAGGGGATGATGTAAAGATATCGCAGCGCTTCATGTTGTCTTCATTCCTCACGGCGTACATCAGATCAGATGAAGCTGAGGCAATTGCATAGAAAAAAAATAGAAGGAAAAAAGAAACA
The DNA here is from genome assembly GCA_039654625.1 of Rhinogobio ventralis. Lineage (NCBI taxonomy): Eukaryota > Metazoa > Chordata > Actinopteri > Cypriniformes > Gobionidae > Rhinogobio > Rhinogobio ventralis. The sequence goes on from CM077201.1 coordinate 36,638,450, forward strand.
ATTACTGAGCCTTAACAATGTGTTTGAAGCCCACTTCTGTTGGTCATAAATTATGCTGATCATTAGTGTGAAAGGAACATTTTAAAAGCTGCTAATTATGTTGATTTGAACATAACATGTTTGTTATTGTTGCTCAGTATGTGGGTATTTCAGAAAGGTTAGAGATTTTGTGATATAAGAGCTATAATAAACAAAGGAAATACTTACAGTGGATCAGAAAGAATGGCATCAGGTATTGTTAAATATAAGGCATGTAAATAGTTGTACTCTTATTTTCCAAATTGTAAAAACATATTTCCATAATAACAGGGACTTTTTACTGCTTGTATCACTCTGCTTGTGTGTGTTTGTTTCAGACAGACTGGGTGCTTCTCATTTTTATTTGTGCATCCTCACTTCCTTTCCTTGCTTTCAAACTCCACTCTCCTTACGATGCCAGGGATCGATGCAAAGAAAGAAAATGAGGACACAGGTATCGAAGGAAAGCTTATTTGTCTATTGGAATATTTTTGATCATTCCAACATCACCAGCTGCTCTCAATGGAGCTACCATTATGTTGATAAAGTTTGGTTATTTAAGAAATTCATAATAAATATTAATAAGATGTTTAATACCCTGTTAAAATATTTGAGATGCATTTATTTAAACTGCAAAGGTAAAACATGAATTAAAATTATTGTGACAGATGTGAAGTGGAGGAGAATTTATATGTGCGAATTGAGACGTCCTTCAGGATGGCTAACTTTGAACGTCACAAGCTGGAGGACCGAGGACCGAGGAAGTATCCATTTGTGTATTGAGAAGCACCAAATTTCAGTCCGTCATTCATGGTTGGTGATTTCATTATTATGCCCGTAGGTGGCGACAAGTGACCACATTTATGAGTCATTGAATCAATCGTTCAACCAATTCATTCAAAAACATCGAATCATTCAGGAACACTTCTGTATGTTTGTCGATGTTGCAACATTTTAATCACAGCCATGCTGATTTACAGCCATAACCGACTCATGCTTCTGAAATATTGGTTTTATATAAAAAAAAATTAAAAAAATGAATACACTGTAACATATGTGTTTTATTTTCAGTAACGTGTTTTTATATATCAGAAAGAAATATAGTCAGATATTGGGTGAATGTTGTCCTCTTTATGACAAACATTTAATAACAATAATTTATTTTTTATTTTAAATAATACTGTAAAATTAAACTATAACTATAAATTCATAAATTGCTGTGTATCATTTTTCCTTTCTTCATCATTTTCAACCCATTAGGAATAAAATAAGCAAGGAATAAAGACACATGCACATGATCAATAAATGTAAGTTGTAGAGAAAATGCAGAACTTTTGGATGTTTTTGTTAATAGAATTACATACAAATAGGCCAAAAGTCAATGGGAAATTTTTAAGCTCCAAAATGTACATAAAAGTAATGTGAAATTAATCCATGTGATTTGACTGTTATATTTTAAGTCTTCTAAAACAACACACCACAATACAATACAAGCTAAGGTATCATGACGTTTGGTGAAATGCAAAATTCAATGAGGTATGAAGTTGGTTTATGTTTGTGGTTTGGACTGCCATATTTGGTCTGTGTATGTGTGCGGACCATAGACCGTAAAAAAATATGAACGACGTGACTTCATTCTCTTCTGCTGAAGAAAAGTGAAGCCTCCAGAGGTCAGAATATGGCGCTGACATCTTAGTGACCTCGGGACCGGAGTCTGCGCAGTAGAGAGCAGGAAGTAGAGGCGCGATATCAAAAGCCCCCCCACACTCTCGCAGATGCAGAACAATTAATTATGTTGGTGTGAAATAAACAGTTATGGAAATGTAGAAATTAAAGCTAAAGCTCCAATCTCCTCTCCGGAAAAAAGTCTGTTAGTGCCTCAGTGAATACTTCTCTCAGAGAAGCCGTCAATCATGATGTCACACCACCCATTTTAGCGTCAAATAACTAACTAAAACCAAACTTATTTAAAAAACGAACACTTGAAATTAAATCAGCATGATAAAAACTGCCTAAAATGACAGAAACCAACTTTGGGAAAAAATTATATGAAGTGTATTTTGATTGTTTAGTTTGTCTCGCGTCCATTAGAAATCATGGAGGGGCGTAAGAATAATAAAATAGGAAAAAGACTAAATGAAAACAACTGAAAAGGGAACAAAAACGGTACAAGGAGAGCCCTGTCACAACCGAAGGGAACTGCTTAAATTGCCGGCATCAGCTCCAACACAGGTGTAACTCCTCAGTCATAATAACGTCACTCACCCTAACTCCTTCCTGCAAAACAAAAGGGAAAAACCAACCAAACCACAAAATATATGACCCATACTAGGTTCATAACACTGCTTCCACTCAGTGATAGTTATGTTAGGGGCGGGGTTAGGGGTGGACCTACAAATTCATTGCACGAATTAATACGAAATTGCCACCTTGTAAAGTATTTTTGTTTTCCTGTGAGATCGGTGATAAATGTTTTGGTTTTAATGTAAAGTGAATAAATTACAAAAAAAATGTAATCCTTCTCTTGACTCCTTTTCTAATATGTAACATCCACTTTTCACACTCCAAATAATCCCTGTTGTCTACAAAAAAGTATTATGTTTTTTAATTGCTGGAAATCCTGTTTTACTTACAAACTTAAAGAAGAACAATTGGTTGCATTTCATGTTTATTTAAAAAGAAATCCATATACTGTCTTTCCAACAGGCATTGTAAGTATAGTACCATTATTAATAGTAATCATACAATGAAACTTTTTGTGCAACATAAAACACAAAATACTGTATCATCAACATATCATCAAATGTAATTAACTGGCTCAAATGCAGTCATTCAAAAATACAAACAACTCAATTAAAAGTCCATCATCATCAATTGTTCCGAGCATTTCATAAGGAGGTCCAAATCTAATCTGTTTCTTTGTTGAATAGATTTCGAAAGGACTTCCTGTTCCAAATGACTCTCATCAGTGCAATGCCCTCAGTGCTGATGAAACATCTCTGCTGGGGACTATGATTTTACAGTTTAGACCATAAGTTTTTCCTTCCCTCTCTCAAAGGATGATGGCAGTTATTTGTCCGTTCTGTGCGAGGGGTGGACCGGAACGCCTGGTGGGTGTTGGGAGGCACTGAGATGGGGGGAGCGTCTCTGTGGCTGGTTTTTCTGTGGATCTGTTCCAGAACTTTCACAATGGGCTCCCTGATGGAGATCCTGATTGCAGATAAATGCAACACGAGCAATAGGGGCGAGGTTAGATGGAAGCGTTTGCCAAAGCTGTGTATAACACTCTTTCGGATTTCATCTTCTCATGTTGCAATGACCAGCATCTCATCATTGCCTATTGTCTTCAGCAAGTCATCATCTTGTCATATCAACAGCTTTCCTTTCATTCATCGGTGGAGAATATTCTATACTTTGAGAATGAAATGATTACGTAAGTCACGTTCACCTGAGCATAACACTAACAGAATGAAAAAAAAAATTGTTTCTCCTGACATGATGGAAAGAGTTATATCGGAGATGTACGTTTATATGCCCCCTTTTTTAGAACAGTAACAGTAACTTTAGAACAGTAACTTTTTCTTTTTTTTAAGTACAAGTAATGTCATTATCTGGGATTAATGAATGATTTCCCTATTTAGTTTGAATGAGAGAGGGAGGGTGCAGCATGACAAAGTTCAGAGTTGAAATTTAATTGCAAAACTATAGTAAAGTCTGTAAACAAACCTTTCATCCTGCAACATCTTACAAGGGCCACTTTCATTCACTAAAACTCCAAATCTCTTTGGTGCTCTACATTCACTTAGGGCTGTACCTAAAAATCACAGGCCTGGGACTTTTTTATGGGTGGGCCCCCAGACCCAATGTGTAGGCTATACAAAAGAGGACTTCAGTGGCCCCATCCTTGTCACAAGGCCTGGGAGACAGTTTCCAGTTGTACCCTGAACTCATCAATTGCCCTGCATTTACGCATCTACATAACTCTGAATTCTACCCCTTTTTTGATGGTCGACTACACTCATCCTTTCCTGAGGCCCTGTGTGTAGAAATGCATGATACATCCAGCATGTCTACTGTAATCTGACAACACAGTAAATTGATGTAGGTAAACTATTCAGTGAACTATTGTATGATCTCTGATTTTGATATCTGTGCTCAGTGCTGCTTTCCATTGCTTTGTTACACAATTCCAACATTCCAATGATAACTTGGATGAAGGGCCTCCTCTCCGCAGAAGCTTTGGACCATGGCACAGGCGATGATCTAATAAAATTGGGAAAGATTTCAATAGTTGTGTCCAAGGTGAGAGGTCGGTTCTAGCACGTGTGGCTTGCTCAGGCCCACGGGGATAAAACAGGTGGGGAGCAGCAACACTCAGTACATTTAAAGTTGTGTCAGCTCAGAAGTGATCTCATCATGACCATACAAAGAGAAACAGAGCTGAAGAAGCATCTGAGCTGCTGGGAGCAATCAGCCCAAAAACCTTATCTGGGTGGTGGTTGTTGTAAGAATATTTGGTAACACTTTACCTAAAGCCTTTATATATAATGCATTGTAAAAGTATTTTTAATGCATTAATTATGCCTTGTAATGCGCAAGTAACACCCGTCAGCCCAACAACGGAATCCAACGGCGTGGGCAAAGGTATAATGCGTGTATGCATTTTCAGCATTTCTGTGAATTTCACTTTTAAAATAAATTCACATTTATTAAAATGTGGATATCTAATTTTAACTCTGACTCCATGAATAATTTGATATGACACCAATTTTATGTGACTTTGTTAAATTTGATATGTTCATACTTAACAGCTGATCATAAGATTAGTTTTGATTTAATTTAGATCGTTGATTCTTATTTTCAAATATTCGTTCCATCACAGGACCCGGTATCGCACAGATGCTTAACGTTCGCGATTTACATGAGCTCATGGGAACAAATTAGCCAGTTCTGGTATTATAGAGGATGCAGAGCGACTATTTTACCTTGTCAGGTCGCACATGCTTACTCATAACAAGTGTAATTTTAGTAATAGTCACGAAAGCTGCAACTTGCTAATAACAGTGATAGTCAGAAATCGGATTGCCTCTATATGATGTGCTCCATGCTCCATTCATTGGGTCCTCTGTATGATCTGTCCTGGCAGAGAGATTTGTGGAAATACCTCTTACTTCTCGTAGGTCACTACTAAAATAATAATTTCAGAATGATACAGAATAAATCAAGATTAACATACACAACTGATCAGCATAAAAATATAAAACACAATTACAAAGTAATATGAAAAGTCATGGCACAGGACAACAGTGGTGTGTGAGTGTCTTTAAGACACTGACAGCACTGCATGGGAGTTTCTGGCTACGGAAGTTTGGGCAGGCGATGTCCTATACTCTTTCTGTGAGATCTTCTCTCCAGATTAGTGAGTTTTATTGTTTTATTGCAGGGTGTTGGATCTCAGCTTGTCTTAGCAGTAAAACCAATGCTTACAAATGCACCTTACAGGTTACGTCAGAACAGACTGACGAATTGGGATCTCTCCTGAGAGCTGTGCCTTCCCAGCACCATGTGTAAGTCACTTAGTCCTCCGCACCTGGTGGGGTGGAAAAGGACAGGACTTTTTAAGTGGTTGTTGACAGCCGCTGTTCCTTTCTTATACCCTATACAGCCACAACTAGTTGAATAAAACTGGGGAAGCGTGTCTAGTCTAGGGACACTACAGAGAACGCATCCTGCCCTGTGAGAGGTAACATGGAATTACACATATGGACTGACCCTCGGGGCAGTGCTACATATGGAAGATCTCTTCAGTAGATCCTGCCTTGACAGGGTTGGAATCAATACCAGTACAGAAATTGGCAGAGTGGAATCTGCCCAGGGCTTGCCAACAGGGAAACCCTACCATGGAAGAATACACATATGGGAAAACCAAGAAGGAATCACATTATTACAAATGGACTAGTCTAGTACAGGGGCTGACAAACTGGGCATACACACAAGTACTAGACCTGACGTTGGATGCCTACGCCGTGTCTAACTGCCGTGTCTAACTGCTGAAGAATGCTGAAGGAACTCAATCCAGTGTTCGCCAAATGGGGAACTTACCTGGGGAGCAAATAGGCGCTCATATGCCCCTATGAGAGGGGAATGGTGCTGCAAGATTATATTACCTGTTTGTATTCAAAACACTGGAAGAAACGACTTCACTTGGAGATGGTAGAATCTCGCACATGTGTTAGGTGTCTCCTAGCCCGCAGCTCTGCAGATGCCTGCCAGAGAGGCGCCGTGTGCCAATGCCCAGAAGAAAGCAACACTCCGATTGGAGTGAGCCTTCACCCCAAAGGGGGCACGGCTCGCCTTGGGATTGGTAAGCCAAGACGAGAGCATCCACTATCCCAACCTCTGTTTGGAGACAGCCTTTCCCTTCTGCTGGCCTACAAAACAGACAAAGAGCTGTTCTGAGCTTCTGAAGCTCTGTGTGCAGACCATGAAAACACACAGGGCGCAAACGGGACACAGCGGTACAAGGGATGGGTCTGCCTCCTCAGGGGGCAGCACTTACAAGTTTATCACCTGAAGTTTTATCACCCAAATTCCAGGCACGTTTTACTGACCGAAAATGCCTGCAGATGGATATGAGCACAGTCAGGAGCACTGTCTTAAGAGATAAAATCTTAATCTCAACTGACTGCAAGGGCTCAAAGGGTGCCCTCTGTAGGGCTGTTAAAACCATAGAGAGGTCCCAAGAGGGGATGAGGCGTGGTCGAGGAGGATTCAACTTCCTCTGACCCCTCAGGAACCTGATGACCAGGTTGTACTTTCCCACAGACCATCTACAGCATCATGATGTGCGGTGATAGCAGCAACATACACTTTCAGGGTGGAGGGAGGCCTTAGCTCCAGCCCTTCTTGCAGGAAAGAAAGCACTGCTCTGATCGGGTTTTTACGGGGGTCATCCTGGTGGGAGGAACACCAATCAACAAACAGACTCCACTTCAAAGCATAAGCACGCCTCATAGAGGGGGCTCTAACTTGAGTGATAGTGTTTAGCCACTTAAGTCCTCCACTTCCCATCAAGAGACCACAAGTGGAGGTTCACGAGGTCTGGACGCAGGTGCCCTGTCCCTGAGAAAACAGGTCCTTCCGCCAAGAAGGGGCTGTCGTGAGGAGCATCAGATCCGAGAACCAGGTCAATACATGAAAGTATGTGTCCTTCGGGTCAGTCGTTGCAAAAAAAATCACAGTTGTCATGAAGGGCAAAATTAGATATATAGACCAAAACCACAATTTTTCTGCTCCCTTCTGGAGCCTGTCTCTAGCGGCCAGTCAATGAAGTCACTTCCGTATTGGCTTGAAGAGAAACTGGGGGAGGTTGCCGCTTGGCCATAACCCACCGCCTTACAGTACGGGCTGTAAAACCCTGACCTCATCTCGGCTGGAGGGACCGGCTCTATTGCGTCCTTCACCAGCGGGACCGCAACTTCTACACACAGAAGCATCCTTTTCTGCCACTGAGGTAGACCGGACACTGCCGAACTTGGGGCAACGCCGGGCGAAATGAATCACATAGTTGAGTCTGATCATCCGAATAAGCCCACGAGACGGGCTGCTTCAAAAGTAACGTTCTGCAACACTCATCCCCAAAACACTGCTAAAACCCTTGTGAAAAACAAGTGCACTTTGTAATGCTGTCAAATTAACATTTTTACACATTTTTATGTTTTAATAACATTGCTGTGCTTTGAATATTTTATTCACTGTTAATTAATATTACATTTAAAGTTAATATATAGGTATCTTAGATGTACTAAATTGCAATTTCATCATTACAAATGTGTGATTACAAATTTATTTAAATCCATGACACACAGGTTTCAATGGAAATTAAATTAAAGTATATTTTAGTTTACCATAAATGTGTAACGATTAGGGTTGGGTACTTTTAAGGGCACCGACCGAATTACATCAGTACTACCGAGTACCGATTCACATGAAATCAATTGCTACCAAATTTCGGTACCTGAGAACGCATCTGGTGATATAGATTAGTGTCTAACTGTCTGTGAATAGCAAACAGCAAAAAGACTATTTAAATACGAATGAATGAATGGCGCTGACCCGCAGTTTATTTACCTCACACACGTTTGTTTTTGTGAATTGTGGGGACATTCCATAGGCGTAATGGTTTTTATACCATACAAACTGTATTTTCTATCCCCCTACACTACCCCTACCCTAAACCTACCCATCACAGGAAACTGCACATTTTTACTTTCTCAAAAAAAACAACTAATTCTGTATGATTTATAAGCCTTTTGAAAAATGGGGACATGGGTAATGTCCTCATAAGTCACCCTCTCCTTGTAATACCTGTGTCATACCCATGTCATTACACTAATTTGTGTCCTGATATGTCACAAAAACACGCACAGAATTGAGTGTGACGGTCGCGTGTTTCCATCTCATACGAGGACATGAAGGCATGTCCGTCCTCTCCAGAGGCGCTCTGAGATGATGAGCATTTTACCATTTCATTTGAGAAAAACTACCATCATGTCATAAACACACACAAACTCAAAGGTATTCATGGCAACCCGTCAAAATAAAAGTCTGGTTTAACTTGACAAATATATTACGGTTGTACAGTAGAATTTAGATCAAAACTTTATTTTTTAAGTAATATATCACAATTTTTCTTCCATGTTTTAATTTTAACGGTATAAAGCTCATTTGTGCAGCTTTGTTTGACAAAAAAGTTTAATTCAATTAAAAGATAGATGTTTTATGTCTTCATTTGATTACCATAAAATACACAACACAGAATTTGTGGGAAATCTTTTCATAGAAATTGAATAAAAAAAAGAAAAAATAATAATATGGTTGTTTTGATGAATTAAATTAATTAAGTAGCTAGTAGCCTACTATTTACTGGTAAATATTACAGTGAACAAACATCACAGACAATGGCAGACCAAGGCAACTCTGGCATAATGTCAACAACACTTCTATAAATGACTTACAGTTTATTTACAGTTATTGATGTATCCCTAAAGTACCGAAAAAAGGTAATATGATTATGATTTAATCACTCTCATCTCCATTTCACTCCATTCCAATTCTAAAGAATGCCCCCCCTAAATTCACATATAAGCTGTATTAATTCCCTCCTGTGTGGTCTGTGTATTATACTAAGCAGATGATAAAATGTACCCAATGTCAATTCCTGTACCTGGCACATGTAGGCGAATAAAAATATAAATTGTGAAAAGCAGCACAGAAAGTGTGATTCCAACCCGATGCTGGTGAACAAATGCAGCATGTCCAGAGAGAAGACCTGGTGGAAATGACTCTAGACCTCATCAGGATCAGTGTAGAAGAGCTAAGTAGAACCAGGCATATGAACAATTTCGAAGCTTCACGCATATATACCAGGATATCCTACTGTGCCTCACAGCGGCTGTGAAAACACATCATATTCACATTATGGAATAGCATGACTGTGTAAATGCAGTCTTCCGCAACAAAATTCCTTTCACTCAAACTTATATCATGCCCAAGCACACACACATACGCATGCAAAATGGACAGCATGCGCTCTATTGAAATATGTACATCCATTTTATCTGCAGAGAGATTTGCAATCACAGAGAATCGAGAAACGGCTGGATAAAAAAGGAGCAGTAAAAGGAACAGCCGTTTGGAGCAGAAGCGAGTCGTTCCAGGATTGATCGTCCCACGCTGATTATAGTGACCTCCTGAACTGCATTTAAATATACTGCAACTTGAACTGTTTCCTGTGTAAAAGGTCATCAGTGTAAGTCTACGTTTACACAGAAAACAGGTGTCCCATGGAACATTAGGACATTAGGAATGGATTAGCAGGTAGGATTAGATCAGAAAAAGGTCTGTTTTGTGTGAACAGAGAAAAAAAAATCTTCATCAATCCAATCAGACATAAGAATCCATCAAAATAGGATATTTGCATCACTAGTCACTAGCATCACCCTGCTTTTATGCACATTTTATACTTGCTTTTATACTTCGCCCGATCGGGCTGGCCAAGTAATAAAAAATAACATTCCAATTAATTGCGGGTGGATGAGAGATAAATCATTGTGTTTGTTTGATAAAGACATTTTTGGAGCCCTATAGGCGAATCATTCCGGTTGCCGTTTTTCCACACGCTTTCAAAACAATTCCTCACATGTACTCACAAGGAAGTCCGAAGCTCATTGTAATATGCAAAACTGTTATCCAATCATAGCATGGGCGTTTATTTCCAAGTCTTAAATGCGGCACGCCCATAAAAACCGAGCATTCCAGGAGAGAGGCTCAAAACCAGGGTAGAAAATAGCCTATTACTTATTCATTATGATGTTTTTGAATGTTAAAACCATGTGAACGTCATAAGTTGACCTCAGACAACAGTATAAAAAAAATTAAAAAGCCAGTTCATGACCCCTTTAATATTTACTTGTTGAGGCACATGACTATTAACTAATTGTTAATTTTGAATTAGTTAATAGTCAACAAGTGAAGTCATAACATAATGATACCTTTGCAAATCGTTAGCTAATGATTAATTGAAGCAGACAACTGGAAATTGAAATGCATGGCTTTGACCCATTGTAGTAATTAACATATGAATTTAGACTATTAGTTAATATATGTTATTATGGAAATTAATACAATATAACACATTTAACTAATAACAATTTATTGATTACTTAATCTATTAATCATATATAATCTTCACTGATGCAGTAATCATTAATAAATGGTTTAGTTCTTCATGAGTCATACATTAACTCATGATTATCTGTGCATTAGTTAAGCATGAATTAATGCATATTAGTGCACCCGTATTGTAAAGTGTTACCGTCATTACTTTTGTTTGTTTTTGCATACAAAAGTATTCTCATCGCTTCATAACATTAAGGTTGAACCACTGGAGTCACATGGACTATGTCTTTACTTCCTTTCTGGACCTTGAAAGTGTTAATTAAATTGCTGTTTATGGAGGGGTCAGAGAGCTCTCGGATTTCATCAAAAATATCTTCATTTGTGTTCTGAAGATGAACAAAGGGTTTACGGGTTTGGAACTACATGAGGGTGAGGAATTAATGACATAATTTCTGGGTGAACTAACCCTTTAAGATGCACACCAGTAGTGTTTTTATTCTAAGGCATGTTTATAAAAGCTACTTAAATGTCCTAATTGAGGCCTAACCCTGGCTTAATCTAAGCCTTGTCTGTGAAACCAGGCCATAAAGTTTCATGACTAAACTAGATATATACACTCACCTAAAGGATTATTAGGAACACCATACTAAACACCGTGCTAAAAGCATTCTTTAGAAATGTTGGCCCATATTGATAGGATAGCATCTTGCAGTTTATGGTGATTTGTGGGATGCACATCCAGGGCACGAAGCTCCCGTTCCACCACATCCCAAAGATTCTCTATTGGGTTGAGATCTGGTGACTGTGGGGGCCATTTTAGTACAGTGAACTCATTGTCATGTTCAAGAAACCAATTTGAAATGATTCGAGCTTTGTGACATGGTGCATTATCCTGCTGGAAGTAGCCATCAGAGGATGGGTACATGGTGGTCATAAAGGGATGGACATGGTCAGAAACAATGCTCAGGTAGGCCGTGGCATTTAAACGATGCCCAATTGGCACTAAGGGGCCTAAAGTGTGCCAAGAAAACATCCCCCACACCATTACACCACCACCACCAGCCTGCACAGTGGTAACATGGCATGATGGATCCATGTTCTCATTCTGTTTACGCCAAATTCTGACTCTACCATCTGAATGTCTCAACAGAAATCGAGACTCATCAGACCAGGCAACATTTTTCCAGTCTTCAACTGTCCAATTTTGGTGAGCTCGTGCAAATTGTAGCCTTTTTTTCCTATTTGTAGTGGAGATGAGTGGTACCCGGTGGGGTCTTCTGCTGTTGTAGCCCATCCGCCTCAAGGTTGTGTGTGTTGTGGCTTCACAAATGCTTTGCTGCATACCTCGGTTGTAACGAGTGGTTATTTCAGTCAAAGTTGCTCTTCTATCAGCTTGAATCAGTCGGCCCATTCTCCTCTGACCTCCTCTGAAGGCATTTTCACCCACAGGACTGCCGCATACTGGATGTTTTTCCCTTTTCACACCATTCTTTGTAAACTCTAGAAATGGTTGTGCGTGAAAATCCCAGTAACTGAGCAGATTGTGAAATACTCAGACCAGCCCGTCTGGCACCAACAACCATGCCACGCTCAAAATTGCTTAAATCACCTTTCTTTCCCATTCTGACATTCAGTTTGGAGTTCAGGAGATTGTCTTGACCAGGACCACACCCCTAAATGCATTGAAGCAACTGCCATGTGATTGGTTGATTAGATAATTGCATTAATGAGAAATTGAACAGGTGTTCTTAATAATCCTTTAGGTGAGTGTATTTTGATTGACCTAATTTACTATTGCAAAGACTTTGTGTTCCCTGTTTATGGATCAACCCTGTTACCTTCATATTTGTTTGGGCAAGGTTTTTTTTTGTCGGATGTCAGGACAATATGATCTTAAATGGTCAACCCTGTTACCATGATTTTTATAGCAAACTTCTGTCAATAGAATAGTGGATACACTGTAAAAAGGTTGTAAATAAAAATTATTGGAGTATTTTTACAGTAACACTTTACTTAAAGCCCTTATGTATAATGCATTATAAAGGTATTTACAGTGTATGTTATAATACATTATATCTTTTAATAAATAATTATAACCAAAGATAAAATGCAATATATTATTTGCAGATTCTGGTTGTCATGTGTTTTAATGCATTATACTTTCTGAAGGTGTGTTCAATGAATAGATAAGTATTATAATGTATTATAACCGTGGTTAGAATTATTCATGAGTCCATACAATGCATTATAAGATGCATTACAAGCATAAAAATACTTTTATAATGCATTATACATAAGGGCTTTAAAGTCCCCCTGTAGTCAATAATTGTCTCCCTTAAAACTCATCCTTGATCATCAAAATTATATATTTCAAAGTTTTTTTCATCGAAAATAAATCTTCATGCCTTAAAATAGCTTGAATGTAACTCTAAACCCTTGCCTCATTTAGTATACATGATTCTATGAATGTGCAAATTAGCCCCGCCCCCCACTCACTCGCACAGAGATCCACTCATTGACGTGATTGGTTACAAGGTAGTTTGTGACACCAGTGATTTCAAACTGTTTTTGAGACTGTTTTTGGTTCTCTGCAGTTTTAAGGAGAAAATACTCAGCAATGGTGTTGACTTTGAATTTGCACATGGTTTGTTATGCTTAAAGCCTATTTAAAACACCACATAGACATAAACAACATTAAAAACATGATTTTCACCACAGAGGGACTGTTACTAAAAATACTATTTCAGTCTTTCTACTTCAAAACTTGTTTTTTGTGAAATTTACTAACAATTTCTGATTGAAAATTGTTTACATTTTTTTCAGTGTAGTAGGCCTATTCCTAATTTCTCTGATAAAATGTTTCAAATATGACTGAAATGTACTTTAAAAATCACCTTATCAAGCTAAAAAAAGAGCCTATTTTATAATGACTCAAAAAAATATAGATGGTCAGAACATGATTTGTAACTTATGTCGTGAGTTTATGATAGGAATAATTTCCCCATCAAGTTCATTGTAATAGCAGCCGCTCTTGTGAATTGCACATGGGTGGCCATTCAGCAAATCCACCTCTCCACCTGTGGACCTTTATTACCCATAGCCACTAGTTCTCTGTGACCTCAGGGATCAGTTAGAAGACCTTGACTCTCAGTTAGCCCCAAAAGCTAGGAGAACACCTGCGCTGTGCGACTGATCCGCAATGAAAGCAGGGCTTATGCTGGGAACGCTGCAGGTCCGATTGTTCTCACAGACTCAGCCATCAAAATGCAGCGTGCATCAAATGACGGCTGCAGAACATGTGCGAACACATGCACAAATACCATCCTCATCCTCATCACGCACGTGCACAAACTCTAACGCACAAGAACACAGACCGAAGGAGCCCCTCACATCCTTTATTTAGGATCATGTTCTATATGACTTTGGAACAGCACCAACGCCTGTTTCTTCACTTAGCGCGCACTTTTTCCACACAGTCAAAATGGCTTTTACACATTCGCTGATTCCTAAAAGCTGGAAAATAACGGAGCTAAAATTGAAGTCAGTCAGTGCCTTGTTCACACAGGAATATTCATTACCACCAAAAACCTTTTCCCATCTTTGCCAAATCATGTTTCTCCCCAATGTAAAGTGAAAGCATATGTTGTTTGTTAGGCGGGAAGTACAGTATCACCATTCATCACACTATAATACCTATCACTTTTCCTTGTCCAGGTCCAGGCCTGGAATAATCTGATCAAGATTTGTTTGCTCTTTGCGTTTGATCTCATCCTAAATCCACATCATGACAACTGTGGAAGCTGCTGTGCCTTTTTTGAAGGCACAGTAATCTTAAGAACAACTGTAGCATGGGATTTTTTATTAAGCCATTATTAAATCATGGTCTCTCTTCTTTTTCTGTAAAGCACACACAGTAAGAGCAAAATAATGCTCCTGCACAAAATCCTTCGCTCGCCATAAAGACTCTAGTAGTTCTGCAATATCTACAACTCATATTTATTTCACCCATTTAATCCTCATGTGCATGTACTATTTTTCTGTTCTTATAACTTAATTTTTTCTCTATTAATATACCTGCATGAACAACACATCTTTTATTCTGATTTTAACACGGTTATTATTGTTAAAAACTAAAACCATAAAGAACTTTTATTTTGTTTTACATGTAATAAATCGTTAGATGAAATAAAATAAACATTAACGGAAATAAAGATATAGAAAAAAGCTTTCAGCTAGTTGCCAAGGCAACATTTCTCATTTTGGAAGTCGAAGAACTAGAATAATTTTTTTTTATAAAAAATAATAGTAATGAATAGAATTATTAAATATAGACATATATTAAAAAAGCAAAAAACACACAAAAAAACTAAAACTAAAATTAAAGTGAAAACAGTATATAAAAATAAAATCTAATTCAAAATATTAACAAAAACTATAAACATACATCAATGATAGTAAAATGAACTGTTTTACTAAAATTACCCTTTTGTGTCATTCTGATCCCATGTTATTCTTTTTTATTGTAAAAACACAAATGGGAATCTTACAAAGTATCAAAACTACTTTTTTTCTTTAAAAAATTATAAAAAATAACAATAATAATACAGACGCTACATCATAGGAACTATTTGTATAATATATCTATGGTACTCTGTCAGAGATCTTCTTTTGTGTTGCAGTTCCCAAAACATTTCCTCCAGTATTAATATACTGGTCATTTATTCCCTGAAAGTGCTTTCCATATACACAGATCAACCATAACATTATGACTACTATTATTATCCTAATATTGTGTTGGTCCCCCTTTTGCTGCCAAAACAGCCCTGACCCGTCAAGGCATGGACTCCACTAGACCCCTGAAGGTGTGCTGTGGTATCTGGTAACATCCAAGTAACATCCACATGGATGGCAGGACCCAAGGTTCCCAGCAGAACATTGCCCAAAGCATCACGCTGCCTCCGCCGGCTTGCTTTCTTCCTATAGTGCATCTGGTGCCATGTGTTCCCCAGGTAAGCGACGCATACGCACCCGGCCATCCATGTAATGTAAGAAAACGTGATTCATCAGACCAGGCCACCTTCTTCCATTGCTCCATGGTCCAGTTCTGATGCTCACGCTGTTGGTGCTTTCGGCGGTGAACAGGGGTCAGCATGGGTACCCTGACTGGTCTGCGGCTATACAGCCTTATACACAACAACCTTTCTATCAGAACCAGCATTAACTATTGAAGCAATTTGAGCTACAGTAGCTCGTCTGTTTGTTTGGACCACATGGGCCAGCCTTCGCTCCCCACGTGCATCAACCAATATGATTCGGCTGTGCTGCCGCCTTCGGATGTGCCAGCATTGTCCGAGTTGGGCTCAGAGCTAACAGCCATGCTGTCTCGGGCAGCCGCGAGCCTCAGGCTGGAGTGGATTATTGGCCCGGCCGGATCTGGTTCTCCGAACTCGTACTCCTTGCGACAGCCCCTCCCTGGTCGATTCCTCTGAGGAAGGACCTCCTTTTTTCTCAGAGATGGGGCACCCTCTGGCACCCGCGTCCCGATCTCTGGAACCTCAGGTGGTGGCTACCATCACTTCCGCTAGGGCCTTGTCTACCAGACACGCCTATGCGTTGAAGTGGAACCTGGTGCTCTTCTTGCCGAGAAAACCCCTGGAAATGCCGATCGGGTCCGTGCTCTCGTTTCTCCTAAAAGGGTTGGAACGAAGGCTGTCTCCTTCCACCCTGAAGGTCTATGTGGCCGCTATCTCAGCCTACCATGACCTCGTGGAGACGAAAAAGGTAAGTCAGCACTACCTGGTCATCAGGTTCCTGAGGGGGGCGAGGAGACTAAATCCTCCTCGCGCTTCCCTCATACCCTCTTGGGACCTCACAGTGGTCTTATCAGCCCTGCAGAGAGCTCCCTTTGAGCCTTTGCGATCAGTCGAGCTTAAGTTACTGTCTATGAAGACAGCGCTTCTGATCGCTTTGGCCTCCATCAAGAGGGTAGGGGACCTGCAGGCATTTTCGGTTGACGAAGCGTGCCTAGAATTCGGGCCGGCCGATTCTCACATGATCCTGAGACCATGGCCTGGATATGTGCCCAAGGTTCCCACCACTCCGTTCAGGGACCAGGTGGTAAACCTGCAAGCGCTGCCTTTGGAGGAGGCAGACCCAGCCTTGGCACTGCTCTGTCTAGTGCTTAACGTAGACAGAACGCAGTGTTTCAGGACCTCAGACCAGCTCTTTGTCTGTCATGGTGGGAAGCTGAAGGGAAAGGCTCTCTCCAAGCAAAGGTTGTCTCACTGGATAGTGGACGCCATTGTCTTGGCTTACCAGATGCAGGGTCATCCATGCCCCCTAGGGGCGAGGGCACACTCCACCCAGAGTGTGGAATCCTCTTGGGCTCTAGCGCATGGCGTCTCGCTGACAGACATCTGCAGAGCTGCAGGCTGGGCGACACCCAACACATTCGCCAGGTTTTATAACCACCGAGTGTAGCCAGTGTCCTCTCATGTACTCGCCTAAAGTAGTGGCCGGTAGCTGGACAGACTCAGGTGTCTTCGCTTGCTCACCATTCCACTCCACGGACTGGATACGTGCGATATTTCCTCAGGTGAGCTTCCCTGAAGCCCTGAGTTCCTCCAGCACTGTTGATGCCGACACCAGAGTGCATGCCCGCATGGTCAGCCCTCGTGTTAGGCTAGGTGCCGCCATGTGCATGGTTCCCCCGTTGGGCAACCCCCACATGTGTATTTCCACTGTAAGACTCTCTGAGCATGTGTCTTTCCCTTGTCTTTCACTCCTTGGGGTAAAAGTTCTTCCATATGCAACACCTCTGCGAGTCATATGTGTGTCCTTAAATCCTCCCTGCAGACGGGCACTTGGTGCATGTTTCCACGTGGAATATGCTTCCCAGTGTGGCATTTCATCGCCATTGGGCGTTTTCTAAGATCTCGAAGATGATAGGCTTCTAAACGAAACCCCCATTTGTCAGTTACTGACGTAACATACGTAATCGAGACGTTATTCACTTCACCTGTCAGTGGTCATAATATTATGCCTGATCGGTGTATATGCTCCCTTAAACATTAATATTTTGCAGTGTGAATGATTTCCAGTATTTTTTAAGATGTGCTTGCACAATATTGCCTTCTTTTTTATTAATGTCTTTTTTTATGCAAAGAAAATTTTTAAAATTCGGTGTATTCCTGCATCACTAGAAGCACCAAACTGAACTGCAAAAGTGATTCTTCCAAACATCCAGCCCATCTTCTATTGGTCAGACAAACAGGTAGTCCCACCACAAATTCAGGCCAAATTGACATGTCAGACTGTTTAAACAAATAGAGCAATGTTTTGAAAGTGCCACAATGAATATTGTAACACATTCGTGTGATCAATAGATCACATGGTCCTGAATCAGCTTGGCAAAATGCCCCTGACCCCTCCTTCTTGACAGGCTCTTTGACACTTGACCCCTGCTTTACACCCCATGAAGAAATGTGCTGAACTTGAGCTTGAATATATGAGAGTGGGCTTCCCCAGGGATCTCATATGTCAGTGACGCATCAATAACAGAGATTTATGACCCTTCGCCCCAAAGCCCCTTCTCCCTCAAGCCGCCCATGAAACAGGGAGGAAGTTTATAAACCTGGCACTCGTTTACGAAGAGGTTCATCATTTCACTGGGCAAAGACCAGCCACCCCTTTAACATCATCTCTTCTGAGCAGACTTCAGTTCACAACTGTGCTAATGGTTTAAAGGAATAATTGATATTTACTCTATGACATGTTCTTTATTCTAAAGAAAAGGTTGCTGTTTGCACTTTTCCACACAACAAAAGTGGATTGGTCTATAAAAGCCCATATATTCCACTTCTTCTATAGCTTTGTATAACAGATCAAAAATTCAAGTCACCATGAAATTAAAATGTAAGTTTTTTGACTTTTAGTATGCATATGTCAGCTCGAAGGTTAAAATTTGTATTTAAAAGATACAAGTGTTCAAAACTTACAATCTCTCACTTATGCCAATATGGATCAATGATTTTGATGACATTACTCTGCACTTCAGCTTCTCATCAGATTTTTTGTCCAATCAAATGCTCTCTAGAATCTGAAGCCGGTGCCATGCAGCAACAAACATTACACACTTTTCAAACTACTCATCCTCAGCATGATTACGTTCACTGTTTTGCTTTGGTAACAGTTTCATATTAAATCTAAAAGAGGAATCTATTAGACTGTGGCTGTCAAACGCGGCTTTGCCGAGCTCAGCAGCTCTGCCCGAGCTGTGATATTAACGAAACACTATTGGCTGTTTTAAAAATGGGGAGGAGCTGATCGATATGCCCCGCCCTGTCTTCCTGTTTCAGTGGAAATTACGTCAACACACTGAACAATGCTGCGCGTTTCAAGGCATTTCAGTGGGCCTTTAAGTCACTGTTTTTTTGCCTTTTTCCCCTTGCCTTTAAATCACCATCCGCTTTTTGTTGTATGGAAAACTAAAGCTAAATGGAAATTCTGCCAAGCATCTCCTTTCGTGCCTCACGAAAAAAAGAAAATAATACATGGTCAGAATGAGGGTGAGTGATGACAGAATGTTCATTTTTGGGTGAACTATGTCTTAAACACCTGAAAACACAAAGCCACCTTTCCCCATCCAATGGAAATGGATTCTGGCAATTAACTTAAATCTCCTGTCTTAAGTTAAAGCACTTCACATCACACGTGAGTCAGTAACCTGAGCGCACAAACCTTTGGATCTGACAGAACATGAGGCAGATCTTGATGAGAGCTGATTCGTTACCCCACTCAGAGTGTCAGTTTAGTTAGCACATTCTTTCATATCTCTTCTATCATATCGATTACCACATCTAAATTATATCTTGATGGATAATGAGTTTGTTTACTTGAACTGAGAGGACCAGTCTAATCTTTATCTTCCTCTAAATCTGGATTTTGTCAACCGAGGCTCACAGTAAAACATGCTGTCAGGGTTCTGTCACTTCAGTCTAGCTTACTCTTGGTTTTGTGACAGAGCCCTGACACTCCTGTATTGTTTGTCTTGTGTCCTGTCCTTGTGAGATTTGTGTGGGGCGTGGTGTTTGGATCCCAGCACTTCGGTCTAGTTTGGTTTCGGTTTTGTGTTGGGATTTGGACATTCATGCTCTGCATGTTTGTCTTCTGTCGTGAGCGCACGGAATGAGTATTTGCTCGTTCTCATGCACTCTGTCTTGTCGTGTGAGCATGCGCTCTTCTGTTCGTGTATTGTGTCCTGTGTAGCACGTGGTTCGTGTTTTCATCGGTCGCATGCTTTCATGTTATGTTTTGTGTTGTGTAGCACGCAGTTTGTGTTTTTTCACTGGCTGTGTGATTTCGTGTTGTCTTGTTTTGTGTGAACGCGGCTTATGAGTTCTCATTGGCTGGGTGTTCATGTCATGTTTTGTTTGGGCACATGGCTTGTGATTTTGTGTTTGCTGGCCATGTGCTCATGTGTTTGTCATGTTTGGTGTGAGCACATGGCTTGTCATGTGTTTCTTTGTGCCATGTGCTCATGTGTTTGTCATGTTTAATGTGAGCACATGGCTTGTCATGTGTTTCTTTGTGCCATGTGCTCTCATGTCTATTGTCTAACCCCGCCCACCTTGTTTCCTGATTATTGGTTCATTTGCCCCAGCTGTCTTCCCTCGGTACCCTCTTTTGTTTGCTCCCTATTTATTCTCCTTGTGTTTGCAGTCCTGTGCTGGATCGTTGCCATACATGCCTCGTGTTTCCATGCTCCTTAAGTCGAGTCGAGTCAAGTCAGGTCAAGTTTTCCCCCTCGGGGTAGTTTTGTTTGTTTTATTTTTATTTTTATTTTAATAAAGCCCATTCATCTCATCTTTCATCTCCCCAAACCCTAACACATGCCTCTACTTCATTTTTTCCCCAAAACGGCCACTTTTCAGATAAATCTTTCTTACAAAGGCATTTTATTGATTAATAAAGACTTGTTTCTTGCGTGATTCCTGAATGTGAATACTGAATACTTGCAAGAATACTTTACTATGTAAACTTGCTCGGTAGCTCACCTGGTACATCGGGTACGAGTCCTAGAGCTCAAGACTTGTAAAAGCAAGATAAAATGGCACGGTTGCTTCAGCAAATGCGTTTTTATCTCACGTTTGCTTTTGTTGACACCACTGGTTAGGTTTAGTAAAGGTGGTACATTATTTTCAAATGCGATAGAACATTGACCTTTTAGTGCCACTCACCGGATATTTCATTCCCGAACTGCTGTGATACAACCAACATAATAAAACATCGCCAGATTCATGTTCATAAAGACCCCCTGTGGTGAAAATCTAAATTTTAATGTTGTTTATATGCATATGTGGTGTTTTTAATACGCTTTAAGACAAACCATGTGCAAATGCATGTCAACACCATTGCAGTGAGTATTTTCTCCTTAAAAATGCAGTTTGAAATCGCTGGTGTTTATGACGTCATAAAAAGGGGGGTGGAGCTTAGCATATCATTAACTATTCTCTGAAGCAGGGGAGTCTCAAGAGAAGCAGGTTATCCTGGTATAATTTTCTGTTGATATGAAAAATCGGGTAGATTTAGCAGTATAACGGGTTAATTATGTATATGATGTAAATTACGATGTTATGATGAACTATATGTTCAAAGCATTTCTAAGGATGCTGATTGTCAGCTGTCTGACTCTGAGATGGCGAATGGGAACATGGCTTGTGTAACATTAGAAACACATTATTAGCTGTTTAATAACGTAGTCAAGCAATAGGATCATCATATTAATTACCGCTATGTGTCCGATGTTGTAAAGAGCGCCATTGTGCAGCATTTACCTCAGCAAGTTGGCAGAATGTATTTCTGAGCTTGTGCGAGTGGGTGGGGGCGGGGCTAATTAGCATATTCATGAATCCGCGTTTACTAACTGAAGCAAGGGTGTAGAGTTACATTCAAGCTATTTTAAGGCACAAAGAAATTTTGGTAAAGCTTTAGATTACAGCCCGGAAAGTACTGCGTAAGTAAAGCGAATTTACAGTGTAACTTTCGGTAATTATAGTGTAACTATAAAGTACATGTGTAGGTATAAGGGAACAATATGTAATATTTGGGGAATAAAGGGCTAACTATCAGGAAAATTAACAAATTATTTATACTGTAAGTATTTTTTAATTAAGGGGTAATTATCCGTGTAGTTACAGGGTAAGTGGTGCTTGTTATTCCATGTAGTTACAGGGTAAGTATGAATCTGCAGGCTGTAAGTTAAAGTGGTGCTTGTTCCCCTCTTGTTTCGTGTAGTTACAGGGTAAGTACAATAAAAACACATAAACAATCTGATATCACTCGGATCTTTATTTGAAAAACAACTTTCAAAACAGATTTACGACACTTCTTATTCGTATCTCTTGCTTGGCTTCTCCTCCTCTTGTTCCTCTTCTTTTTCATTCTTGTCACAGATGAATCTTAAGAAGGAATCCCATGTCTCCAGCTATTCTGTATTATGTATTTAAAGAAAATACAGAAACTGAATTTTCCTGATAGTTACCCCTTTATTCCTCAAATATTACATACTGTTCCCTTATACCTACACATACATACTTTATAGTTGCACTATAATTACTGAAAGTTACGCTGTAAATTCACTTTACTTATGCAGTTCTTTCCGGGCTGTAATCTAAAGCGTTACCAAAAATTTTTTCACAGGAAAAAAAACATTTAAATATGTCATTTTGGTGATCAAAGATGAGTTTTAAGGGATAAAATGATTGACTACAGGGGGACTTTAAGATAAAATTAACTTGCTTTTCACTCACTTTGAAACTGTCACAAAATGTGCAACAAGGATAATATTGTTTTGCAGAAATGTCACCTTCAATGAGCATGGGCTGACTAAACTGCATACAAACTTTAGTCTGTAAGATCTTGGGGCACTTTGGTTGGTTGCAAATCTTTGAAATGCCCTTGAAATGTCTTTCAAATGGCCTTCATTCCATGCGCTCTCCTATGACATTCGTTGCCAACAGCTGCTGCTCTGACACTACTGAAAACCATGGCCAAAGTCATCAAGTTAGTTTGTGCCAAGCCACAATAATTGCTTTACCACCATAGAAGATGGATCAACAACTGAAAAAACATACAACTCATATGCAATTACAAAATACAGACCACACAATCTTATTGACTTAGAAGAAAACTGTACTCTTCAGAGGTTGCTCAGTTGTAATTCATTCAATTCTCCTAAACATCCTGTGAAGAAATAAAAATAGATACATTTGAGAAAATTCTTGGCATACACTAAGTGTATTAAGCTATAAAATGAATGGGATTTGCATCACCCTGACTAACTGACTTTTGATTGCAGACTTTGTTGTCTTGGAAATCTCTTTGGAAACTCTGGAGGAGACACGTGAGATCGCTGGAGTCTTTTTCTCAGGAGAAACATTTAAGAAGCAGGGGGAAACAACAGAGATATTAAAGAGATCCCGTTTGCGATTTTGCTTTGCTATAAGGAGGCCAGTCACAGAAATCCCTGAAACTTGAGATTTAATTAAACAAAGCTGGCTCGATGTATACTTGAAACTCTCAAAGTTTCAAAGGGTCATGTGGTAGCAGAAATTGGATGATCTCAAAGAGGTCTGGATATGTGACATCGTTGTTGAAAGTATGGCAGTATAAAATAACACAGGCCTGACTTCAAGGTCTGCTTCTGTGGGAACAAGTAGGTCTCTATGCTTTCTTCATGCCTTTACTTTGCATAGCCGCCAAGTCGAGATTTGGCCACTGTGCGTTCGGTAGCTGTGCTTGGATACTTATCGAGGGGAAGAACGAATATCATGTTGACAGAGAGAGAGGGGAGGAGATTTCAATAACTCCCTTTTCCACCAAAAGCCTCTTTTCTTCTCACTCTTCGCTCCCCCTTTCCTTTTCCTCCAGAGGAGAATGAGTGGGGAGGACTGAGAATAATAAATAACTTCATCATTCCAGTGTCTAATTTCAAAGCGAGGTGAAAGGCAGGGTCGGGATTCGATGAAGGAAGTAGAGGTGGACCCCTGGGAAGAGCCATCTAATGATCTGGGACCCAAAAGCGAGCATGGGGTGGAATAGGCCTTGCAAATTAGATCTGGAGCCACCCAGCCTTTCCTCTCCTGGAGACTATAGCATTTCAGATGAGGACAAAGCCTCTTGCATCCGCGGCTCTGCCGGCAGTGAACTCGAGAGAGAGGAGGGGAGGATGAATCATCGAAATTTTTGAATGTGAAACATAAAACATTTTCCAGTAAAAAATAAAAAAAAAATATTTCTGGTGTTTAAAGGTAAAGCTTGCCTTTTTTGAGGCTACAACACTCTATCACTGCACAATATGCAGTCAACTGTATATAAGCCATTCGTGTGTAAACTTCCTGAAGATCATGAAAAATGTGGCCCAGTGGTGTTTTCAGAAAATTGCTCTGATTCAGCAGTCAACCCTTGTAAAAAAAGAAGTACACTTTAGCATACTTTTACAAAGAGTGCTTATTATAAAAATAACACTTTAAAAGAATATGAATGAACCGAATGTACTGTTCCCTTTCAGTCGGTCACGTTCGACGTACGTCGGACGTCACAGACAAATTGGGATCACTTCTGGGAGCCCCTATCAGCTTTGAGATATAGAACGGGCCAATGGCCATTGCCGTGCGAGATTTGCATCTCGCGCTCTGCCCCGCGCCGCGGGTAAAAACAGGAGGTGAATGCAGCGCGCCATTGTCATTCACTTCGGAGCCGAACACGGTGTCGATGAAGGAGACTGTTCCTGCTTCAGCAGAGAGAAAGAGAGAGAACGAGAGAAGAGGATTCTTTGAGTGCTGGGAGAGAAGGCACGATCAGCGGCGGCCACGAGCTCACTGATACAGTGATAAACTGCTGTTTTCACAGCACTGTTTGGTCTGTTGGTTCGGTGAGGGCGTTCCCAACAGTGAGTGCATACACAGGCTGCACTACTCTCTGGTGTTTTGCCACGGTCGTTCCTGGGTGCTTCAGCACATTTAAAAGAGCTTTCTTCTAAAAGAGCAGCGCGGGTGTGACACTGCGTCTTTTTCAAGACGCCATTCCACCCATGCGTTTCTGGATGCGGTTGTTTCCTGTCCTTATTTGGCGGCCACGATCCCTCTCACATAAGCATGTTGAGATTGCGTTCATGGGTGATCCATGTTCTCTCAAGAGAACGGGATCACGTCGGCGCGCTGTTCGTCTCGCCTTCCTCGTGAGGGTTTGAGTGTCAGCGTGGGGTGTCACGGCAACCCAGCGCATCACTCTGCGCTTTAGATGCACGGTCGAGACTTGAAACCCCAAACGGGGTTCAGTCCCTTCGCCTATTCCCCGATCTAGTTTCTTTTCTGGTGCACCAGAAAGGGGCTACTTCGGTTAATAGGCCTTGGTGACCTGAGGACTACAGTGGGGCTTCCCTGCTGAGTACGTCTCCGTGGGCCCTCACTCCTCTATCGCATCGCAAGCATGCTGAGACTGTGTTCGTGGGTGGTTCATGTTCTCTCATG
The DNA here is from genome assembly GCA_039654625.1 of Rhinogobio ventralis. NCBI lineage: Eukaryota > Metazoa > Chordata > Actinopteri > Cypriniformes > Gobionidae > Rhinogobio > Rhinogobio ventralis. Next base: position 36,663,679 of record CM077201.1, read on the forward strand.
TGTGTATGACCACGTTGGCACGTTGTTCGTCTTGCCTTCTTCATATGGGCTTGAATGTTCAGCGCGCCATGTGCCGTCTGACAAAAAAAAAAAAAAAGGACCTAGCGTTTCATCTGGGGCTCTAGCAGAGGACAGATGTCAATCGCTGCATCGGAGAGAGGGCTGTTATGAGCTGGAAATGAAGTTGATGCTGAGTTTCCCACTATAATGGTGTGTGCTCATGCTGAATCAGATTTAGACTTGACAGCCACACTTTCCCGGGTGGCTGAGGCGTAGTGCAACGCATAATTCGCCTTGGCCACCCTCTTGCCTCTTCCCCGGACGTGCATTGGAAAGCTTTGGCAGTGTGGAACTATTTGGTGCCAAAATGTGGAACGCCAAAAGGGCCATAATCTGTATAAAGTTTTCCTCTCTGTCACTACCCTCATGGCCCACTGGCAGGCCACCTCCGCCCTGCGCTCTTAGTGCACGAGGGTAGTTCTGAGCCGAGGTTGAGCTGCGCACAGTGACTGAGATAAGTCACAGCGCTGGCCCTCAGCCAGACGATGTCCATCCTGGTCCAGAAACACCTTTGGGCTACCTTGCAGGGGTGTGAGACATTGCCAAAGTACGCTTTCTCGATGCTCCCATCTCACAAGGTGACCCTTTTCGGTGACACTGTCGGTGACTGTGCCCAGCTGTCCTCCACAGTGCAAAGCAGATGGAACCCCTCAGTCTGCTCGCCATGGGCATCGGTCCCACGATGCCACCCGTCTCGGCTGCCAGTCAGCTGAGACGGGTGACCCGGACATGGTTGAAGCTGCTCTTCCCCGGAGGAGGGCCGGGTGGAGAATCATTGGTAAATTCTGTTCCGCCACTGGTGTTACAGCCAGTGGTACCCAAATTCTTAAGAGCAGTTCCAATACCTCTGGGTCTCGGGAGTTCAGGAATGGCAGCATATGACGCTACGAAGCCTTGCCGCTCTCGTTCCCCTCCCCACAAGAGGGCGAGAATGGCAGTGTGCGACGCCGGGGAGCCTCGCTACTCTCATTCCCCTAATTCACTATTCGCTACGTTAGTCCACTAATATAGTTCACTTGAAGGAGTGAATGAAAATGAGTGAGTGAATTCGGACAGCCGAATTCAGTGTACATCGGCTATACACTCGTTATTGCGGTGCAATGTGGGATAGAATGAGTGCACTCAATAACGCCCACTATGGTTTCGGACACCACTACAAATGGCTGTCCCCTCAAATAATGCCCTATTTGAGGGTATAGGGGGCGATTTCAGATTCAGCCAAGAACTACAACTGACTTCCAGCCACAGCCTTAAATGAAATCAACTAAAAAGACATTAAATCTCTCTTATTACAAACCAGACTGACTTTATTTTTGTCAGCCGCTACAGTTATTTTTGAAAATTAACAGGTTTTGATGTTGATGTTTTATTGAAAATGTTTGGTCACCATTATGGTGATCAGTGTTTCCTTTAGTTGGGCTCTTGACTATTTATGTGAGTTTGCGGTCTTTGTAAGTCAGTTGTAGTTCTTGTGTTTCTCTTTCCTTCAGTGATTCTGCTCGTTATCATCAGGTGTCTTCAATAATCAAACAATCATCACTCAATTAATCACTTAAGTATCTAATTACCTCTAACACTGCTTCAGCTTTATTTTAACACCCTGGTGGTGGTTCCCATGTGAACACTGAGCGGTGTTAATTCAACACCGGGAATTTACTGTGTTATAAGTCATTTAAAAATGATTAGTTAATGATGAACTAATCATTTACAAAACTTGACTATACATTCATAAATGATTAATAAGTGATATGCTAACATTTTATTAATGTTTTGTTAATTCGGTTATAAGTCATTTATAAATGATTAGTTAATACATAAATTATTAATAGTCAAGTCAACTTTATTTATATAGCACTTTTTACAATGCAGATTGTTTCATAGCAGCTAGTATGTGGTATGCTATACCGCATATCCATATATATAAGTGACGAATAGTTTACACTTTAGATTAGGGGATGCAGAGAGTGTTGTAAATGACTTGTATACACGTACACGCAATGTAAGAAAGAAAGATCTACAAATGATATATAACACATTTACAAGTGATTAGGGGATGCAGAAAGCTTTGCAAATGATTTATTCATGCTTTTACACATCATCTATAACAGGTGTTGAACACTGTAGTGTAAGTGATGACTGGTGAGGGTATAGACCGCTGTCTTTTCTGACACACATGGACTCTTTAACCGCTGTGCACCTGATGTGAGCTTCAGTGGAAAGTGAAACTGGTTCACATTATCACTAGATCCCACACTGTGCTGATGAGTGAAAGGATTTATCCCCTTGAAAACAAATATAATTACTCTTCTTAAAAATATGGTTATACATCCTGCATGTTTGTGCTTTTGAACACAGACCACCTTAAATAGACCAACTTAAATATAAATCAATAAATTACATACTGATCATTTACTAATTGTTTGTTCATCATTTGTTCAAGATTAACCATTGTTTATTGAGATGATACTAAAATGATTTTGACATAAACACATAAATCGTTAGCATACTACTTATTAATAATTTATATAAAATATATCAGTCATGTTTTGCAAATGATCAGTTCATCATAATTTATAAATGACTTAAAAACATTTATAAAATGTTAGCTTATCACTTATTAATCATTTATGAACATATAGTCATGTTTTGTAAATTATTAGTTCATCATTAACTAATAACATAACTGAACGTTATTATAAAGTGTTACCAATTTTTTTTTATTTTTTTTTATTTATTTCAATTAATATGAAATTAAGCATCCAAAAGCATTACATTCAGTTCACACTTATACTTAAAGTATATTATTTCCATAATAAATGCTCTTTTTAGAAGTATGCTAAAGTGTACTTATTTTTCATAATGGTGTGTAAGGGAAATATGTTATGAATATGAAGGACCAAATATATATATATATATATATATATATATATATATATATATATATATATATATATATATATATACAGTAATAATAAGAAAATAAATAAAGGAATAAATGACTTGATAAAACAAATGTAATTCATTTTAATAAAAATGTAATGTAAAGTAAAGCTTTACTTAAAACTAAAACAACCACTGGAGCTATGCAAGAACCGCCACCCTCATTTCCATGTTGCACACAGAAAAAAAAAAAAAAAATTAGTAAATAAATCTGGAAATAAATACATGTGAGATTTTTTTTTTTTAATAAATTAACGCATAAATACACAAATAAAAAAATACATAAAAAATAAATGAAATAATAAATAAATAATAAATAAAATAAATAAATAAATACAGAAAACAATACTTTTTTTCTGCAGGTTTGGTCCTCCATACATGTATAGTCATCCACTCATCACAGCATAAACCCCAACAAAGTGATCAGGCCCTCGACGTGAATCTCAAGCTTTGATATGTTTCATTTTTCTTCTGTATGTTTTTATATCCCTTCTCCTTGACCTAGCCATCAAATTGCTGCTGTTTTTCTTACTTTGTTCATTCCTAATTGCAGGTCTATGAAAACAACGTGTGAAGATCGAATCCAGAGTGCCATGGCACTCCAAAGTCAACTCTAAAGTCCATGACTCTCTCATGCAAATATTTCTGTAATGCTTTTTTTTACCCTCATTTTCCAAAAATAGAGTTACATTAGCAAATGTGAGAGAGATGAAGTGTGGAGGAAACATGGGTTCACACCTCCCATTGTAACTGATTTCTCCTGTTGCATTCCACTGAAAAAATAACAACACATGGGTGTGGAACAACATTGAGAGAACTATTCTTTTAACCTGTTAAGTTTGTCTAGGTTTGTCAGTTTCTCCAAACTGCTGAATGTGCATTGCCTTTCTGACATGAATGTTCGATAATGCTAATATTTACAACCTGATGTGATATTTTCATTTCCATTTATTTCCATTTAGCAGACGCTTTTATTTTAAGCTACTTACAAAAGAAGCATAAGCAATTTGTTAATGAACCAAGCAATATTCATAATCTGCAATGACAGGTTTATTAGAAAGCTAGACTAGGAAACAAGCTAGAGCAGAGGAGAAATTATTTTTGGGAATGCCAATGAGAAGTGACAACACATGGATTATGATTAAAAAGTCCTTTACAACGGCCAGTCAATGGAGGTACAAATAGGCATATCTCCTTTCATGTCTACCAAACAGCTTACTTGTAGTTGCCTCTGCATAATTGTCTTGCCAATTATTCAGTTTAATCAGCTTTATGAATTTAAATATTACTAGATTATGAAACTTAAAGGGTTAGTTCACCCAAAAATGAAATTTCTGTCGTTTACTCACTCTCACTGTGTTGTTCCAAACCCGTAAGACTTTCATTTATCTTCGAAACTGAAATTAAGATATATTTTTTTAAATCATAGAGATTTCTGTCCCTCCATCGACAGTCCACGCAACTACAACTTTGATGTTTCAAAAAGTTCATGAAGAGATCGTAAAACTAATCTATATGAATTGAACGGGTTAGTCCAAATTTTCTGAAGAGACACGGTTGCTTTATATGATGAACAGATTTAATATAGGCTTTTATTCACATGTAAATATTGATCAGTGAACATAAACAGAAGCTCAACCGAAACTGGTGACAACAAACGTGCTGCTCAAACGTGCTGCGTAACACGAGAATGAACCTCATTGGTTCTTGCTGAAGCTCAAACGTGCTGCGTAACACCAGAATGAACCTCACTGGTTCTCGCAGAAGCTCAAACGTGCTGCGTAACACGAGAATGAATCTCACTGGTTCTGGCAGAAGCTCAAACGTGCTGCATAACACCAGAATGAACCTCACTGGTTCTTGCTGAAGCTCAAACGTGCTGCGTAACAACAGAATGAACCTCATTGGTTCTTGCTGAAGCTCAAACGTGCTGCGTAACACCAGAATGAACCTCACTGGTTCTTGCAGAAGCTCAAACGTGCTGCGTAACACGAGAATTAACCTCATTGGTTCTTGCAGAAGCTCAAATGTGCTGCGTAACACCAGAACAAACCTCACTGGTTCTTGCAGAAGCTCAAATGTGTTGCGTAACACCAGAATGAACCTCACTGGTTCTTGCAGAAGCTCAAACGTGCTGCGTAACTCCAGAATGAACCTCACTGGTTCTTGCAGAAGCTCAAACGTGCTGCGTAACACGAGAATGAACCTCAATGGTTCTTGCAGAAGCTCAAACGTGCTGCGTAACACGAGAATGAACCTCAATGGTTCTTGCAGAAGCTCAAACGTGCTGCGTAACACGAGAATGAACCTCAATGGTTCTTGCAGAAGCTCAAATGTGCTGCGTAACACGAGAATGAACCTCACTGGTTCTTGCAGAAGCTCAAACGTGCTGCGTAACACCAGAATGAACCTCATTGGTTCTTGCAGAAGCTCAAACGTGCTGCGTAACACGAGAATGAACCTCATTGGTTCTTGCAGAAGCTCAAATGTGCTGCGTAACACAAGAATGAACCTCATTGGTTCTTGCGGAAGCTCAAACGTGCTGCGTAACACAAGAATGAACCTCATTGGTTCTTGCGGAAGCTCAAACGTGCTGCGTAACACGAGAATGAACCTCACTGGTTCTTGCAGAAGCTCAAACGTCCTGTGTAACACGAGAATGAACCTCATTGGTTCTTGCGGAAGCTCAAATGTGCTGCATAACACGAGAATGAACCTCATTGGTTCTTGCGGAAGCTCAAATGTGCTGCGTAACACCAGAATGACCTTCATTGGTTCTTGCACGTAAAGCGAACATGCTTGAGCTTCTGTTTACCAGATCTGATGTGTGCGTTGATAAATTTTTATGTGTGAATAAAGGCCTAAATTACATCTGTTCATCATATAAAGCAATCATTTCATTACAAATATCTTTATTTGTTTTTCGAAGATGAGTGAAAGTCTTACGGGTTTGGAACGAATTGAGGGTGAGTAAATGATGACAGAATTTTTGGGTGAACTACCCCTTTAAGCCAAAGAAAGAGAGTGGTACATCTTAAGTCACTTCAATATTTGCTGGTAGTTATTGTTTTATAGGTGAAAACTTCTTATTAAACAATACCATGTAGTAACTGTTCACTTTCTTCTTTGACCCTTGTGCTGACAGGCACTCTTCCAATTTTCCTCTATAAAAGAATGAACATAGAAAACGCTGACCAACATCAAAGTCAAACTAGAAAATAAAATCACATTGGCAAAAAAATTCCTTGGCTCCTCCATTCGCATTCCTAAAAACACAATATCTCGTCATAGCTGGAAGTTTATGGAATTATGACCGTGGCATATATACGGAAAATGCTGCAACAGCTGACGGCACGCAGCAAATATACAAGCCCACAAGGCAATGACATTCTTCTCCTACTTAATAAACGTGTTTGGATTCGGTATGTTTGTTTCAATTTTTTTGCAAAATTTATGACAGGCTTTACTTTCATGTTGGCTGAGTTATGTGGTGCTCTCTGGCAGAGTTACAGTAGGAGCTTTGAAGTGGAGCCATAAACGCGCAAATACGCGGCCAACATTGCATGCTGCTGTAGAGGTGGAAGCAGGACACCGGTTTGAGTAGTCAGTGGGGGGGAGAGGAGTGTTAAAGCCGTCCTGATATCACCAGATGAACTCCAAGCTTTTGCAGACCACATGAGAGATGAAAGTCTGCCGTACTTTTTAGCCACGCCAGAACTCCACTCAATGAGTGTAGCACACTCATTCCGTGCAAAAGTTTGATCTGGGTCACAAATATCAAAATGAAAGACAGGTGGAATAATCGCACTGGGATCTGTAACTGCCTTGAAACATGCGCATATGTGACTGCAATGCACTCTGTTTACATATTAGCAGGTGTTTTTATGGATTTACATGTTAAGTTTAAGTAAAGCTCCCAGATTGAAAATTTGGTTTACATGATGTAACACTGCCCTTTTACCACAGTAAACAGAAGATTATTTAAAAGAAACAGTAAAATTTCACAATAAGGTTCTATTTGTTATAGGAGTGTCACAGTATATTGCAATACAAAAATGCAACAATATGTATCGTGGATAGTGACAAACTGTATTGTGTACAGTTCACCCAAAATAAAAAGTTCACCGAGTTTTAGTGTCAGTACATTAAACCAGTGGCGAAACTACGGGTGGGCCCACCCACTTTTAATTGTGGCCCACCCAAAACATAGTTGGTAATTTTCCTAAAAGATATATGAAATAATTGAATAAGCAATAATAATTATCTTATCACACTATAACTTTATTTATTTAGTTAAAAAAACAATTAAATGCAGTTTTCCATGGTCAATTGCAGGCAGATTCGTTTGATTCGTCAGTTTCTGTTAGTCCCGCCCAGAATGTAATGGTAAGATTTGTGCGTTTGTGAAATGTGGAGTTGAATTTGAAAATTGTGAAGCAAATCAGTCGATACCTTAAAAGCCTAATTTGGATATATATATTTGGATATGTACTGCTGCAAGAAACCAAGCAATGTTTTTTTTTTCTTTACTAAGAAAAACACTATATATAAAGGTCATTATGTTTTGTGTTTGAGGAGCAGAGAAGAGTGTCTAAAACCCTATTTGGACAGTAATTGTTTCTCGTGGGGTAATAAGGTATTTTCATCATTGACAGGGGCTATAGTGATTTTATTGCTGTCCTAATCCAGAATGTTGGTGTTTTTCTCCCACCACCCGCGTAAAAATCCCCGGCCTAATTACCTACTGTTTTTTGACAAACACCAAGGTCATGTGGTAATTTAATTACCGTCCGAATCCACATCTCTGGGTTTTCAAGAATATATAACTTCAAAATTCACTGTTTATATCCTTTTTGACCACTGCAGAGCACTGTATGGTTGAGCTTCACTGTAATTTGGATGCATTTTAAAGATCTAGACTTATATTACTGAAATGCTGGCAAGAGCAATATATTTCATCACCGCTAAAAAAAAAAAGGAAAAAAAAGAAAAATGGGCCATTACGGCAGCAATTATATATGTTAAAATAACCAAGCAACGTTATGTTTACCTTATGTAAATAAGAGGCTGTATTAACTTATTCCCGCTCATTTCCATGTGGAATAAAATATCTTCCTATTTTTAAACATATTTAAATAATTAATTAATAATTAGGATATTATTTTCCTATTATTAAATTAAATATGCATTTATTTTTATTATACCAAGCATATGACATTTTATTTACAGCATACAATCATGTTATTGACCACATGAGCAGCGCGTTCCCAGGTGCGCAGGATCACAAAACTCACTCCTCCACCATGAATAATGCTGCGTTCCAGGCAGGTTTTTGAGCCTGAAAGTTACGACTTCAAACCACGACTCACAACTTTGTAGCGTTCCAGGCAAAGTCACACCAAACTGCCTGAGCGCAAGGAACTGTGGTACCTAGATGTAAACAAAGCATGGCGGACCGTACAGGCCTTATGCTCATTTACAATCATTTCTATCGCCAAAGGTGCTTACTAAAAACGCTGCATAAGGCAAGAGAAGCTGTTATACCTTTTATTTTAGGTTATTTGTATATTTGACTCTCATAAACACCGCATCCGTAGGGGCTGCCATTGTTGTTTCGCAGGCTATGTGACGTCAGAGCTCATAACTGGGAGTACATCGATCTACTACGAGTTCACAGGTGGGAAGTCACGGGTTTGACTGCCCTTCCAGTGCACTTTCCCGGGTAGAAGGTTGGAAAACACGGGTTACGGGTTGCCTGGAACGCGGCATAAATCAACATCCGAATGCATGAGTTTTATCACTGAGGTGGCATGCAAGTTTCTTTTTACGGACTTCCACGTGAGAAACAATTACTGTCCGTATAGGGCTAAAGCATGCACCTCTGACATTAATTCTCTGAAATTTGCAGTTCAAAAACCTAAAAACTCCATTTGAGCTTGATTTTGGTAAAATGTTAATAATATGGTGACACGTGTCTGACCATATATACATTCATGTAGGTTATTTCTTATTTGTTCTTTTGTAACTTTGAACTTAAAACTGTGCAGCGGTTATTTCTTTATAATTTGGCACGCTGTATTCATACTAAATACGATTTGCCCACCCTGTTTTATGAAGGCCCATCTGAACATTTCTGGCCTCGCCCCTGCATTAAACTACTATAATGTTAAATTTAATGTATAGTAATGCATTAATTTGTTTATTCTGGCGTCACCATTGTCCTGTGCTTTAGGTTACCAACACCAGGTCCACGCCTGTTCATTTCCACCCCTAATGTAATACCAAATTTAGCATTTTAATTAATCAACAGTAAAAAAAAATAAATGTTAACCTTTTGTTTTGTAGTATCGCAATAATACTGTATCGTGAAGTCAGTATCGTGATATGTATCGAATTGTGAAATGAGGGTATCGTTACACCCCTAATTTGTTAGCATTACTTAACATGAGCAATGAAATATACTTCTAAAACATTTATAAATATTGTTTTAAACATTTACTAATACATTATTAAAATCAAAAGTTATATCTGTTAAATCTATTTCATGAACCATAAACTAACAATGAATAGTTCTGTTTTTATTAACTAAGTTTAACAAAGATTAATACTGTAACAAATGTGTTGCTTATTCTTAGTTAATGCATTAACTAACGTTAACTAATTGGACCTCATTGTAAAGTGTTACCAAATAAGCCTTTTCTAGCAATCATGACCGCAGTTATTCATCAAATGGAGGGAAAGAATGAGCTTGCAGTTTTCACCATTACCTGATTTCCATAATTCTTTCGCCGAATCACGTACTAAATCAATGCAGAAAGCATGTGGAAATAAAAGACGCAATCCATAACTACTTAACGAATTCCTCCTTGAAAGTCATAATACATTGCGATTACGTGCACTTCGTTTGAAGAGACTTCTGATGTGTGAATGACCAAAGGATGACCTGTGAGCTTTGTCTCTCTGGAACAGGGACTTTGAGAACTCATCTGGAGGCCATCATCCCTATTCGCACTGCAAATTTAAATCACCTCAGAATGGGCTGACTCAGAGTAGTCAGTTGTTTTAGTCATTGCTATGCGTAGTATGAATGTGGCAAGTCTTTCATCAACACTGACTGATGAGCACTAAGTGGTGCGCCATGAGAGTCTCATGGGGGATGAACCAGTGAGATCATGTTTAAAAAAAGAACAACATGAAAAGAAAGCTCAAAGAAAAACAATGTGATGAAAAATCACAGCCGTCAGAGTGCAGTTCCTCCCCTCTTAAACTTTTCAATATGATAAAAGCAGAAAAAGGTATTAAGCTAGTTGACGTGACATGCTTTATTACATGACCAAGGTGTCATTTATAGTTAAAAATAGGTGTTTGTATTGGATATATGAATATAGAATATGTATAGTAGAATGCATAAATTTCATTAATAAAACAGTGCATCAAAATGCTTGTACAGGATCACAATGGCATTTATCAAACCTTTGTTTTTTAAGAAAAGAAATTATCCCATATATATATATATATATATATATATATATATATATATATATATATATATATATATATATATATGTGTGTGACTCTGGAGCACAAAACCAGTCATAAGTCGCACAGGTATATTTTATGGCAACAATACATTGTATGGGTCAAAATTATCGATTTTTCTTTTATGCCAAAAATCATTAGGATATTAAGTAAAGATCATGTTCTATGAAGACATTTTGTAAATTTCCTACCGTAAATATATAAAAAAAAATTATTAGTAGTAGTAATATGCATTGATAAGGACTTCATTTGGACAACTTTAAAGGCGATTTTCTCAATATGCACCCTCAGATTTCAGATGTTCAAATAGTTGTATCTCAGCCAAATATTGTCCTATTCTAACAAACCATACATCAATGGAAAGCTTATTTGTTCAGCTTTTTTTTTTGGAAAATGTATAAATGTTTTAATGTAACTAACATTAATCCAGAGACTACATTTCTAAAAAAAAGTGAAACATTCTTTTTAAACTAGATTTTAATATTATTTGTAATTATATTTTTCTTGGACACTCTGACTTGTCATTGGGCTTTTTTACACTTGGCATTAACAAACTTTGCAGACTTTAATCAACAAATGCCCACACGTACATATGCTTCAAATAGACTGAGAGGATTAGAATAAGAGTGCAATAATTCTAACCTTATTCTAAAATATTTTGCCAACATATTTTGCATCCAAATGTAAACACTTTGCGCAGTGAATTGCACAGCCATGCACTGTCTATAAAGGATGCGCAACCCAATCTGACAATGATTTCGGACCCATATGTCTCTTTTTACCATTTCGATCGCGGCATCTGCAATGTATTATTATTTGCAACCTCCATGTCCTCGTTTTATGAGATTTTAAACGTGTAGCCCTGCAACTGAAAATAGTTTATAAAAGAAGCCACTTCAGGACGACTTTGCGCTTATTGTGCATGAAACAGAGATCCTATTAGTTATCCAGATACAGAAGCCGCTTGATGTCGACAAGTGTAAATGCAGTGTGTCCTGATTGGCCGATAATCCAATCGGCTTGACTGGATCATGGTGATCACGTTAATGCCAAATGTAAATGCAAAAAATAGTGGGTAAAATAGTGGGACACTATGGCCGCATTTACATTACATGGTTCAAGTGACCCAATACATTTTTTTTTCCTCCAATGTGACACAGATCATGTATGACCAATGAACGTGAAAGCAGGAAAAAAAGCACATGGATTATGATATGCTCAGGTCGGTTTCAAGCCTCATTCATATGTGGAAATAAATCTGATGTGAATCGGATTCTTATTTGCGTCTGCCATGTCGCCAAGTAGTACGTCACTGAAAAAGCGACGGTGACGAATGACGTCAACTCAGGTGGACACCAACCACGATCACATGACTCTTTTCTCTTCTTTTTTCTCTGCCTTAAGAGACCAAAGTTTTGCTGACTTTTAAAGATGGTGTGGAAAGCAAAAGCTTGTATTTACATTTTGTCTGCATCCATTGCCGTTTCTACTTCCTTTTCGGCCTAAGCTTTTCTGATTCAGTACATCTACCTTGGGTTGTTTTGCCAAGTTTATGGTGTAAATGCAGATATCAGATATGGGTCACTTTTAAACAGTGCTTAATTTGCAAATTCCGAGGTCCCGGAACAATGGGAGGGGATGGATCCAGCAAGTTAGTGGGGTAGGGAAAGGTAACGGAACATATGTGCAATCTCAGTCGGGTTTCCATCCAATTATTTTGATGCACATTTTGAACCTGGTTGGAAACAATGACATGCAAAATAAACTCTCAGAAATAACATAAACATTTAATGCCCGAAATGACGTGTTGTGACCATTTGTGCATGTAAAACACCAGGGCATTATGCATTAGGCCCAATAAAAGGTCTGACCTTGGCACACAATTCTTCCGACATATAGCCCTTGACATCCATATACGGAATTCGTATGAAGTTTAAAGGGGTGGTTGATTGCCCCTTTTTACAAGATGTAAAATAAGTCTCTGATGTCCCCAGAGTGTGTATGTTAAATTTTAGCTCAAAATACCCCACAGATTATTTTTATAGCATGTTAAAATTGTCACTTTTTGAGGGTGAGCAAAAACATGCTGTTTTTGTGTGTTCCCTTAAAATGCAAATGAGCTGGTGCTCACGGGTGGAGCATCAAGAGCTGGTGTTAGCAGCTCTGAGTACCTCATGCAGACAGGCAATGAATAAGAGCCTTTTATGTTCAAACTGGAGTCTGACAATAATGGAGAGACTCAAGAAGAAGTGACAACATGTAGAATGCAACAGGACGTTTCTGAATGGTTAGTTGATGAATTTATGTAGCTTGTGTGGAGTTAACTATCTTCAAGTCATTGATTAGCATATTCTGTCATGATAATCTATAAATTCTCAACATGCATGTTCCCGGGGGCAGGGTTTATGTAAATTTCAGGGTTAGTGATGTCACTACCCCGGGAGGAAGCTTGTGTAGTCCCTACCAGCCATTTGTTGTAGTCCTTAAAAAGTGATTTCTTTAAAAGAAAATATCTCCCTTTGCTTTGAACTTTGAGCGTCGTAACTTTGCAGATGTTGTTTATGCTCAAACAGCAACATTACACACTAACTAAAGTTTAAAAAAAGTGATTATGATTTAATCAACCACCCCTTTAAACTCTAGCTATAGTTTTATTTGCGCACGGACACTTGCAGGTAGGATATAAGGAGGTTGCCGCATCAGCGTGTGGGCATAGCAGAGATAGTTCATCAATTCTTCTGCGTCTCCTCGCAGCATTTAATAAAACAACAACATCACTGGGTTCCCATCTAAATTGTAAATTTATGCTGAAAATCAGAATAGGCTTTAGCAAAAACAATATGTGACTAAACCTGTGTTTCCATCCCTCCTGTTCAGAAGAACAAAATCATCACTTCCTGGGAAATTCTAGCGATGACTTTAATATTAAATGACAGCACAGTTTACGAGTTTGATTTTGGAGTGCAATATCCAAAAAAATGCATAGTTTTTTTTTCTTCAGAAAACCATTAAAGATGTGTATTATGGGACCCATTTAAAATACTGTACTACTATATTATTCTAACTGCCAAATTAGGCCAATTATGCCATAAATATGTTTTAGAAAACTGCTTTACAAAACAGAAGTGCACTGAAGTTTATATAGCCTATTTTATTGTCATGTGTTGGAAATGCAAAAAGCTGTCAAATCCAATAGATCATTGCCAAAACAAGGCATGGACCATTTCTTTCACTTCTTTATACATTTAACATGGATATAGCAAGTTTTTGATTACATTATTGTTATAATACTTCCTGAACATATGTACACAGGTCATAACAAATATCTTTCAGAGGTGTATCAAATGGGGGATCCCCCAAATGAGGTGGCGGATTGAATTTCGGAGGTGCCGGATCCAGCTTGGTTAAAATGAAGTACTGCTTTTAAAAGAGATGTAAGCTGGTCGTCAAAAAAATTACATATAGTCAACTATTCGGAATTGGGCATCAAAACCTGCAGTGTAAATGCAGCCAAAATTACTTTAAATGTGGTGTGGTAAAGTAGTCTTTGCTCAACCAGAAAGAATAAACAGCATCTCTAAAGGACATCTGGAGGTGATTTATGCCTTTAAACTGTTTCCTTGTGACGTTTTGTACTGTACATTAATATCACTGTTGCTATGTGCTTCACAGTTCTGTATGAAAGTTTAGGAGAAACATGCTCATTTATCCCCACCAATCAAAATGCAAAGCTATATAAACAGTTGCTTACCTTCTTATCTTTCAACAACTTTTCTGCCAACGATGAGCCTTTAGGTTACCAGTAACACACAAGACATGAATATGCATTGCTGTTATCTGCGCCGTCCGATATCTAATGGCAAAGCGGAAGTCTTGAAGTACAAAAGACCATGTCCTCATTCTTGGGTTTGTGTCATTTTCCATACTATTGGAAGCAGAAGTGCATGTCAAGTATAAACTGTGACCGAGTACAGTACAGCTCCAGGATTACTCAGTTAATTGCCAGGCCTTCCTTCCCGATAGCTGAATACTCTAACTCTATGGGGGACTTGAGTTTCTGGCCCATAAAGATCACAGGATGTTCCTGGGAAATGACAGCTTTGACTCTCAATGGTTTGATGTGCCTTTTTGGTTGATGAAGGAGAGAGAAGCCTAGTGCACCCAGCACAACTTGTTCTGAGGTAAATGCCCCTTTTAACATAATGAACACTTGAACAATGATCACATTTTCCAGCTGTCTTTTCTGTGTTAGGTCTGTGAAGGGGCAGGCCAACAAGAAAAAATATAGGGACAAAACAAATATAGCAGTCTTCCATCCTATGGAAAGCACATGCCTGGGTTTAACTTAACACTGCATCTTGGATTGACGCCATGGGCAACATCATCAGTGTGACCAGTGTCAGAAGCATGTGTGTAAAACATGACAATTATATTAGCCGGCAACAGTCCGTGATGTCATTACTGGAGCGCACATGAGTATAAAAGGGCACCTGCAATGTACGTCATCAGCTTTTTTTTATCTTAAAGAGCCGTTTGTTTGTATTAGTGCATATTAAATGTGATCGTTAAGGATAAACACAACACAAGCAAGCATTTCAGGAAGTATGTGCCTACGTGTCCTAGGTTTTTGACAAGGTATGGCTCTCTCACGTTCCTCAGTCACCAGCTCAAGCGATTTGCTGGAACAGGATGTACTGTCTCTTGAGGCTTTTGATCCAGCAGATAGCATGTTGCTGGCACCATCCAGATAGGATGAGGCAGATGTGGTTAAGGAGGGCAAGGATATCGCTTGTAGTGAGCCCTCTCAGCCTACCAGCCCGGCACACAAGGAGTTGTTGGAGATGATGGCCCACACCACGACTAAATTGGATCTAGCTTGGAGGCGCGTAAGACAGGAAGTCGCTCGTGGCAGACTAGGTTCCTGTCAGGCCATAACTGCCCAACAGATTTGCCCCTCTGTGCCACCAAACAAACAGTTGCTGTCATTGGTTGTTCAATGGCACCAATGGTGGCAACGGAGAAGCATCTGTGGATGAACTTGGTGGACATCAAAGAGAAAGAGAAAAACTTTCTTCTTGATGCGTCCTCTGAACTTTTCAGCATTTCTGTAGAGACAGTGGTCGGGAAGTTTAGAGAGGTAAAGGCACGGTCTACAGCTTTCAGGAAGTGCATACGGCGCCAATCTAAATCTTTGCCTAAAACCTCTAGGGGACGTGGTCCGTCACAGTCTGAGGAGTGGAGGCAGGGCCAGAGGGAAGCGTAGCCGCTCTGGCTCCTCCTTCGAGGAGTAGAGCACAGAGGAAGCAGGATGCTAGGAAGAAAAGACAAGATCTGAGGGAAGTAATCGATAGGAAGCAATTTGGTAAACAGGATGGAATCTCTGAGAAGTAACATCACTTCTTCTCCTCTTCTAATTAGGTACTGTATATTGCTTCCCTTTAGATAGACCCATCTATGGTAGTAGACAATGCTAGTGCAAATTTAATCAAGTACGGGCTATAGCAGCTCCAAGATGAGTGTGTTAAGAGGGTTACCTCCCTACTTGTTATTGGGAACCTTTGGGAGTGCTGGAAGTTTTTGGATCCTGGATGAGTTCAGGCAGGGTGTGAGCACTTTCCCTCGATTGCACTGGGGTAGTAGAGGTTAAGCTCCCCTGTGGCTCCCTAGGGGTTGTGTTTTAGGCTAGGATAGTGGAAAATTATTCTTGCAGTTCCCTTGTTTTGCTCCCCATAGAGGTAGTGGTGGACCTAGGTAAAAGTCTAAGACGATAGGGCCCTAGGCCAAAATTCCCTATGGGATTGACATAGCTAAACCTTAGAACTCTGTGGCACATATAGCTAATGCCTGGCCCACAAGAAAGGGAGGAAGGTTGTAAACGCGAGACTTTCCTTGTCACAGAGCGTAAAAGCTTGGGTAATTGGCCGAGGGAATATTATCACTTGACAGCCTCTAAGAGTCCTAGGACGCACCCTGTATGATTGACATATCTGACTCCGGCTAAGTCCGTACAGTCAATTTATGCTAAGCCCATTTTGGTTGTGCATAGGCACAGCTAATGAGACAGGATGGCAGAGTATATATTTGTTCCCCATACCATCAATCCAAGACGCAGTGTTGAGTTCCACTTCTAAAGGGAACATCTTAGATTACGACTGTAACCATGGTTCCCTGAGAAGGGGAACGAGACATTGCCTGTCGTTGCCATGCCTCTGGCCTGCCTGCTCGTTTCCTTCACACAAAGAAGTTGATGACGTACATTGCAAACGCCCTAATACTCACAGGCACTCCGGTAATGACTCATGGACTATCGTTGGCCAATAAAATTGTCGTGTTTACTAGGGCTGGGTATTGACACAAATTTCACGATTCGATTCGATTTCCATTCACAAGCTTTCGATTTGATTCGATTCAACTACGATTTCAATTCGATTCAATATCAATTATTGTGGATATATATCAGATACAGTACATGGCAAATTTTCTTGAGGAAAAAAATTCTTAACTAATGCTGTAAACTATACATGTTAGTCAGTTGGTACATTACTAATATTGAAGGTTAACATTAACTGATTTAAATACAAACATAAATTACACTCAATGTTTTTCTAGCTGACTAATGAGTTTATGGACACTAAATGGTTTTTCTGAGGTAAATGTGACATTACATGACATTTTGCTCACAAGCTGTTTTACTGACGTCTTTCCGCGGTTGAAACACTGATTGAGCGATTACATGTGACGTGATAAAGATTTAATTGCATTATACTAATCTTTTAACATACCTTGACGTTCATTCATGTTTATTTTGCGCTGTAACTGGTATTAAAGCGGAGAAGATGATCAGTTCACGTGCGCTCCGCTCTGCCGCTTCTTTTGAGCTGAGCTGTGCTACTGTGATCCGTCCCACCACATTAAACAGCGCCAAAATGGTATTTATTTTTAAAAATTCCGTAATAAAATGGATGTAATTTGAAATCTGAGATTTGTATCTTATCAGAAGTAACAAACACAAAGATTATTGTAATTTATTGGATGGGAGGGGCTCTACAACGTTATGTTCTTTCATCAACTGAAAACAGGATAGACTAATCTTGGGATTTAAGAATCTATATCGGGTCATATAAATGAGAATCGATTAAAATCGAGAAATCGACTTTTTTTACCCAGCCCTAGTGTTTACACACGTGCTTCAGACACTGGTCATGCTGATGACATTCCCCATAACATCAATCCAAGATGCAGGATTTATTACCAGCTAAAATTACTAGCTGAAACACTAAAGAGGGCCACTATATTGAGATCATGTGCAGTTTAACACAGTTCAACCATTGCAATTAAACATTCCAAACAAACTGTCCCTGCTGGAGCAATGAAACAAACCATGACAGCCCACAGAGAAAGGAAAAAAGACATAACCTCAAGTGTCAAGCTCAAACACACGATAGCCACAGCCACTCCCTAAAACACAGCCAGGAAGAAACACCAACAACAGCAAAACGTCACTGGGATTGAATCCAAGAGTCCGTTTTAAGAGAGAGCTTATATAAAAGTATGTTTTGTACATGCAATTGTGTAGTTTTTCAGGTTTTATTAATATCTTTGTTATTCTCACATTGGCTACCTGTCTTTTATTTCCACTTTTATAATAAATTGTTATTATCCTATGCTGTGATGTATGAGCTTTATTTTTTGACGTACTTGCAAAAACATTAGTTCAGACATTATGACAAAAAGAAAGAGGGCAGGCATAAACAGACAGTGTGATACAGGACTGATATGTGGGGAATCTCCTCCAGTCATTTGTCAGTATTGGGAACAGAGACACTATTTTATACACAAATGCAGCACATCCCTCCCACACAGTGAGAGAAAAGATGGACAGAGGTGAGATTTAGGACACAGAATGTGTGGTCTGAGCATTCAAAGCAAATGAAATGTACCAGATTCAAAGTGAAACGTCACTTAGTTTATGAAAGATAAGACCCCAGTTCTGTATGTGTTTAAAGTAACTTGTAGACATCCCCTAAATCTCTTTGAGCAAACAATGATGTTCAATGTAACAGATCTGTATAACTTTTTATTAGACAGGAATTTGTATGCAAGCATGTAGTGCTTCTTCAGCTAAAGGGTCCCGAGCAGGTCCAGAATTCACTTTTAAATGGGTGAGAAAATGTGGAGAAAAGTGACTATAAATATTTCTTAACAGCCATTAAACTACATTCTGCATTATTTTAATACGCTAATTGTGTTATTCTTATAACAGAATTATTCACCTGTTAAAAAACGACAGCTAATTTAATTTACAGACCTGTTTTATATAGTTATTTGATAATCATGCAATAAATCTATGATCGCTCACATTTGATTACTTTCGGATTTCTTTTTTCTTTTCAATTGTCTGCAGCCATTTAACACCCTTGGTTATAATAACCTTGCAATTATACCTATGGTTTTCTTAAAATAAGGGATTTGTTGCATCTTAGCAATGATACATTTCAAGCACCTGTTTACTTAATTTGTATAATACACCCAAGTTTATTTATTTATTATGTGCTGTTGCTTGTAACACGTGTTATGTATTGTATTGCTGACCATACTAATCTCTATACAATACTTAGGACATATAAGACCGTGAAGCAAGGATCAGTTCATAACACAGTCAGTTTACTGCAGCACTCATCCAAATGCTTGCCAACACGAGAAGGTATGGCGTTATACTTACATACAACAAGACATCTTTCATTTGTGAAGAGTTTCACAGTACTAAAGGGTGAACGCGATGTGTGACGTAAATGACGCTGTGAATATCGCGAGATAACACGGGATGAATATGGCTGCAGTTAAACTACAGAAGAGTGTCGTGAGTCAGACTGGAAAACACACTGCTTCTGTTATCTTTCTTCATGGCTCAGGTGATTTAAAGAGTTATTAAAATCGTTCTCATGCAGATGCATTGTGCCCACACCTTTGATAAGAGAAGTTATAAAAAGGGAACAGCGTGAGCGCACTTCACGCAGGACATCTGAATGAAACGCAAGAGACGCGTTTTAAAAGTTGAACTGGGCGAAATGCGGTTTTAAAAACGCACTTCGTCTGACATGTTCAAAGACCAGCAATTAAAAGAAATAGTGAAGACAGAACGCAGTCATTTTATACGGCTATCCCTTTCTGTTGCACATAGAGAGCCTATGTGACCACACACTGAAAGCATTTAAAATCACTCTGTTCACCCTCGTAGCAAGTGTATAGTAGGTATTGATTCATTCCTAGGGACATAGTTATGGATTTGAACAAACCCACAGTATTACATTTGGTGTGTAATTGTCCTGGTGTGGACCTAATGATACCATTGAAGCAGAAAACTTGATATTTAGAGACTCTGTGGGTTCTTTAGACTTGGGCCGTATCACTCTAAAAACCACATTGCAACTCAGAACACCTTAAAGGCACAATATGTAAGATTTTTGGATTAAAATATCCAAAAACCACTAGAACAGAGTTATATATTTTGTTGACTTGTGTACTTACATTTTCACAAATGTTTCCAAGAATGTTTAAATCCAGAGAAATACGCCTTTTTATACCCACGTTACCCTTGATTTTTTATTTTGTAGAAACCATTGAAACACTAAAGACGCTTTAATATATTATGTGATCTATTAGACAGGTGAGCAACTGTTTGGATACATTCATTGACAGAAAACTAATTATTGTTATACAGCTCATCACAGTTAGTCTTAGTGTTTAAATCTTGTTTTCTTGATTTACCGCAAGTACCATGTTTTACCATGCCTAATATCAATCTAGCTTACTGCAGTGTGCAGCACGTGTCTCATAGCAGCCGCTGAGCGAACGCACAGAGAAGCATTTATAACATAACTTTCAACACACTCAAATGTATATAATATGATAAAACTGCGCTGCGTGACCACACATACGCATGAGCGGAAGAAGCGGAAGCGCTCGTCTGTGGCAGAATAAAAGCTCCGCAAAATCAAGGCGTCATCAAGCTACGCCTTTGTTTTCAATAAGTGACCTCTAGTGGCGAAATATGACATATTGTGGCTTTAATCCAGTGTATTGTGGTGTATAATAACTTTCATCAGTTTCATTTAGGAGACACAGGGCCAGGTTTGCTCAGCTGGGTTTGTGATGTTTTGGGACAAAACCTGGCATTTGAAAACATCCGGGTGATTTATCCCACAGCGCCATCCAGGTAAACATCCCTGTACATTCCCTTCAGAGCACCTTTACATTGTTATTTTTATTTGTTTAATAGTAAATGCAAATGACCTTTTTCTCTTTATGTGTCTGCTACAGTCTGACAGTCTCAGTAGTATATTGTCAAAACTGCTGTTTGAGAAGCCCTCCAAAGACATTCTTTTACTAGACTTATTATTGAAACGTACTGAGTATCGAAAGTAATAAACCAAAAAGCAACCTTATACAATTTATTCTCTTGCTATATAGAAGCAATATTTGAAAAAGAAAATGGTCTGTCTACAGTGGATACAGGACTCTGTATTCAATCAAATTGGAATATCAAATAGAAACAAAAAGATGTAATGTGCTGTCTGTGATTTATAATTTATAAACACAACTTTTTATGTCAAGTAGACAAATAAGTCCACTAAGCCAAGAACTAATTGAACCATTATATAAACAGCATTAACTAAATTAATTGTTCACAAATAAATAATATATATATATATATATATATATATATATATATATATATATATATATATATATATATATATATATACACTCACCTAAAGGGTTATTAGGAACACCATACTAATACTGTGTTTGACCCCCTTTCGCCTTCAGAACTGCCTTAATTCTACGTGGCATTGATTCAACAAGGTGCTGAAAGCATTCTTTACAAATGTTGGCCCATATTGATAGGATAGCATCTTGCAGTTGATGGAGATTTGTGGGATGCACATCCAGGGCACGAAGCTCCCGTTCCACCACATCCCAAAGATGCTCTATTGGGTTGAGATCTGGTGACTGTGGGGGCCATTTTAGTACAGTGAACTCATTGTCATGTTCAAGAAACCAATTTGAAATGATTCGAGCTTTGTGACATGGTGCATTATCCTGCTGGAAGTAGCCATCAGAGGATGGGTACATGGTGGTCATAAAGGGATGGACATGGTCAGAAACAATGCTCAGGTAGGCCATGGTATTTAAACGATGCCCAATTGGCACTAAGGGGCCTAAAGTGTGCCAAGAAAACATCCCCCACACCATTACACCACCACCACCAGCCTGCACAGTGGTAACAAGGCATGATGGATCCATGTTCTCATTCTCAATTATTAGATAATTGCATTAACAGGTGTTCCTAATAATCCTTTAGGTGAGTGTATATATATGCTGAAATATTACCATATATACACCGTTTGGGCATAACATTATGACAGGTGAAGTTAATGACACAGACTATCTCTTCATCACGGCACCTGTTAGTGGGTGGGATATATTAGGCAGCAAGTGAACATTTTGTCCTCAAAGTTGATGTGTTAGAAGCAGGAAAAATGTGCAAGTGTAAGGATTTGAGCGAGTTTGACAAGTGTGATGGCTAGACGACTGGGTCAGAGCATCTCCAAAACTGCAGCTCTGATATCTAACACTTAACTCGCGTTCGGCTTGTCTTGCTGCTGTCAGAGCAGAAACGATTGTTGCTGCTCTCTGTGTGTTTTCCGTTATTCTTATGTAAATTGCGCAAGCTTATTTCATCTATTAGACTTAAAGATCTGAAAAAAAAAAACATACATTTACCCACCCATAGACCCTCCCCACGAAGAAATCAGGGCAGAAGTGAGACGGATTAAAACGCCAGGAATGTGTCTCCTTCGTCTACTTGTGATCCGATCGACCAAATCTTAATACCAGGTGTTAACAGAGCCTTTCAGAAGATGTATAATAGCGCACCCTCTCATATAACACTGAAAACACAAATTGGCGGAAAAACTTGTCAATGGTGAGGAAAGAGTTAAATGAAGATAAGATCACATTTTCGGAACAGTTCAAGCTGAAATTCAGATAATTCCAAACATTTTACAAAGCATTTTCCACAACTGTGTGAATGCAGTAATTAACGAAATTAACTTCTCAAGCTTTGTTTTAATAGAATTATTACTTTGTCTGTTGATTGTTTTTAGGCCGTACACACCCATGCGAGGGGCTCTGTCTCATGTGTGGTTTGATCGTCACAAGATTTCCCAGGATTGCCCGGAACACTTAGAGTCTATAGACTCCATGTGTGATAATCTAAGCGCCATTGTCCAAGATGAGATCCGAGCGGGGATACCTAAACACAGGATGGTTATTGGTATGGCTACTGGCTTATCTCTCTCCTATTCTCTTCTCCCCATCCATCTCTCCCTACCTTATTGCTTTCTCTGTCTTACACACTCTCACACTCCACTTCCAAATTAAGTCTCAGGCCACTGCTCATAAGTCTCTCCCTCGTTGTATAAAATGAAGAATGAAACTTATCAAGTTTCTTATTCCTTTCATTTGTTGCCAGAATGGACCAAAAAGAATTTCTGGATGATTCTCGGGTTTCTGCTAAGCTTTATCTCAAAATATTTGGGTTATGAGGTTCACATATATATCACAATGAGATAAAAGTGGCAGAAAATCATTCAGTAAAAAAGGATCTAAGCAGAACCCAGGCAAATTCCCTCAGGGCGTGTGAAGTAGGCTGGATAGACAATAAATGAGGTTCTGTTTTGCTCAGAGAGTTAAACACAATGGCAACAGTTGAGGAAGGGTTAACCGACAAGCCAATAACACATAAATACCCTAAAATAGTTGCGAGTAAAACGTGAAAATTGCAACAACAAAAAAAAGTCTTTGTGTGAAAAGGCTCTGTGTGGAAGGACAGAAAAGCCCCTGAACTCGCTTCCAAAGAAACTGATTCAAAAAACACATGTTCCTGTGAGACTGCTGAAATATTATCTTCCTAAATCATAACATTTTGTCATTAACTATAAATACTCATTGGAGTCACTCTGCACGCTGGAGAAACGAAGTGGTCTGTACGCTGAGTCCACTTCCCAGGCTGACGGACTGACAAGCGCCAGAACTTTCCATGGAAAACGGTTTCATATATGGATTGTGTTTTTCAATCTTTTAGGTGTCGTAGTTAATGGGAAAAGCCCAAGTCAAACATGCATGCACAGATTCTTTTTAGCCAAACAACTAAGAGGTCCTACGGTATGTGGATTGCTCAAGTTTTTGTCTCTTTGATTAGATGAGGCGTGCGTAAAGGGAAGAGTAGTAGACCTGTTGATTAGTCCTGGTCACATCATCTCTACGAGAGGTTTAAAGAACATGTGAACTCCATCTATCCTCTGTCTCAACATGACTCCTCCCATCTGCTCTGACAGACAGACTGATGGGTACTTGTTCACTTTCCCAGATGTAGTGCCCAGATTTGCCCAGATGTGTAAGATTAAGCACATGCATGAAAGAGGAAAAATGGAGGTTTGATGATGTGGAACTCAAGGCTAGCTTTCTTTTCTCTGTCTTTTTTTTCTTAAAATGTAATTCACGACTTACTGATTGTTTTTTTGCTTGGTTGGACTTCAGATCTTTAGGCTACTGTAGACCACTTTGAATTACACACTTATCAATGCCCTTATGACTTAATCGCTCCAGGGTGAGAAGGTTTTGCCAGACTGCCATATGAGAAAAATGGCTCATGATGGAAAAGGTTTATAAACAATGCCTGCACGCTGCTAGCAAAACCACCTGCGATTTGCCACTTGTTGCATGCCTTTCATTGAAAACGAACTAAATGTGAACTCCCACAAACAAATTATACATTTACAATTACAGTGATTCCTTTCCCATCTAAGAAGTTTAGTTCCTTAATCATGAAATGTTAGGGTTTCATATTTCCATAGTCTTTCATTCTGAGACTTTGGCACTGTTATTAGATACAAGGTGAATAGTTCCTTGGGGAAAAAAGTAGTACACTTTAGCATAGTTTACTATTAGTACTTATGGAAATAATATACTTGAGTGCAAACTGATGTAATGTTTTTGGACACTTAATTGCAATTAAATGAAAATGTATTTTAGTTTAAATTTATTAGCTGAGTGCTTTTTTGATCCACTCAAGTAGGTCTTAACTTTAAATGTAATTTCATAATTATTACTATTGTCTTTTAAATATGGTTAAAGTGTAGTGCCGAATGTACTGACAAGCATTTATGGTAAACTAAAATATACTTTAATGTCTTTTTTTTTTTAATTGAAACTTTGTCATGTATTTATATATATTTGCAATTACACATTTGTAATGATTGCAGTTTAGTACATTTAAAATATATTAACTTGAAATGTAATATCATATAAAATTATAATCAAGTACATGTGTTTACAAGTACATTAGTCAACACATCAAAGCATGACAAGATTATTATGACAATGATTTAAAACGTACTTGCAATTTGGCATTATTACAAAGTGCACTTTAAAAGTGTACTTAAAACTGGGCTCAAATTACAGGAGTTTTAAAATCTTAACCGATTGTGAAATCTGGTTACATCACACACATAAAGAGAATCTTCACAGATCTTCTTTCAGATCTCAAACCTGCACACACTACAAGATTTGAAAATCGTGGCGCATCACACACTACGAGATATTCTTAAGGTTATCATGCCAGATCTCCATCTCTGTTGTCAACTGGACCCTGCTTGTTTCGCATTCGCCATTTCAAAAGTTCCGTCACTTCCGTCTCCTTGTAGACTTGTCTCTCATTGGCTATTGTGTAAGTACTGATGTAATCATAGTCGTAATCATCCAGATTTAAAATCCTACATATAAAACATTTTTGATATTGTCTGGGAGGCCCTGATGTGTCCGTGAGCAGATCGGGAAGTTTAAGATTTGATCTGTAAATGCCTCACATTACCAGATAATCTGGGCCGAACATCGAAACCAACCAATGCCCTGGAATTTCGAAAGGGGTAAATCAGGCATAAATCGGCCTGAAACTCATGTAGTCTGAGCCTGGCTTAAAGGGGTCCTATAGTGGTCCGACGTATGACGTCGTTGAACCGCGAAAGGCATTACACTTTCTTCGTAAGTTGAATACGGAAGGCAAAACTTTATAAAGTTTTAAATATGGATATTTTTCTTACACAAACCCATCGATTCGCTTCATAAGGCCCCCGGAGCCGTGTGTAGTACGTTTATGATGAATGGATGCACTTTTTTGAGCTTCAAATTTTGGGCTCCCATTCACTGCCATTATAATACGTGGAAGAGCCAGGACATTTTTTTTTATATAACTCTGATTTGTATTCGTCTGAAAGAAGAATTTCATATACACCTAGGATGGCTTGAGGGTGAGTGAATCATGGACTTATTTTCATTTTTGGGTGAACTATCCCTTTAAGCACTTCTGTTTCACAAGGGGACACTTTCTATAAAGGATTATGTCTCAAAATCAGTTTGATTGAGACCTTGTCTAATGCCTCTGTTTGTCACAAGGTGGCTTCTCTATGGGTGGTGCCATGGCACTACATCTGGTTTCCAGGTACCACCAGGATGTTGCTGGCATCTTTGCTCTGTCCAGCTTTCTTAACAAAGACTCCGTTGTATATCAGGTAGGTAATACTCTTCAGAATGCATGTTTCATACACCAGAAGTAAAATAATCTATATTACCTTATGCACAGGCAGTAGAAAATGCAACACAGCGCCCCCTACCTGAGCTCCTTCAGTGTCACGGCACAGCGGATGAGCTGGTTTTCCATGGCTGGGGCAAGGAGACAAACTCGCTGCTGAAGAAAGCTGGCCTCAACACGTCTTTCCATTCCTTCCCAGACCTCAACCATCAGTTGTGTCGACCAGAACTGGAGTTACTACGGTCCTGGATCCTGAAGAAACTTTCCCTTTAGAGCATCCTTAATGCCGGACAATGACCACTACTTGCCCATATACAACCGAAAAATAATCATCATTTACTCTCCCTTATGTCGTCAAAAAAAAGTATTTTTATATTTAAATGCAAAACTTGGGGCAAACAGTGAAGGAAAACCAAGCAAGTGTTCAGCATACACTACTGTTCAAAACTTTGGGGTCGGTAAGATTATTAAATGTTTTTGGAAGAAGTCTCTTCTGCTCAACAAGGCTGCATTTATTTGATTAAAAATACAATAAAAAAGTAATAATGTGTAATAATATTACATAACTAGTTTCTATTTGAATATATTATAAAATGTAATTTATTCCTGTGATCAAAGCTGAATTTTCAGCATCATTACTCCAGTCTTCAGTGCCACATGATTCTTCTGAAATCATTTCTGAATAAACATTTCTGATTATTGTTGTGCTGCTTCATATTTCTGTGGTAAACACGTTGCGTTTTATTTTTCAGGATTTTTTGATGAATAGAAAGTGAATAAATGCTAAAAAAAGCATTTATTTGAAATGGAAATCTTTTGTAACAAGATAAATGTATACTGTCACTTTTAATCAATTTAATGCATCGTTGCTGAATGAAAGTATTATTTTTTCAAAAAAGAAAAAAAAAAACGGAATGTGAATTTTGAATAATATCCTGGCCACAGTGTATATTTGTTAAGATCCAAAATGGGAAAAGGAATATAAAAATTTTGATGGTGAGTAAATGACAGAATTAAAATGTTTTGGTGAAATACAGTTTAAGTCAACTATTAATCTATAATAACATTGTTTTCCAACTTTGGCCATTGCACCTGTACTGCTGTGTTTACTATGAAAAATCTGCCGTTTTTGCAGCCATCCACGTGCTTAATCAGAGTTAATATAGCTGTATAAACCTTGATTCACCCGCATGTGTTCCACCTCACAAAGACTCGACTCATTGTGCACATTTCATAGCCTGTAGCGCTAACCACTTTAAAGTGTTCAGTGAAGCACATTCTGCAGGCTGTGATGACTGTTCCATGGAGTCTGGTTTGGCCCGTGGTGCCTGTGGTCAGGCTGAAGCGGCAGGTAGAACTATCACACCGGAGGGGAGGAATGCCACTCGGCTCTGTGGTTTGGAGCCGGAATCCGGTCTGTTTGGCACCCTCCTGTTTCCTGTAGAGCGAGGTATCTCTCACTCCTGTTCTACCCCCTTTTTCCCTCCACACCATTATTGCTCGCCATGAAATCTGCTGTACATGTGTTTGGAGGTTCGCTCAGTTTACTTGGTAGTCCCTAACAGTAGCTTCATTAATGGTTATTGGGAGGAAGTGGTTAGCAGGTTTAAAATTCTGTAGATGTTCTGCTTGGGTTGTGTAGTGGGGCTACAGGCCAGTACCAACATGCACCATCTGGACATTGACTTACCGACAATGCTAAAAGGACTTAATTCATCAGAGATGCTGCAAATATAATTTGCAATGGGCACATTGAGTCAAGAGTTGCTCTTCCAGTCAAGAGTGCAAACACACAGACTTGTTCTTTATTATGACTATTTTCCACATGCTAGAATAACAGTAGTCATCGAAAGTATTAAATTACACAAATGGAAGTTTGGGAATTATGTAGTGACCAAGTTTCTAATTTCTGAGCTTCCTTAGAAATGAGAACTGTAGATATTATCACAGATATTATCACAAACAACTTCATGAGGTGCATGGGATGCTTTTAAATATTATGGAAGAAGTTCACATGAACACAACGGTTCAATGGTTTTCTATCAGTTTTTTTGAAAGAAATTAATACATCTATTTAGCATTAAATTTATCAAAAGTGACTGAAAAGATTTCTATTTAAAATAAATGCTGTTCTTTCTATTCGTCAAAGAATCCTGCAAAATAAAATTTACTCAAAAATTCAAAGCAGCACAATTGTTTTTTAATATTGATAATAATAATAAACGTTTCTTAAATATCAAATCATCATATTAGAATGATTTCTGAAAGATCATGTGACACTGAAGACGGGATTAATAATGCTGAAAATTCAGCTTTGATCACAGGAATAAATCACATTTTACAATATATTCAGATAGAAAACAGTTATTATAAATGTTAATGATATTTCCCAATATTGCATTTTTACAGTATTTTTGATCAAATAAATAGATCAAAATGCAACCTTTGGGGACTTTTTTCAAAAACATCAAAAAGCATTACCAACCCCAAACTTGTGTATGCTGCATGCTTATTGACACACTTTCCTTTGTTGTTTGACTTAAGTTTTACATTTAAATATTACAAAAAATTGCTTAAAATACAAAACTCATTTAGGATCATGACAAATAGGACACACTTGACTGAATTTATATCTGCTTCATACAGGCAAAAGTATTGAGTTTTTTTTTTTTAATGCTACAGATATTATCCCAAATAATTCCACATTCTGTAAAGTTTTTATTTTATATAGAGGGGTGGTTGGAGGAGATGGATTGAAATATATATGCCTTGGCAGGGCTGGAATTAGGGAGATCGAGGGAAGGCTACGCTCCGCTCAAATTCGGTTGGCAAGATGCACGTATGTTCAACCGGACTGCAAGCGTTCACATCTGAATTTGTGTACTTGCGTACAGGTTGTTTTTAGTGTAATGGTACTTTTGTGTACCTTTTTATTCCACATAATTTCCTCCACACATGACAGTATTAGAGCTTGCAGTTCTCAGTTTGCACAGTCAGCTGGATTATGTGCAGTCGGTCCACTTATAAAACAACTCAGTGTGTTTGATTTCCATATTTTACTTCAGTACAGCAACACAGAAACACATAAGCTGAGCACAGGAGAAAGAGTTGGACTGGAGAGTCGTAAAGCACACTGTTTGTAAACATTTGCATTACTTATATATGCCCACTTTAATTCCAATATATAAACTGTATATCCAAAATTCTTTGGCAATGGGAAGCCATTTCTTACTCTGCCAACGAGGCTTGTTAAATTCAACTGAGTTCCGAAACTTATGTAACATCCTGTTCTATTCAGTAGCATTTTAAGAGCATTTTTAGAGTCCTGCACTCTAGACATTTTTTCTGGATATTGCAGAAATGCATCAGTGGGTCTTGGTGGTGAAGAGTTTTTTACTGTTCACATACAGAGCCCATTCACTGCGTGTATGGTGGTTGTTTGGGGGTTCTGCTGATGAGACAGTACCAGCATGTTATAAGACCTGCTGTTATGCAAGAACACTGTTCTGTTCCCATTGTAAAAATTTTTGTAAGATGATTATTCCAAAAAGTGTAACACCGTAGAGCATGGTCCAAAGTAACATTGCTCTAAACATTTCAACCAGCTCGACACAGCAACATTTACTCCAATGGCATACGTTTGGGGTGGAACTATCAGTTTCTCTGACCAGAATGACCTGAAAAGTATTCTCGTTGAGGACTCAGCTGGACCCCCGCCATCTGATGTGGTTGCCCAGTCTGAGGCCGATGCAGAGTTGGCGGTCATGCTTGCCCGGGCAGCCGTGAACATCGGGCTTGAGTGGAACCCTCCGCCCTGCCCCGAGTGTTCGTGGCTGGATGATTGGTTTCTGGTTTCAAAGCGCCACGCTCTGCCCCAGTTCCTTTCTTCCTGGAAGTGCATACACTCTATGGCCATCCTGTAGGTCCACTAGGTCAAAGCACTAAAAGAGCTGTATGAAGGTAGTCCTGACCCGGGGTTAATACAGGAACAGCACCTGTGGCTTAATACTTTGCCCAGAAGTTCTCAGCAGTCAAGACACAGACAGAGGCAATCAAACACATCTTGTCTTCCACTGACACCTACAGGCTGCCGAGGCCCCACGCTCCATCTGCTCGTTGCTGAGGGCTTTCAGAGCCAGCAGCTCGGCCCCAACATAGGTGATGCCACTCGCCCCTCAGGTCAGCTCTAAGAACCTAGGAGGGCTTCAAAGTGGTCCTGAGACGGGCAACCCAGGGAGAAGGAGAGCTGCTATTTCCAGGGAGATGGTTAGGTACAACTCCATCCCCCGGTAGAGGGCCAGGAGTAGAATCCTGGGTCCAGAATCCTGGGCCCAGAGAGTGGTTCCCTCATTCTCTGGGTCACACACCTCGTTATCATGATGGCCGTACATTGAACATTTTCAGCCTGAACGTTATGGACGCGATTACTTCGCATACAGTGGCCAGGTAAATGTGACGTGTTACAAGGACTCACAGCCTCCTCCCTCATCGCAGACCATCTCTATTGTGGGTATGCGGAGCAAGGTAGGTGTTTCAGACTCGAGTCCCTAGATGGCGAGTAGGTGACCCATCATGGCCCCGCTCTTCAGGAATTTGTTGAGTGGTGTAACAACTCTTGTTTGGAACTTAACGTGAATAAGACTAAAGAGATGGTTGTAACCTTTTTTAATAAGCAGAGGCAGATGGCTATGCCAGTCACCACATTATTCAAGCCTATAAAGATTGTTGAAGAGTACAAGTACCTGGGCATAATTATTGACAATCTGCTGAAATTTTCTTCTAATACAGAGGAGATATTGAAGAAATGCCAGCAGCGGCAGTACCTTTTAAGGAAGCTCAATTCTTTTGGGGTAAGTAAGAACATCCTAACTATGTTCTACTACTCCTACATCGAAAGTGTCACTACATTCTCTATCGTCTGCTGGATTCATTCTATCAGTCTCCAAAATAGAAATTGTCTGGAGCGTACAGTAAAAGTCTCTTCAAAAATTATCAAACTTAGAGCCCTTTCCACCATAAGCGAACAGCAAATGCTGAGGTTGGCTGGCAGGATTTTACATGATCCTTCACATGTCCTGTTTTCTGTTTTTGAGTGGCTCCCCTCAGTGTCACGGCTTCGCTATCCAGGCTTTAGGACACAAAGGAGGAAGACAACCTTTGTTCCTAAATCGGTGCAGCTTTTAAATTCACAACCATCTCTGACCCCCTTGTTTACCATGCACTGTTTTTTTTTTTTTTTCATTTTCATTATTCATTAATTTTTATACATGGTTTTTATATACTTGTTTCTTAGGTATCTGCCAGTAGCAGATTATATTTATTATGTACTTAATTAAATAATTAAATAACATTGTGATATTTATTTAATGTACAATGTTTTTATGTATAGCTATTGTTTGTTACTCTACGTGGCCTTGTTAATTACACCTTGGGGGCAAATAAAGTGTTGAAATTAAATTAAATGGGCATCACTATCACACCGATCTGTCGCCGCACTTTCAGCCCTCGGACAGACCTTGCATTTCTACGGGCAGGGATTCCCTTAGAACAAGTGTTATGGCATGTTGTTGTTACAACAGAAGCATCCAAGACAGGCTGAGGCGCTTTATGCAATGGGCACACAGCTTCAGGCTCCGAGACAGGACCCAGACTGTGTTGGCACATCAGTTGCCTAGAGTTGTTGGCAGTACTGCTGGCCCTGCTGAGGTATCGACCGCTGGTCCAAGGCAAGCACATGTTAGTTCACACTGGCAATAAGGCTCTGATGGCATATATAAATCAACATGGCGGGATATGTTGCATGTATAACTCACCCACTATCTCCTCCTTTGGAGTCAGCAGTGAAGCCACTCACATCCCAGGCAATCTCATAACAGATGCGCTCTTACGACGAGTGAGAGAGTGGGAGAGTGGAGACTCCATCCCCAGGTGGTCCAGCTAATTTGGAGTTGATTCTGTAAAGCACAGGTAGATCTGTTCACTTCCCAAGACTCTTCCCACTATGGTACTCCTTGACCAAGTCTCTGCTCGGCATGGATGTGCTGGAACACAGCTGGTATGCAAATATGTGTTCCCCCAGTAAGCCTAATTCCACAGACACTGTGCAAGTCAAGGAGAATGCACAGCAAGTCTTGTTAATTGCACCGTACTGGCCCAACCGGACTTGGTTCTCAGAGCTCAAGCTCCTTTACCGATGATGCTAATCATAAACATCATGACTTGAGACAAGACAAGTAGACATTTTTATTTGTAAAAAATGTTGTACTATTTTCGGAGCCATTGCTGTGTGGGCAGTGCTCGAAAATGTGGTCCAGTTGCGCTTCGGACGACACAAGTTCCAGTCCCAGCTTGAGGTCCTTTCCCTCCTCTTCCATGATGTTTTCCTACTGTCTTTTAAAGATATATATGTGTATATATATATATATATATATATATATAAAAGGAAGTCTGATCATTTTTTAACAGACTTTTACTGTACGCTCCAGACAATTTCTATTTTGGAGGCTGATAGAGTGAATCCAGCAGACGATAGAGAATGTAGTGACACTTTCGTAGTGACACTTTTATTTATATATATATATATATAACAATTGTACTATAAAACAAGATTGACAACCATATTCTGCTGTTGTGTGAAGCAGTTACTAAAACATTTTCATTACTTAAGATAAACATTAAAGGGGGCATAACACACACAGTTTCTGCCAATCTCATCTTGAGTACCTAAAGAGTAGTATTGCATCCTTCATATCTCCGAAGAGTATTTAGTTTTATCATATTTATAAAAGACAGATACGCTGTACTGATTCTTTCCGAAAACAGCCAAGGCGTGCAGTGGGCGGAGCTAAAGATTCACAAGCACACACACACACACTCCCTGGATAACTTTTGATTCCCTATTTGTTCGTGTTGTTCACATTATATGCACTTACGCGCCGATTGCCAACAAAACACAGACATTTGATGCAGTTTCACTCACCGCCTGCGATTTCGACTCATGACCTGGAACAAACAAACACACTTGCAGAACTCCGTTGCTGCTCCGGAAAAACAAACTACATCCACTGTTTTCTTAACACTAGGTTATTTGGGGAGCTGAACAAGGTTATCTTTCCCTCACAACCAGAAACACACTTCTTTAGTGACATTGTTGATTTCGTGGTCTAAAAACAAAATGACAGTGCTGCCGATGGTTCCCGTAACCGACCGAAGCTCGTTGATGGGTGTGCTTTTGCGCTCATTCTGGTTGAATTTTGGCCTGAGAATCCAACTCTTTAACAGTGTAAATAAGTCAGAATGCATGAAATAGCATTAGCGATAATAGTATATCAATTCCAAGAAATTACACTGGAGTGAAGGCAATCATAAAGGGTTAATCCTGTTATGACACATAATATCCGCACATTTGTTCTCTTCTCAATACTTTCTTCCTGGACTTTCTGTCCTTTTTTTTCTGTTTTTGTCACCTCTCTCTCTCTCTCACGCACACTCTAAGCTGTGTGTACACAGAATGGTACAGTAGGGCGTCCAGCGGCAGCTCTTCCCCACCCCTCCTCATGCCTCACTCCCTCATCCCTCTCCACACTCCCTCTGCTCCTCCTCATCCAGCGCTGGAGCCAGACTGCACTTCAGGCATTTTATGATTTAACTGCAGGATAGATGACGGTAATGAAGACGGCTCCTCACCGTCTGCCCCTCATGGGGTAACATCAGGTGAGGAAATGAACACACATCAGTGTCTATTAAAGTTGATGACTTTAAAGGAGCAGTTCTCACAAAATGAAAATTCGGTCATCACTTACCCTTATGTTAAAACCGGTATTTCTTTTTGCTATGAAGAATCTTCACAGTTTTTATCAATACAAGGACAGATCAATCATGGCTGACAAGCTTTAAAAACACCATTAAAAAGGACCTATTATGCTTTTTTCCATGTTCATCTTTCTTTAGTGTGTAATGTTGCTTTTTGAGCATGAAAAAGCTCTGCAAAGATACAAAGCACAAAGTCCCTCCAGCGTGAGTTCTTCTCTATATCAGTGTCACTGTTTCTGAACTCCCTGAAACGCCTCCATTGTAGTCTTGCGTTTTCTTCCGGGAACAAACACGTCACAATATTCCTCATTTAAATAATTCCAGCCCAAGGCATACACACAATAAAGGGTCGGGCCTGGTTGAGTTAGTTAGTAGTGTGTTGAAACTAGCAGTTATGGTAAGGGCGGGACATTTCCCAAACACGCTCAAAGCTCTTGACTGATCACAACACACTGATCCAGCCGACCAATCAGAGCACATTGTGCTTTTCAGAAGGAGGGGCTTCATAGAGACAGAACTAAACAGAGCGTTACTGATAGACTGGGAAGAGAGGAGCTGCAACAATGGAGAATATGGGGAAAATAATGTGTTTTTTGAACATTCAAGCATGAAAATCTGTTCTAGTAGACCATCTAGTAGGTTCATAAAAGGTCCCCTTTAAGGCATAATAAAAGAGATCCATAAAACCTGTGCACTATTTTCCAAGTCTTCTGAAGCCATAGTGACATTTGTAAACAAATGAATATGGATCAACCGGATTATTGAACAGAATTGGTTCAGAAGAACGACTGAATCAATAATCCAGTTACAGAAGATCAAGTTTCACTATAGACTATCCTGGTCTGTGACATCAAAGACTAAGCAGACATAATAATAATAATAATAATAATAATACATATTATTTATATTGTTATTTTCTCATAAGAACTAAAGATTATATAAAGTACATTTTACAATTTTAACAGACCAACACTGTTAAAACATCTACTCAAACATAATGGGTTAAATTATATAATTATATGTTGCTTGCAAAAAAAAAAAAAAAACGTCAGAATGCTCATCTCCTTTAGAATAAAGAAAGATGCTTTTTGCCAACAGAATGAAGTACTTACATCACCTACCAGTGTGAAATAACTGGCCCATGCTATTCAGCCAATCTTTGAGCTGTTGATTGCATATCTCAACACTACATTAACCTGTAATTTGCTTTTAGTTTTTTTGTGAGCTATGCAATGTACAGAGGCAGCATATAATATCAATACCATCTTATGCACTTAAAATATTCTTGTGCACAGATAAGAAAAGGGCAGTAAATGAAAATAGCAGTATTTTCTTACTATTACTAATATTATTTGCACCTCAGTATATTGTATTATTATAAAACAGTATGCAGTAATAACAACATATTAGATGCTGACTTATTGGGACATTACTTGTCCCTCTCCCTAAAGCCCTTCCCTAACCATACCCGATGAACACTTTATTTCCGCTATTACAGTAAATACCCATTAGGGAATTCATTTCCACTTTTCTAATAATTTCTCCATTTTATTTAAAATGAATGCCTCAAAGTTGATATACAATGGGAAATGGATGAAGAATGAGTTCAGAAAAAGTCTCGGGTCGGTCGCGTCAAAAGCTATGGCCACCCTCCTTACTCTCCAGTCCACTGATCCTGTTTTCAGTCTGTGGGATTTCTTTTGTAATGTCTGGCTCAATCACAATGGTGGGTGGAGTTAGTGTAAATAGCCTCTGCCAACAAGGTGGTCTATTTGCACTTGGTGTAAATAGACACTCCATAAGAAAAATCGTAAAACAACACACACACACACTGATCATTATTAAGAACCAGAACCAAAGTGGCATCAGCCTCCTCTGGTACAAGGATCATATTTTAGAACGCATCGGTGGAAGAATGCAGACGTTCCAGAACTGTTCACGGAAATGAAAATAATTTGGTTCCAGTATTTCCGAAAAAATGGTTTCCCAACCTGAGTCTCAACTCGGATGATGTGTAATATTTACATTCCAGAAACTCCCAGTGACCATTTCCCAAATCACATAACTGCCTTATTTTCCCATGGTGCAATTACCCTCAGTGAATGGTGTTGTTATAAGGTACCTCCTCTCCCTGCCTTTGAGGTTTCCACCTTTCTCCAAATTGTGCTTTGTCCACTTAGATGATAATCTGCTTCACAGCACATGTGTCAGATGGAAGGAATGCTAATCTGGAAGAGGTGCAGAGTTTGGACTTTTTGGCAGCCAGTTTCCACTCTGCACTTACTTTCCATGTGGTGCCGCTCCAGAAGCTCCGGGCAGGAGAAGCCTGTTTGGGGAACAGAGGTGCTGACGGATCCCAGATCGCCCCTTTAGCCACACCCCCACACCCCCCCACCCCATCTGAGGGTCACGGCTTTGCTGGACAACTGACCTTAACTTCTGTACCATTACAGGATCCAGATCTGTAGTTCAAATGAACAGTAATACAATCACACTGTGTGTTTTCCCAAACCCCGGGCTTTGAAACCCAACCGTATTTTATTCAAATCATCTGTCAGACAGTGAATAATCAAGCCTTTAGTCTAGAGTGGAGGATCACAATTTCTGAATGAAGATGTTAAATGTGTGAGATCCAGGCGTCACAATCTGTCAACAGATTAGAGTTATTTGTTTGTACTCTAAAAGCCCAGAATGGTAAATTTATCAGTTACTCAATATGAGGCCTTAACTGTGGAACAACACCAATTTATATTAGATCTGCATCAACAATACATGATTTTAAATCTAAGCATAAAACACATTATTTCATCTTGGATTTTAATCAATCCTAGAGGCTATGTCTTGTATTTTTGTATGGTGTGTGTGTGTATGTTTAGTCTTGTAATGCTTATCTTTCTGCACTGTTTATTATCTCAGATGTTTATCTTTCTGCATTGTACAGCAAATACAATACAATGTAGTCTTAAATAGACTAAATTAAACTAAGACTATAGCTCTAGAACAGAGGTAGGCCCTATTTCAGTAACAAAAGTTCTCTCAAGTAAGTTCTCTCAATGTTTTTTTTTTATTCATTATATATATATATATATATATATATATATATATTTAACTTGTAGAATATTTAATAAAATTGGCTGACGATTGAGCTATTTCAATGTAGGTCTATACTTTTCATAATATGCATGTAATTATCACTGTTTTCTTTTTGTTTTTAAGTGGTATTTTGTAGTTGCTGTCATAAAATCCTATTAAAATATTATCAGAACAATTGACATACTTAAAACACACTAGACATGCTTATTCTGTGCATTTTGAGCACTTTTTGTGTTAAATCATACTTATTTTGTCCATCAAAAGTGGGCTTTCACTTTAATTGAGCGTGAGCAGCGCAGCAAAAACAGACTCTGCGGTGAAACCCTCGCTTCACTGCTGCTCACGCAACGCTCCTGCTCCTGGTGTGAATGCACTCATTTGTTAACATGCACATCAACAAAAGTATGCGCTGCTCAAGCCTGCGGTGTGAAACGGCCATTACACCCCACAGA
The DNA here is from genome assembly GCA_039654625.1 of Rhinogobio ventralis. Lineage (NCBI taxonomy): Eukaryota > Metazoa > Chordata > Actinopteri > Cypriniformes > Gobionidae > Rhinogobio > Rhinogobio ventralis. The sequence continues at coordinate 36,701,230 of CM077201.1, forward strand.
TTATGTTTAGGGGTGGGTTTTGGGTTGAACCTTAAAGGTAGGGTAGGCAATGTTTTTCATAGACACTTTTTGTTATACTGGTTGAAACTCTTTTCACATCGTGCTAGCAATCAATAATATAAATGGTCTAAATATATATATCTTCTGTGGAAGTCTCAGGACCAATCATTGCATTCGGTCCGATACGATGCCCTACCTGTCCTGTCAACATTTGTATTCCCATACTGCCGTGCACCCTGCTTGCGCAGACATCACGCGTCATCAGCGCATGTTTCGTAAGGCTGTTTTGAGTTGCAGACTGTCACCGAGCGCCACAAACAAACAGCAGCCGCCTTTTATAGTTCCTCCTGAACCAAAACAACAAGCTTACAGTATGCTGCGCAATTAAGAGATGGCAACCCGTGACTGTTCACGTCCTCGGACAACACTATCAATGCCGAAATTGATCTGCAGCAGTCAGGTGGTACAAGTCAGAGCTCTGTAAGTTGTTAACGTTTATTATTATTTTAATGTTATGTGCTTTCAGACATGAGGTTATTTAACGCCATCTCTCTCATGATGCTTTGCTGAATGTGCTCTGGCTGTGCGCATTCATGTGTTTTGAAGGAGGCGTGGGAGGGTGGGATCTCATGCTTTCAAAGCTATTGCTATTGCTAGCCTGTCCGATGTTGACTATCCTACCTTTAATGCTTACTTTTTTTTTCTAAAAATCATACATATTTGTACAATTCACATCATATAAATTCACACAAAATCGCCACCTTGAAAACTAGTTATGTTTTCCCATGATGTTACACTTTCCCATCACTGATTTTAGACATACCCTGTACACATGAAACTAAGACACTATATCTTTTATCTTTTGAAATGTCAATGTAAGTATTTGAAACCCTACGGCAACATGTTTATTGGTCTCAAGGAGGCCGAATGCAGTAGTGGTGTTACATTCATGAATGAATCAGTGTTTTGAACAAATCCTTTATTTGAACGAAACCCAAAAAAAGACATCTGCTTTGTTGTTGGTTTCAGGGTTTTCTGCATTTTCTGAATTTTAATAATGGAAATAAATGTTTTAAGACTTGTTTTGGTCGACTCACTATTTCTTACAACTTGGATGTGTTCATGATTTATTGACTGGCGCAAAACTGTGGCACAAAAATATCAGCATAAATCGTAACCTGTAGAAAGGGAGAGTGAACAAATCTGAATGAATCATTTTAGTGAACAAAGAGGAAGCACCATTTCCATTTGCATGCAGCGTTTTTTACATACATTAGCTTTATTTTGCATAAAGGTTGTAATAAAAAACAATATTCTGTGAATTAAGCAAGACAGCTTTATGGAAACTACAAATGGAATGGAATAACAGCCAAAAAATGGGCATGTTATTTCGTTTGACACACATCTAGTTACTTCAACTCTGCAGCATATTTTGAATTTTTTAGAGAATTAGGCATATCTGAATTTAAAAGAGCCGCTGGGAAAAGAAGGCCCCGCCTCTTCCACTTTGTAAAGGAAGATCTCGGGCTCTGATTTGGTCTAGAAGCATGATCGACATGTCTATAGAGAGCTGAGATACTCAGCTTTTTTGACGTATGATGCAATACACGTCACCAACAATCGCGGCTAATAATTACGATCAAAACTAAGGATAATAAGAGTATTTGTCTGCATTGCATGTTTTGATCTGGACATCGGTGACATATTACAGTGTCGTTTGGCCATGCTTGCTCACAGACATGTGAAAATAATCATTTTGAAGAAAACAACCTAAGGAACGAGCTGATATAGCGTTTGAGGCTAGTAGCTCCACAAGGAGGTAGTGATCCGAGCAGGAATATGACTCATGTGTTTGCTTGTTCAAATGAGTCATTTCCATCTTCGTGATTCTTTTGATAATAACGTTACTGAAAAGTGTTGGATCAGTGAAATAAGTGCATATTCTTGAGGGTGAGAGCTTTCATTTGATATATGAGTTGTCTATTTTTGGTGAGTTTGTATGATATAAATATGAAATTTAATATTATTCATATGATTTTCTCAAGGGGGAGAAAAAGTTACATATCTTTACATAGAGTTGAAGTGGTTAAAGTCACCATATAATCAAAATTGGCAATTTCTTTTTTTAATGGAATAATGCAGTGTCAGGATCAGAATCAGGTTCTGAATAAAACACTCCAAACAAGCCAGCTGTGAAAACGCTCTTAGGTATTATAAACATTAAAATCATGATTTTCTGTAAAGCTGCTTTGAAAAAAGGTGTATTGCAAAAAGTGCTATGGGGGAACAAAACTGGTGCAAAAGGACCTACAGTAGTCCTTCCGCACTCATTATTATTATTATTATACCTGACATTCTGTTCACATACCCCAAATTATTCTTCCCATGATCCCATGCACTCCAAACCCCCAATGCTGACTTTGCCCTTCTATTATGGCTCCATTTTCACGCTATTACAGTCTTGAGTGCCGACGCAGCAGAGCTGTACGATGTTCCTGGGATTTCCCATATAGCTGGCACAAGAAGGCCACCCCTGAGCTCAAAGACATCTATGCTTTTAATTGTCAGTCTCTGTTTGTCAGTGGGCTCGCAGGGCCTCTCAAAATGATGCAGTGGGAGTTCCCGTAGGGTATGTTATAGAGTACAGTGTATGCACATGATGAAAACATATTACCTCCTGCTTTCTCATGGGCATTTAAAAACTACCATAAGTGGACCTCCACGCTGACTTACCTCCCTATACGAGCGCCCACCACCTCTCCCTCAGGAGCAGCTCTACTGCATCCCAGCTTTAGCTTAGCTCATCATAATTGTCCTAATTCAATTGGCCTTTTCCTGTTTCTTATGAACAGGCTTAATAACTGTGAGTACAACATTAACAAGCTCTAAAAAACTAGCTGGTTCCATTATGCATTTAGTGGTAACCACATGAAGAAGCTAATATTGCAGTTTTACTGTGGAGAGAAACAATGAAAACAAACCCAAACGCTGATCTTAAAGGGATAGTTCACTCAAAATGTTCTGTCATTATTTACCTACCCTCATCCGGTTTCTCCAACCGGTATGACTTACTTTCTTCTGTGGAGACTACTAGAGAATGTGCACTATGAAAACTCTAAAAAAAAAAAAAAAAAGATGAAAAAGCACTGTAACAACGTTTTCATAGTTCCTATTAGGGCTGCACGATGTATCGTTTTAACATCAATATCGCAATGTGCGCATCCGGGATAGTCACATCGCAGGAAGTGCGATGTCAAGTATAGCGTAGTTGATCCGTGATCCGTGATTCGTACGTGCATCTACTCCTGGTTGAGAACGTATGTGATTCCCAGATTAATGGCAAAGTTTAACCATCATAGAGTGAAAGTTTATCACTTGCTTTTAAGTCGAGTCAGGCATCAAGCTCAAGAGAACTCGCGCTGTTTTCTGTGCACACACACAGAGCCGCGCACACAGCATGTGAGCGCTTTTTAAGCTTAAACGGACACGTGCACGCAAAAGGAAGTCAAAAACGAAGTTTACAAAATGTGTTGTAAATGAATGTGTGTCATTTATATTAGGTCCGTGCGTTTGTCTTAAAGGGACAGCAGCCTAATGTATCCACAGCTCTGTGTCGCCAATGGTGATCAAACAACAAACGAGATAATGACTTTTGTAGCTTTAACAAAGATAAAAGGTATTAATTAATTAATTGATTATATTAGTTATATTTCATTTATACAGTGAAGACTGTTATTTTGCATTTGATTATTCAATTTCTGCACCTGAATACTGTTAGTTTTACCTGAAAAACATAAAGCTCTGCTTATTTCAATGTTATCTTTCTTCTATTGTATTATCTATACTTGTCATTTGTTTATTGTTTTCTATGCAGATTCACTCCCCTACAAAATCAGCAAATTATATTTATTGTTTTCAAATAGAGCTATTAAAATCCTCTGATGAAATTTTTTTATATCGCAGCAGTATATCGCAGAAAAACAAAATATCGCAATGTAAGTTTTTTTCCAATTTGGTGCAGCCCTAGTTCCTATAACTACTGGGGGAAGTACCTGCTTTTTGGCGTGTTCGTACCACAGGAACTGGGAACGATTTTAGTTATAGGAACACCTTTTAGGGGGAACTAAATGATCTCCTACTTCAGAGTAGGGTCTAACCCAGCACAATAAGAACTACCAGTGAAGTAAGTGTACGCTGATTGGCCGAACGCATGCGAACGTTTCTAGCCTATATATTTACTTTATGAACATGGGAAATAGAGATAGATGGACCAATGAGAGCTCTGTGTTCTCAGGCTCTGGTGTTCTCAGCACTGCCAAAATAAAAGTCTCGCACAACAACCAGAGCGGAAGGACGTTAGTGATGGATTACGGCACTTCAAAGTTCCTACTGGCGGTGAGAATGCAACCAGGAAAATGTCCCTAGGAGAAAATGTAGTTCTCGAGGGACCGCCCTAGTGGCTAGTTCCTATAACGACCTGGTGCAAAAGCCCCTAATAGTATATATGTTTAGTGTGTCTTTTGATAGCTTTGTGTAAATGATGACCGAATTTTCTGGGTCAACTGGATATTTTGTGTTCAGCTCAATCGGCTTAATGCTGATTACAACAAAAAACTAAATGTGACTCATTTTTTTTAAAATAATTTGAGGTAAGGTAAGGTGATACACTTACAATAGAAGTAATAGGGGCCAATTTTTCGAGGATTTCAAATCATAAATTTGGAATTTATAATCAGTAGGGATGGGTATCGAGAACCGGTTCCATTTTAGAACCAGTTCCGAATTTCCCAGAACCGGTTACGCAAATAACTTTTGTAACTATATTACTATATTAATATTATATTAATAAAATTAATTCATACTATATTAATAAAATATAGGCTACAGTAATGTATAACCTATATTCTATTAATAAAGTGCAGTGTTATTTTACATTTGATTACAGTTTCTGTACCTGAATACTTGAACATGTTTATTTCAATCGTATCTTTTTTTGTCAGTTGCATTTATTTGTGCAATTGCTAGTTTGTTTATTTGTTCTTTTTTAATTACTGAGAGTTTACTTGTCTTTATATTTATATTAGTTAGGCTAGTTGTTTTTGCTATGGTATGTTTAAACCATAAGCAAAATATTTTTTTTCATGGTATTCAGATACAATGAAATGTTTTACAATAAGACTTAGAATAAATGTGAATATCTAACTTTTTTTTTTACATTTTTTTACCTTATTGGAATCGAAATTAGGAATCGATAAGTAGAATTGGAATTGTTAAAATTCAATTTTCCTTACCACTATTTTTTATTAGTTGTTTAATAATTTTAATGGAACCGGAACCGGAAAATTTCTAAAACTTCTAAATTTCAAAACATTTATTTAAAACTATTAAAAATATTTTTTAGTAATTGAAATAAAGCTGAAATTTTTTTTTATAATAATTTACATTTTTTTTTAAATTAATTAATAGTAATAAATAAATAAAAAATTTAAATGCTTAAATTTGAAATGACTTGTCAACTAACTGAAATAAATAAGTTTAAGCTGAAGTAATACAATTAATAAAACTAAAACAAAAAATGTTGGAAAAAAACAAAAACACATCAAAATTAATTAATAATACTAAATAATACTAAATGCTAAATATTAAAAATAATACTAAAATAACACTGCTTATAATTTATATAATTATATAGCATTTATTGTTTAAATATTTATGTTTATTAAGTGGCCACACTCACTTCCATTGCAACTGCCTCACTGTAAGTTGTTTTTGTTTTTTTGATTGAGCTTAACCTGTAATATTCCTTTTAAGGAGCCTAAAGGAAGATCAAACTTAATAGTTTTGATTAAATCCAACTGTTAGTTGTGACAGTTTAGAGCTATCTAACTACCCAGCAACCTATTTCCTGCTATGACCGAAGATCCTGTGTGAGCGAACAGCTTAGGAACTCTTTGAGAGATAAAGCATGCAGCAGACGTTCTTTACATGATGATTTCACACTCAAATTTACTTGCATCTACCTTGAGACCGTTCTATTTCACTAGTCATAGCACATATATCTCATATGTGGTAATGTCACGACTAAATGACTCATGTTCTGTCTGTCTGTCTGTTTTTCTTCCCTCACTCCTTTTTGTGTGTGTTTATGCGAGTTTTTATCTGGAAAACATTTGCACTTGCCAGGAGAACACTCATCCTTCTTTGAGACGGCCAACACATGGTATAAAATTTTGGAATTAAGACGTGAATACCTTGAACAGATCAGACTGCTCTTACAATGATCATGATGTCACACACTATGGCACCGGTGTCTGTGAGGATTAGTCATGCTGCCTTTTTCAGACTCAATGATATCATTACAGTTTTGTGAATCACTCACTGTGTCAGTGCTGCTGGATTTTACTGGGAGACAGGGAATATGCTGCTTTAAATAATGAAAGTATAAACACAAATGCACGTGTCATCGTGAGAGTTTGGGGAATTTGTGAGCACACGTAACCAGATGACTCACGGTAGTCTACGTGGACGTAGTCGTCCAACAATCTGATTATTTGTCTACGTCGCCTGTAAGTCACATGTGATCTGGAGAATCATTAGTGTTGGGGAAATTGTTGCTTGTCAAAATACAGACTAAATTTCATTTTAAGATACACTTTTTAAAAAGTAAACGAAATACCCTGCCGGCCAAAGAAAGAAAAAAAAAGTCGCTGTTTGGATTTAAATAGGCAAATGACTGGATCATTATTGCTGTGATTATTATGTTTCTAGCATGTTATATGTTTGGCAACAGTTCTTCTAACCCTAATTGATGGAGTGTGTAGCTAATTTCTTAAACAACCATGTAGGAAGACACATCATGGCCATATTCCAGGATGACAATCGGCACCTCTGAGTCCGGACCTTAAATTCATTGAAAGTCTTTGAGATGTGCTGGAGGAGACTTTACAGAGTGTTGGACTCTTGTATTGGCAATACAAGATCTTGACCAAAACCTGATGCACCTCTTAATGGAAACAACATCACAACCTTTATTTCCAGCAATTTAAAGTCTGGACTTTAATTGCCAATTCATGTGTGAAAATGATTCTTCTTGCGCCCTGTGTGTGTGTGTGTGTTTGTTTGGGTGCGTGTGCGTGTGAAGATGAAGATAACTGTAATATTTAATAAATCCACCCTATGATTCACAAGAACAGAAACAGAGCAACACACAACACATCCGCATTAGACGACACTGGACAATTAACTGAAAACAGAACTGAACACATATACAGGTGATAATGATGGTGATTGAAGAGTGCATAATTAGTGTCTGTTACAACAAATGAGTGACGAAGGCAGATGACGAAACATAACAAGTCCAAACTAATGTGATTGTGACAGTGTATGTGAACATTCTTTGTTAAGGTCAGCTCTTCATATCGTCACTAATCACAAGTTCATGTTGAAGTAAGTATTAATTCAGGTACCTTTATTGTAAAGTGTTACCCTAAAGTCATTTTTGCTTATTAGTATGAATTGGATCATCGAAGGTCAACAGCAAAGACATTGGTTAATTAAGTGTGACTAACTACATAAATTATGCTTTTTAATTATTGTATTTCACTGTTTTTATTCATTTTGAAAAATACTGAATCTGTTTTTGTGGAAGTGAGATGAGTAAATGCCTGCTCACATTTAGTGTGTTCACACTCTGCATGTTTCGTTCTATTAAAACGAACTCTGCTGTGATTGCTATGTTAGTGCGGTTCATTTGAATAAGTGTGAACGCTGCTGTCTGAACCCAAACTGAAAACATGGGTCTTGATCCGCTTCCAAACGAACTCTGGTGTGGTTCGACTGAAATATGAACGCAACACGGACCAAAGACATGTAAACTAACCAAAAACAGGACGTGATGTCACAAGATGCGACCCTAAAAAGGACAGAATGCTCAAGCACACCTGTTTTTTCTCGTCATAGTCGCGATATAGTCTAGAACTACAATACCCATCATGTTTACACGCTTCTGCTACTCTCGGTTTCTCTCTACATGGCGACAGGAGAGCTGTCAGTCAATAAAAGTAACTTCCGTTGCTTATTTGAAAAAGTAACTATTATGCTGTATATTTAAAAGTAATGCCTTACTTTACTTGTTACTTGAAAAAGTAATCTGATTACATAACTCACATTACCCGTAATGCATTACCCTGAACATTATATAGCTGTATCAAAAACATAGGGGAGAAAGGGGTTATAACACGAGTCGTGTCAAAGGGGGAGGGGTTGCTGTAATTTATAATCATATCTTCAGTATTACTGAGAAGTCTAGTCTCAAATATAATTCCTTCGAAGTGCTGGTGCTTAATGTAACATTATCTAGTGTAAATAATAAATCCCATATGACTTTTGTGCTGGCTACTGTATACAGGCCACCAGGGCACCATACAGACTTTATCAAAGAATTTGCTGATTTTCTATCAGAGTTAGTACTGGCTGCAGATAAAGTCCTAATTGTTGGTGATTTTAATATCCATGTAGATAATGAAAAAGACGCATTGGGATTGGCATTTAGAGACATTCTAAACTCTATTGGAGTTAGGCAACACGTGTCAGGACCCACTCGTTGTCATAATCATACTTTAGACCTAATACTGTCACATGGAATCAATGTTGATGCCATTGAAATTCTGCATTATCTAGTCTTGTGTATACTCCATTTACCCAAGGCTGCAAAGCCGACTCCCTGTTACAAATACAGTAGAACTATTACACCTACCACTAAAGATTGCTTTATAAATAATCTTCCTCATCAGTTTCATCTCCTCAGCATCCCAGATAGCCTAGACAAACTCGATGTAGCAACAGAAACTATTGACTCTCTCTTTTCCAGCACTTTAGACAGTTGCTCCTCTGCGCTTAAAGAAGATTAAAGAAAATAGTCCAACGCCGTGGTACAACGAGCACACTCGGGCCCTCAAGAGAGCAGCCAGAAAAATGGAGCGCAGCTGGAAGAAAACAAAACTAGAGGTTTTTCGCATTTCGTGGAAAGAGAGCATGATTGCATATAGAAAGGCCTTAAAAGCGGCAAGTAAAGTCTCTGACTGTCCTGTTCAGACAGGGGAGCCCTGAATTTAGTCAGAAATAGTATTTAGCTTTTAGTTAAATATGATTGTTATTTTTATTTCTTATACATGGTATTTTTATTTCTTATGCATATTTTATTATTATTCTATCGCTATTTTAATACATTTTCTATGTAAAGCACTTTGAATTACCATTGTGTATGAAATGTGCTATATAAATAAACTTGCCTTGCCTTGCAAGAATAAGTATAACTATGCAACCGTCTACAGTATCGCATCAGACATTGTGCATTGTAGTGTCACTGAGGAAAAATTCCACTCATTCACTGCTATAGGAGAGGAAGAATATGGCTAAACTCGTTAAATCATCTAAATCAACAAAATGTATGCTCGACTCTATACCGACTAAGCTACTAAAAGAGATGCTTCCAGAGGTCATAGATCCTCTTCTTAATATCATTAATTCATCCTTGACTTTATGATATGTACCGAAAACATTTAAGCTGGCTATGATTAAACCCCTTATTAAAAAAACGCAACTTGATCCTACAGAATTAGTCAATTACAGGCCAATCTCATATCTACCCTTTCTGTCAAAAAATATTAGAAAAGGCAGTATCCTCACAACTATGTTCCTTCTTAGAAAGAAATGATATCTGTGAGGATTTCCAGTCAGGATTTAGACCGTATCATAGTACTGAGACTGCTCCCATTAGAGTTACAAATTATTTGCTCTTATCATCCGATCGTGGTTGTATATCTCTATTAGTGTTACTCGATCTTAGCGCTGCATTCGATACTATCGACCACAACATTCTTTTGGATAGACTCGAAAATTATGTTGGCATTAGTGGAATTGCATTGGCATGGTTTAAATCATACTTATCTGACCGGTATCAGTTTGTAGCAGTAAATGAAGAGATGTCACACCGATCACAAGTTCAGTATGGAGTACCTCAAGGCTCAGTCCTAGGACAGTTGCTTTTCACCCTGTACATGCTACCCATGGGAGATATCATTAGGAAGCATGGTATTAGTTTTCACTGTTATGCTGATGATACTCAGCTTTATATTTCTTCACGCCCAGACGAAACTTACCAATTCACAAGATTAATGGAATGCATGGCTGATATTAAAAAATTGGATGACTAGTAATTTCCTACTACAATTCAGAAAAAACAGAGATTCTAATTATTGTACCAAAAACCTCCGCAAGTAGTAACCTAGAATACTGTCTAACACTTGATGGCTGCTCTGTCAAGTCCTCGTCGTCAGTTAGGAACCTGGGTGTGCTCTTTGATACCAATCTTTCATTTGAAAGCCACGTTTCTAGCTTCTGTAAAACCACATTCTTCCATCTTAAAAATATATCTAAACTACTACATATTCTCTCAATGCAAAATCCTACAACAGGTTTAGTTCACGCGTTCATGACCTCAAGGCTAGATTATTGTAATGCTCTTTTGGGTGGTTGCCCTGCTCGCTTAATTTATCCCGAGGTTTACTGTAGTCAGCCGGATCCGGGCCGTATCCAGATCAGATGGAGGAAATGCACCTAGCCATGACCGATGCATCCCCGAAGTGTCTGCAGAGACCCTGTCAACTATATTTACCCTGTGAGGGCCTCATTGTCACATCATCCAGTGGCACTGATCCTCTTCAAACCCATCTCCTGCGTGATGACTCCGATCTTCAACCAGATGGAACTGGACAACTATTCTGAATGTTCTGATCTAATCTCACTTCTGACTTGTAATGTTTGCCTAAATCATAATCATACACTGTTTGTTCGTTGCCCAGAGGAGAACTGGCACACCGACTGAGCCTGGTTTATCCCAAGGTTTTTTTCTCCATTCTGTCACCTGATGGAGTTTTGGTTCCTTGCCACCGTCGCTTCTGTTGCCTTTGGCTTTTGGCTTGCTTAGTTGGGTACACTAAATATTCAACTATATTACTGATCTGCCTGCACTGACACTATATGATAATTGAAATGAGCTGGATGACATCACTGTTTTCTCCAGAGCGGCTGTACAACCGAATCAAATTCTGTTGCATTATTTTCCTGTTTAACACTGTAAAGCTGCTTTGAAACAATCTGCATTGTAAAAAGCGCTGTATAAATAAAGATGACTTGACTTGACACAACCTAACACTTTTTGACTTTCTCAGTTTGTGTAAATCCACTTGGGGTTCAGAGTATTTATTTTTTCCCGCATCTAGTGCAATTATGTGGTTTTGTTTCATTAATACAGTGTATACTTTTTTCTTGATTTACCCCGAAAGAATGGAAGTGAAATGTGACAACATGCCCCATAGGTGGGGTACAATGTAACATGACCATATGAGAGCTTAAAATGTAAATCAAATAAAAAAAATATACAAGACAAACTAAAATATTTTGTCAATAAAATACAATTATTCAATTTTTCAGATAAAATAATGGCATTTTTTAATAATTAAAAATAACAATTTTTTTTGAGTTTGACAACAAACACATCGCTAAATACAGCTATACAGCATAGTTAAAAAAATTTAATAAATAATAATTACTGAACATTGACTCTCAGTCATTATTCACCTTTTTCTCATGATTTCTAAAAAGAATTCATAAAAGTATAGAATAGAATAGCGTAGTTCTAATAGGGGCTCATTGTAACGCAGTGTGACAACATGCCCCACCTGTGCAACTGAGATTTAACCCCGGCTCGTGTCTTCTGCTGGTTAGATCAGCATTAAAGAACAATCTCAATTGTTAAATAACAGATATAAGATTAAAATAATATCAGATTTGTCTAGTTTTAAAGAAACAAAAAAATAGAGATGGAAAAATGAACTTAAATTAGAAATGTACTTTTGCTATGGTTAAATAAATGTTCAGTGATATCTTCCAAAGATTTTTTAATTTTGTCGCTATTTTTTTCTCTATATATAGTGTTGATATGGCAACTACTAAATACACTAAATTTTGTAATGCTGGCATGTGTGGAAAGTTTTACAACTAACCCCACGTTAGTTTGTGCCCCGCTCACCCTTACATTACATATTTACATATTCATTAAATGCACCACAAGGAGCATAACTGGAGTGATTTTTTTTTAACCAGTTCATTAAAAGGAACCATCTAAACAGATCAACTCACTAAAAATGAATCAGACTTCCCAACAGAGAGACACAGTCTAGACATTGACTGAAGTGTGTTTGATTATTGCCTCAATGTTTGATTGTGCCTCAAATCGCTCACTTGGAAAAAACAGTTAACTGTTGGAAAAGCTTAATGGTTGTGAACTGTCAAACCACTGAATAATGTGGTTCAGTTAATAGTGTCTCCACCTTTAGTTAGTTACTCTCCAACACCGATGACAATATTGTGTATTTGCGGGAGTGCCGTAAGATTATGTGTGTGTTTGCGACTGTTGGTTCACCTAGAGCTCTGCTGATAGTTTTTCCTGTGATTACAAAAGCAGCTGCAAGCGTCCGCCAACGGAAGGAGGCAATATTGACTCAGAGCCCCGCGAGGGCGCTCATGTTTTCATTCGGCGTTTGGGGGCCAGGCAGCTGGAGCACTCAGGGTGACAGAAACTTACTCAACCTTTTTTTTAATTCATCCGCCGCTTTATTTGGGCTGCGTGGGGCCATCGCTGCCAGAGAAAACCTCTTGCTTGCAGAGACTGTGGCTTAGCACAAGGGTAAACACTCCTCTCTCCAATCACAATACATGCTGCCCGAAGCTGCTTATGTTGAAGACGAAGCACATTTAAATGTCACTCTATTAACATTTCAAAGCATGATCAAATGGCTTAACACATTACTTTTAATGTTGTGCCCTACGGCGGGCCTCAGGCGGGAGGGAGGCATTGAGTCCTTAGTAAGATTTGGATGTGATAATCAACATTACAAAAATATAACACAACAAAAATGACTATATTGTGTGTCTAAAGTAACACTTTCCAGTGTCCGTCGGGCATCACCACTTTCTGTCATTTCTGAATCTAAATGAATCTCTAATGTCCTGAAATTATGGTTTCAGCTCAGTTAAATTAAAAGTGCACTTCTGAGCCAATGACATTCATGACACATATTACTGTCTGCACTGTTTACAGAGGATTCTGAAGCATTTGGACTTATACAGAGCCTTGCACATGACATCCAGAGCAAAAATTAGATACTGTGACCACAAATTAAGAATTTGTTCCCACAACCTATTAATTTGTGGCCATGTTGTACACATTTGTTGTCCCTTTAATTTAGTTAAATTTGTGGCTGTGATTGTACTAAACTGAGGAAATGAAATAATAATACATGTCCATGAGCTTAAAGTGCCCCTATTATGCCACCTTAAAGGTTCCTAATGTTGTTTTGGAGTCTCCTACAACAGGTTTACATGCTTCAAAGGTCAAAAAACACTTTCATTTTCTCATAATATACATGCACATCACCACATTTTTCAATGATTCTCAAACGACTCGTTGGATGATTCAGTCTCTCTAAATCGCAAGCCTGCTCTGCTCTGATTGGCCAGATAGCCCAGTCAGTTGTGATTGGTCGACTGCTTACAGCGTGTGTTTCGAACGGCCATTACCTTACACAATATAAAACACAAAACTACGTATTTTGAACACCCAGTAGAAAATTATATATACATCAATAATTATCAATAATCATACTTACAGGTTGTGATTTTGAGGAGCAAGCTGGTCCAAATACTTAGTACTGACCCATCTATCAAGAACAAGCTTTTTGAGAAGCAGTCATCAGTAAAATGACGTGTTTGAAGGCGGGACAAATTGCTCGCTGGTGGACAACATACAACATAGGTGGGTATTACACAAATGTCATTTCTAGTGACATAGAACCGCAACACAGTGGGATTCGGGGATACAACTTTGCAGAACGTTTACATTCACAGACAGCTATATTACACACTGCATGAAGTTTTTGAAAAACCATAATGGGGCACTTTAAAAGACAATTAATATTCAATAATATTATCGATTTGTCTGCACTGACACTATCAGATGAGAACAGAACTTGAACCTGAATTTGTGGATACAATATTTCGTTTTTTTTCCCTGCATGTCATGTATGGGGTTCGATACGCAAGACAGGACTCCAACATTGCATATAAGTTCACATGATATTTGCACAAAACCAAGCTTCATTCACCCCGAAAGCATACACTCAAAGTCAGACTCGGACTCAAACCTCTTCTGATCTCAGTCTTGACTCAAACTCAACCTGTTCAGGTCAAGAATGAGCTGGTCTTGACTACAAAAATGGCTGGTGGCTTATAATTCAGTGTTCCCCCAATTCATTTTTGAGTTTTCCAATAACACTGAAGTACAGTATTGGATGATTAAGTCAGTTACCCCCATTAGGTGGTAGTCTAAAACAGTGTGCAGAGAAAAGTTTCATATGGAGTTTTTTGCAATTCAAGGCCATCGTTGAGGGACGACTACATCATAATTGAATGGGAAACTAGAGACTGTATAGGCCATTGTTTGGGAACCTATGGCTCGCAAGCCACACCTGGCTCTTTGATAAAAAATAATGTGGCTCGCCAGGTCTCTCACCCTTTACTAACAAATGATCGATAAAAAAATTAGACACATCAACAGAGATCCGCTTTCTGCAGAAAAAAAGCAGCCAATTACAATTCCCTTGTTGTACAGCCTACTGAAGTTAGTGAAAAGTTTATGATAACAATATTCAAGTTGTACCGGCCGTGCGTGTTCAGTGCTGTTCAGCGACAGCAATCAACTAACCACTTACGTTTCTGTGGTAAACCTACAGCTCCTGCACAGTTATTCAAGCAGCTGTAGCTTGTTTAAGGTAACCGAAAACCATTTTTAGAACAGCAGCGAAAATGTAAAAGTAGGCTAACTTTAATATAGGCCTATCCTTTTATTGAAACTGGTGCTTTGCTGTGCAAAGAGACATTTTGAAACATTTCACACGCTGGTACTTTCGCGTTTGCCGCAGAGACCCATGTGATAAATACATGTGTCGTATTTATGATAATCCGCGCAGATTTCAGTTGACGAAAATAAATAATAAAAGCGCGATAAGTCGCGAAAGACAACTGAATTCTGACGGGATGCTGTGCGAGTAGCCTTTGTCTTCGGTTGCGCACCTAAACGGCCAAATAAAGCACTGTGTGCGTTCACACACACGAAGAGGATTTAGAACTCAACCTCACAGTGAAAGCCCTGCACAATTAATTCCATATTGCAACTTATTTATTGTTTGCTGCATATTTAGTTATGGACCTAATAATTACTACTGTTAAAATTTTATTGAAAAAAGCATGTTTTTTAATAATAATTTTATATTGTTTTTTACTGTGGCTCTTTTGGAAAAATGCATTAACCAAAAATTTTAAAATGGCTCTTTGGTCAAAAAAGGTTCCCGACCCCTGGTATAGGCCAATTGCTGAAACGGACCAATGATATTACAATGAATGGCAGAAATTGGAATGCCTAATATGACAGCTCTAGTAAAGCAAGCCCCGCCTTCCAAATACAGTCCAGTCGCCAATTGGACATCGTCTTGCCTTTATGTAAAACTCGCTTTGCTCTCGGCTGGACCAACCTGAAACCTACACCACTGGCCTCAGGATGGCCCCCTTTATTTCTCAACCTGTTATCGTGAAATTCATGGAAGACAATCCCTCTGCATGTCTATTTCAGACACAATGAGATGTTAGAAGTCCCCAAACGTTTCCATTAGTGTCTGAAGGAGGTTCTTTAACGGTGGGCACTCCTCCAAAACACATATTTTTCTACAGTCTGTGCTATCATGAGACAGTGCCTGCACTGTGTTCAGAGATGCTATAGATGGCCTTCCCCATTTAAGGTCTGTGGTATAATACAAAGCCAGCGCGATCATATGCTGCACAACTAAATTCAGCCCAGCTTTGATGTGGTGCACACATTCAACTAAACAGCCATTCATTTAACTCCCCTTGTTTTCTTTTAACAATCCTTTTTGTTTATCTGTAGCTCACATGCACTATTTTCCCTTTCCAACGTGCAGTTCTAACCTAAACATATGCCTGAGTAGGATCACACCCCTCGCACCTCGACACAAACATTCTTCTGATCTCGCTGCCAATGTAAGGTGAAGTCATGTGGCGAGGCTTTTTTATAGCTTTGAATTTACACAATGGGAACGGTGCACTCTGTAATTCTACCTTGACTTTCCCCACAATGTGTATTTCCATTGATTACTGTCACCTGAAGGAGTTTGGGTTCATTGCTACTGTCACCATTGGCTTGCTCAGTTGGGGTTTAAAAGACCATCGATATTCAGTAATATTATTGATTTAACTGCACTGACATTATCGGACGTACAATATTTGAAGCCACCGCTTGTATAAAGCACTGTGGCTAGTGGTTTTCCAAAATTACTAGCCACTCAGCAATTTCACTGGCTACAATTTTGACATTGATACCATGGGGGAAAACTTCCATATAGATAGTTTTAATCTTAATCTTAATCATAATTTGGCAGCAGTTTATTTTTTATTTTAACACCTGACGAACGGATCCATTATACTTTACACATGCGTTTTCTTTCTTAACTGTTTATGTTCACTTAAAACATAACTGACTGTGTTCATGTGAATACTCACCAAGACCGGCATTTTGACTATGTTGTGTGTATTTGACTGTTTAAGTGCAATACATAGCGAAAAGAACTCAATTTAGTGCTGAGAAGCGGCTTTATGTGCACGCACTTTGAATGTGAGCACAAAATCTGTGTGAATGAGTAAAATTATGCGCAATAAGCGCAATCCCATGCCGAAATTTAAGCTCTGTAACAGCAACAATACTCATCCGGAGCAAATGAAATGAGTGAGTGAGGGGAGGAGGGTGTGTGTGTGTCACTCGCTGTCGGAGAGATGAGAGAGCGAGAAAGCACAGCTGGTGTTGTGTATCTGTTCTGCGGAAAAATGAGTACTGGAAGAGTTTCAGATATACTATATTGCCAAAAGTATTGGGACACCCCTCCAAATCATTGAATTCAGGTGTTCCACTCACTTCCATGGCCACAGGTGTATAAATCAAGCACTAGGCATGCAGACGCTTCTACAAACATTTGTGAAAGAATGGGGCGCTCTCAGGAGCTCAGTGAATTCAAGCGTGTTACCGTGATAGGTTGTCATCTGTGCAATAAGTCCATGTGTGAAATTTCCTCACTACTAAATATTCCACGCTCAACTGTTAGTGGTATTATAACAAAGTGGAAGCCACTGGGAACAACAGCAACTCAGCCACAAAGTGGGAGGCCACGTAAAATCACAGAGCGGGGTCAGCGCATGCTGAGGGTCACAGTGCGAAGAAGTCGCCAACTTTTTGCAGATTCAATAGCTACAGACCTCCAAACTTTGTGTGGCCTTCAGATTAGCTCAAGAACAGTGTGTAGAGAGCTTCATGGAATGGGTTTCCATGGCTGAGCAGCTCATCCAAGACTCACATCACCGAGTGCAATACAAAGCGTCGGATGCAGTGGTGTAAAGCACGCCGTCACTGGACTCAAGAGCAATCACGCTTCTCTGTCTGGCAATAGACGAGTCTGAGTTTGGCGGTTGCCAGGAGAACGGTACTTGCCTTGGGATTAATTAAAGCGGAGACGGCCAGGCCTTCTCGTCCAACATCAGTGCCTGACCTCACAAATGTGCTTCTAGAAGAATGGTCAAAAATTCCCATAAACACTCTCCTAAACCTTGTGTAAAGCCTTCCCAGAAGAGTTGAAGCTGTTATCGCTACAAAGTGTGGGCTAACTCCATAGTAAACTTTACGGATTAAGATGGAATGTCATTAAAGTTCATGTGCATGTAAAGGCAGGTGTCCCAAAACTTTTGGCAATATAGTGTATTTCAGTATCATATGTATTGAAAAAATCTTTTTCAGATTTTTTTTAACAACACTACGTTGCACTTAGTTTATTATTTCAGATGCCTTTTACAAAGACTACAATAGAAAAATGTATATTATATATACATTTCAACCCGCCAAGTGGCTAGTAGTAGCTACTGCGTTACACACCACTGCTGAAATCCACCCGCATTTTGGCGGATTGGCGGGTGTTAATGTCAAGCCCTGAAAGAACTATATAAATAAATGTGACTTGACTTGACTTGATTAATGAAAGAACAGTGAAAGATTAGACGGTAGGATACACCGCATAGAGATTTGTGAAATGCCACTCCTATTGAGAATGAGTTAAAAATACAAAGTGCTGCTGGGATAACGTCTTTAGCCAATCATATAATGCCTGACTAATAGCACAAGTGATCTGGCCAATAGTTGTAGACATTCTAGAGAGCATTCCAGCAGTCTGAATCCAGCCAGTGGTTGACACACAGCATTGCATTACAGACAGACTGTTCTTGTATTTGTCATGGATTTTTGATAGGCCGTCTTTGCCAGGTTCTATGGGCTGTGACGTTCCGAGCCAGATTCACAGGGCGTTTAGGGGTGTGTTGTTTATGAGACCACTGATGGTTTTACCAGAGCATTTTCTTTTTTATTTTTGCTTTATTTATAGAAGTGTCATAAAAACTTGAACTGTTATGTAATACATTCTTAACAGGGAGCAGTTGTTTAAGCCATTTTAAAGTGAAAAGCCATTTAATGCATTTCATATGTTGAGAGATGATTACTGACATCTTTACTAATGTAATATAGGAAGGGTGTGACCAACCATGCGTGCCTATAAACATCTAACAAAATCCATGCACGCTTTCAAAAGAGCAACGTGGAAACTGCAAACAACAAATATGAGAGTTTGATGTCGATATGAACACTTAAGCAAAACTCAAAAATCTAGCAATATGGGCATAACATCACATAGGTAGATAATGTCAATGAATGCATATGAATCAAGACACAAGGGAAATGGATCACAGTTTCAAATCAGTACCAGCTGATTAAGATGAGGACCTTTGGCCAAGGCTGGAACCATCAAGGCGGTTTATAATTCCTGGAGAAAGCTAACATTCCCATTCATCTTAATAGCAGCTGCTTGGCTGGTGCAGTCTCACATCCACATCTACCTTCAGGGCTAACTGGACCATTATAACTAGCCAAATTATGACCCCTTGGTAACTACCATAAAATGCAGTCGTATAGATGATTATGTTTCTCATAATTTTACCTTTGGTCCCCCTAATGCATATTTGGTTACATCCTCTGTCAGTGAACTTGAAAAATTGGTGTGGGTGTGCCAGAGCCCCACTCTCTGACAGCAGCTCTGGCCTCTGGGTCTAGAAGATGACTGATCTGCAATCCTAAATCCAGGTGATCCTAGCTGAATCCCATTATCTTGGTTATCCTTCTCAGTCCACCAAGTATGACATATTATAACACAGATGATGAGGGTCCACTAATGCATGTACCATTTGAGCTGGATTGCCACTAGAGTCAATAAATAGCTGATAGCAGCCAAAAACTGTCAATTATAAGTAAGGAAAAACTGACAACATTCAATTATTGAAAAATAATGTGGTTACACTTTATTTTAAGGAGTCCCTGTTACAGTGTAATTATACAGTTAAGTACTGAGTAATATTAATTAACAACATGCACTTAATATAGGGTTAAGGGCCGGTTATACTTCAATTTCAGTTTCGCGCTCAGTCGTGTCCGCACAGCTTCCAAAGTATACTCAGGCTGAATCCGAATTCGCCCCTATTCCCCTTAAATAGGGCATTATTTGAGGGGACAGCCATTTGTAGTGGTGTTCGAAACCATAGTGGACATAATCGAGTTCACTCATTCTATCCCACATAGCACCGCCATAATGAGTGTACAGTCGATGTCTGAATTCACTCACTCGTTTCCATTCACTCCTTCAAGTGAACTGTATTAGTGGACTAACGTAGGAAATAGTGATTAAGGGGTTTTCGGCCTCAACCGCGGATGAGCGCGGACGGCTGAGTTCAACACATGCACAGTCGGTTGTTTATTTTATACTCTACCAGACATTGGAGGGTAGTCGTGTCATCAACAGGACATTCGCTTGGCAGGATAGAAGAAAAAAAATTGTGTATCCACCATTGCAAACACAGTTCAGAAAAATCAACAAGAATCAAAAACTACGGAGAAGGTTATGTTTACTCTTCTTGTTTTTTGGTTTTTGTATCGCTCTTTCAGACTCTTCTTCAGTGACTGCACAGTACTGTGCGTATTGCCACCTTAGTGGACTCTTCTGTCCCTTCAGTCTTTCTTTCACATGCGCTGTTGTACGTGCACCATCGGTGTGGTCTCAAAAATTGGGCTGCATGCGGACAGGGTGTGAGGATGTCCGCAAACCCTCCTGATGACGAAAATTACATCACGTGGACGGTGCACGGATGCCGAAGTATACTCGCTCCTTTAGGGTTAGGGTTTGGTTTAGGGTTAGTTGCATGCAGGGCTTGACATTAACACCCGCCATTAGCGGGTGTATTTCAGCTGTGGTGTGTAACACAGTCACTCCCACTAGCCACTTTGGCGGGTTGAATTTTATTGCAGTCTCCTCAAAAGACATCCGTTAAAATCGCATTGCACATTATAACCAATCACACGCCATTTTGTTGAGTTTATGAATGCAATGTCCAATAATCAGAGGCATTCAGATTAGTCATGGAGTTTTGTTCAGAGTGCGCTCTCACTGAAATCTGAACTCTCATCATAAACAAAGCAGAGATGTACATGGGAGATTCATTCATCATACAGTGATTGACTGTTTTTGTTCTATTTCAGCAGCTAAAATAGTTTCAAACAAAGATCACAGCAGAACCACAGCGCATCTGATGTGACTGGCATAAAGCTTGACGTTATACCATCGATATTCACAAATTTAGGGACCGTCTCTAAAGTTACATACGACATTGGTATACACGTTTCTAACTTCAATAGCATTTGAAGTGAATGACTTACAATCATAAAACTAACTGTAAAGTGTTCATCTAGATGTCAGGTATGATGCACACCTTCTGATTTGTGATGTTTAATAAAATAAAATGTCAAATCACATTAAATTATGGATATGTATTTCACCAGGCTACTGTATGGGCTCATACACAAAATATACTAGATTTAAATATGTCATAGCTGATAGAACACTGATGAGAATGAGAATAAATTATATTTACACCCAAAAAAATCTTATTTTTTTCAGACAAGCAACTGTTTCTCTGTCTAGATTAAGGAGCTTTATACACAACATTATCAGAGCTAAATAGGCCTGTTTGATGACCTGTCATGTATTATATCTCATGTAGACTAGATTTGGGTTTGTACAGTGGTTATTTACATATAGCCAACAACAATATTTTGGCCAGTGAAAATGCTGAGTGTCTAGTAACTTTGAAAAACCATTAGCCACAGTGACTGGTGAGCAAAAAAGTTAATGTCAAGCCCTGGTTGCATGTAATTATGCAAAATGTACTGTTATTGCTAAAGTACAGTAAGTACATGTAGCGTGTAACAAGGACACTGTAAAATAAAGTGTTACTAATAGTTCAGTAATACCAAGGTGGTAATAAGGCCACAACGCAAAGCATCCACACCTCAAGACATAGTTTGCTTGGTCAGTGTCTTTGTGGGTTTTGGTTCATTTGCTAGTGTAGGACCTTTGAAATAACTGAAATCATTTGGCAAAATGATATGGAACTGTATGCGGTTGACAGACATCCGTCTGTTTACTGGAAAATAAGTGCACACCTTAAATGGCCAATCAGCTTTTTTAAGATTTAAGATTTTTTAAATAATTTTTTTAAATGGACCCATTTTCTAGGAAAACTAAAGGCCCCAATATACTCACGAAAAAGTTATTTTTCGTTCTTCGCTTTTAGGGGTGAAACAAAGTTCGTGACCAGCGGTATAAAACATCTGATGCCGCCCACACTTAAAGCAACGGTTTTGTTCATGTTAGTTGACAGTGCATTAACTAATGTTAACAAGATTTTAATAAAGTATTAGTAAATGTTGAAATTAACATTAACAAAGATTAATAAATGCTTTATAAGTGCAGTTCATTATTAGTTCATGTTTATTAATGTAGTTAACTAATGTTAACTAATGAACCTTATTGTAAGGTGTTACCGAAGCTCTCCTGTGTGTTCATGTTTTCACTCGCAGACCTCTACGGACTCAACAGAACATATGAACCAGAAAAGATTTCGATGTGAAAGAAGACCACACACACCTATCTATTACGTTATTGCCACAGATCAATGGTAGTACAAAGGTGTTTAGCAGCCAGAGCGAACTCCCCAAACAAACTCCAACAAAGTGTGTTTTGGCCTGATTTTGTTCGAAATGACGTCACATCAGTTCTTTCTTTGATTTCGCTTGAAGTACATCGGGGCCTTAAGGACTAAGTTGAAGATCACAAGTGACATTCTGCCTAAATTTTTTATATTCAATGATTAGATTGAGACATACATATGCCGCTTGCTTAGTATGTACAGACTTTTTTGAGTCATCAATTGAGGGTTTGCCAGGTTCCCAGGATCATGGGAACTAAGCTGGCGAGGGTATGAGCATTCTGTTCTTTTCTCTCCTTTTCTACAGCTTTGTTGTAGCTAAATGCCACAAAAAAGGTTTTAAAAGGAGGTTTTCACAGCAATTCCATAGAAGAACCATTCTGAGTTCCTCAAAGAACCTTTCGAAAGAACCTTTTTGTGCTACCTTTTGTGGAATGGATAGGTTCTATGGATGTAAAAGAAACATATATGCCAATAAAAAAACTTTATTTTTAAGAGCAGGCAAAAAAAAATATCCAGCTAATCAGTTTTTGTGAAAACTCTGGTGACAGTGACCTCTGAGATAAAACTGAACTGACAAATACGTCTAAAACTGAACAATCCTTTTTTTAGAAATAGTGCTAACCACAAGCTCTGATACTGCTGGCTGTGCATGTGAACTCTTTGAAGGCGATTTCACTTTTTTCAGACAATGTCGATGAACACAAGTGCAATGATATTGAAAGCAACATGGCCTGCATTATTTCTCTAAAGCAATGCATGCCATTGTTGAGGGTTTCTCTCGCTGTCCTGTCCCTGCCTGAGCCCGAGGGGCATGTTAACCAGGTAAAATGAGCTTTCGGAATGAGCGCTCAGTGGGGAAACAAGACCACGAGTTTGAGCCACATCTGTAAAGCTCATTACAGGCCCGAGATTGGTAATGTTTTACTGTAATTCACCTCATGATAATGAGGCTGCCCACATCTGGAGCAGCTGGACCAGAGATCCGATTTATTTCACGTCATACCACTCGAAATGACCCCTGCCCTCGTTTTCTCAACCAACCTTTCAGTGGTGAGAGCAAAAGTTAGCAACTCCCACGAAAGCACACGTCTAGGGCGAAATGCCGCACTGAATCACAACATGTTTGCGCCACGAACCAGACGTATAATTTCATTATATTTGCGAGAGTGTGCGCGCAGGCGGCAGGGAAAGTGATGTCATGAGCGCGAGAGGAGCCCCCACCGCAGAGCCAGCAGCCTAAAATGTAATGTTACACATGGCTTTGGCTCCGAGCTGCCTTTGAGGTCAGGCACATCTCCCTCATCATTGGGAGCATTAGGGGCCAGACTGTATGTCTCTGGGTGTCTCTACAAATGGGGTATCTTAGCCTACATCTTATAACACACACCCTTCATTTTTATCATTAGCGTAATCACTCATTCTCCTCTCCCTGTCAGCGTCCTATATTTCAAGCTCTTTAAGCTTGTGATGTCAGCTCTGTAAGACTTTAAGAGAAGTGTGTCTATCCTTTGACATGTCTGAATTGTGATGTGGCATGGTGATCCCGTTACCCCACAAAATCAGTTTTCCAACTGTCTGGCTTCGGTAGACAATATTTCCCGCTTTCCAGACCCTTCTGGGAGTGACAGGAGAGAGTGGAAACGCGACGTGAACGAGTCAGACACGGGGACACGATTGTTCCGCTCACCCTGTCGTTTCATCCAGAAACCTGAAAAACTCTCGATACAAATGTGTTGTTTTTTCCCTGGTATTCATTGGAAGTTGCTTTTAAAAGGTGAATTGCCCTCTGGTCGTGTGTGCACCCTGCCTAAACTCATCATCTAAAAATTCTCTCTCCCACGCTCACATAAACCGGGCCAAATGTGGTGACGTCCTTCTCTCCCACCCATCCCCTCCCACCCATCCCCGCCCCCCCATCCCCCCCCCCCCCCAAACGGTTTGGGGTTTCGCAAGTCTGACTCATTAGTGCAACTACAAGCCAGTGGAAGACAAATTGCGAGGTTTGGGCCCACAGCATGCCCCCTCGCTCTCTGGGCAGGACGGCCGGTGGGGAGACGGAGGGGTGGGTCATGGCTGAGTGGTCAGACAACAGCAAAACACCAGAGTCTCAGTCAGAACCACTAAACGCTGCTCAGTGCTTTATTGTGGTCAGACCTCGTATGCTGTAATGGCCAAAATCGGAAACAGTACCATATCAGATGTAATTAAACAGCATGTATATTTCAGTTCTCCCATGAAAACGCCACATCAGGCGGAGAGACTCAAACCGTTTAGCCGATCAGGCTGTTTTTCTGGATGGAACAGAAAAGCTTATTTTTGTATGTTTGTTTGTGGAAACTGGGCTTTAAATTATTGTCTGGGGTTGACACTTAACTTAACAACTACCTTACTTACTATTAATAAGCAGTAATTAGGAGTTTATTGAGGCAAAAGTCGCAGTTAATCAGTTAATAGTGAGAATTGGACCCTAAACTAAAGTGCGCCTATAATATGAAATATTTATAAATAATTGTACATTTTAGGTTTTAATTAAATAATTACCTAACCTTAACCCTATTAAATACCTAACCCTAACCCTAACTTCTGTCAAATCAAACTATAATCCCTTACACTAGATAGACGGGGTCACAGATGTGTAACCCATACGTTTGGAATAAAAAGTCGGGTTTGCTTTGTTTGTAACAGTACAACATTTATGACCAGTTTACAGACATGTGATATATTTTTACCACTGCTCACAAAGTCTTTAATAAAGTCTTTGATTATGAACCAAAAAAGGAATAAAAAAGACTAGCAAAGTATCAGGCGTTAATATATGTGGAAGTCCGATCTCATGAGAAAACAACTATTTTACGAGGTGGCGATTTTGTATAAGTTGGTATGATGTGATTCATATGATTTTTAGGAAAAGAAAGCATGAAGGTTCACCCCTGAACTGAAGTGGGGCCAATTTGCCAAGCGTAAAATAGTTATGAGTTGCCACAAGATCATCAACATCACAACTCATTATATCGCACACTAATGAAATGAAAACTCCTGCTTAACAGTTTTTCTGTGTTTATTAGCTACGTACCTGTTGTCCCAAGCATGGGGTGGGGCCCAGTGCGAGTCAGAGGAAGTTAGGCCACCCTTGGTCGGTCCTGTGTTGGGTGTTGGGCTGAGGGTGGTGGTGGTGGTGTTTGGGGGTGGGGTTACATTCGCATATACCGCGGGCCCCCTAGAGCAGTCACACCAGTTGCACCGCCCTAAGGACGGCCTGGTTCCAGTGCTGCTCAGCATATATCAGCATCTGGCATCTGTCAATGATGACATCTGCTTTTTTTTTCCCTATGGTTAGGAATATGACATTTTTAAACATTGCCATTTTTATGCTGCTACCTAACACGGGTCTACAAAGGTATATTCACACTTGTAGTTTGGTTCGATTGGTTCGATTATGGCCTGGACCAAAAATCCTGGTTCACTGAGCATTCACACTGTAATTTTTAACTATGACAAAAAAACGAAAAAAAATTTTTTTATGACGTATATTTTGTGATGGAACTTACCAAACATCCCAAACAATGCTGTGTTCTGGACTATATGTGCTCGCTATATGTGCGTAGCTACATATGATGGCATTTTGACCAGTTGAGAACTTGTGAAGAGCTTAGAAAATGTGTTAAGGAGTTAAAACAGTGGCAAGAATCCCTCCGTCACACACACATACTGCTGAGAGGAGACGCGGTTATGATGTCTGTACCGAACTATGATGGGCAACATCACGACTATAATGAGAAAAAACAGGTATGCTTGAGCATTCTGTCCTTTTTAGGATCTCATCTTGTGACATCACATCCTGTTTTTGGTTCTTTCAGGCCCTGTTTACACCTGGTATTAAGATGCGTTTTGGTCGATCGGATCACAAGTGGACGACGCTAAATACAGGTGTAAACAGGGTCTAAAACGTTTTGAGCTTGTCCATTTTTGACCACTTCCTGAGGTAGTCGAAAACACATTCGACCAGATTGCTTTCATAGTGTACATTTTCGTAGTGTAAATCAGGACAGAAGTGGTTGAAAGTGGACAAAAGAGACGGATTAAAACACCAGGTGTAAACGGGAATGTGTCTCCCTCGTCTACTTGTGATCTGATCGACCAAAAATGCATCTTAATACCAGGTGTAAACAGGGCCTCAGATGTCGTTGCATTTATATTTCAGTCAAACCGCACCAGAGTGGATCAAGACCCGTGGATCAAGACCCGTCTTTCAGCGTTCTTGGTCCACTTGTGCACCAGGGTTCAGAGAGCAGCGTTCACACTAACAGAGCGATCGCCCCAGGGTTCATTTTAAATCAAACATGTCAAGCGTTTGTCTTCCAACCCTGTTCAGAGCTTTCAATAGTGGCAAGAAATAGACAACATTGATTTCTTAACATTGTGTTTTACTAATTGGATCATACTGCTGCTAAACAGAATTCGCTGTTTTCTAAAAGAGGCTAAAGTTCAGAGAGGGGTGAAAGGAATCTGTATATTTTTGGTACTCTTACATTAATCATGTTTACACACTGCTGTGTCTACTTTTAGCTGCATGCAACAGCTTTCCATTTTGGCTGTGGCGACTGGTGAGTTGACGTCAGAGCTTCACAAACCCTTGCGATGTACTGTAAATAGAATTGGGTTTTCTCCCTGCAACACCCAGCTTACTCACTGCCTGCTTCCTTGTCTGTGTGTAGTGCCACAGATACTGAGCAAACACAAAACACTTTTCAATTCACAGTTTGATATAACTTTACAACAATATAAAAAATAGTAAAAATACCACATACACCGTTTACATCTTTATAATACCAAAATAAAAATCTAAATTTTCTTTATAAATCAAATATAAATGTCCCAGCTACACTTAATGTTGTTAAGTTAAATAAACATTACATCAAACATACAGTTCTATTTTGTATTTTTACATTAACTATGTAATTAATGTTATATTTATTAAAACCTAAATCTCATCAAGTTAGTGTTTTTAAGCATTTTTTCATTAATTACAAAATAAACAATAAAGGCAATAACAATTTAAGCAATATATTTTATTTGTGAACTGATGTTCAACTGTTCCCTTTCGTTCAGTCACTCCGAGTAATGTCAGTGACTGACGAATGGGGGTTTCGCCTAGAAGCCTATCATCTTCGAGATCTTAGAAAACGCCCAATGGCAGGCCAATGCCATGGGCATGCGGAATTTGCATAGTGTAGCTCCGCCCCACGGTGTGGGTATATAAGGAAGCACGCTGGCAACATCGCATTATGTTTCTGCTTCGGAGCCAAGAGTATCTCTCTCTTCACTCCTCAAGCCTTCTGAGTTATCGTCAGCTTCTTCGAGACGAGCAGCTCTCCAGTCGGTGTTGGTGTTACGGCGCATTCCAGCGATCTCACATTGCCTGCCTGCTGATCTGTGCAGTGATCTGCAACAGCTGTGTGTGTGTTTCCCTGGGTGCTTCGGCACTCTGCAGAGCTTTTTCTCACAAAAAGAGCTTGCGCGTGGCACGTCTTTTTAAAGACGGCTCGCCCGTGCACTTTTGGGTGCGGTCGATCTCTGTTGCTATCTGATGGGCGCAATCACTGCTTGACGTGTTTGGGCTTCAGCACGCTCAAGCAGCGTTTGTGGATGAGTCATATTCTCACTGCGGGAACATGACCGTCGCGATGTTGCGGTCAAGACTCAATGACCCCTGTAAAGGGAAGAGAGTCCCCTCTGCCACACCCCAATCTACCGTCTTGGTACTTTGGCTGGTGGCCAGGGTGACCTGAGGGTTAGGGTGTGGCATAAACCCCGACGATCATTCCTCGGGCCACACCCCCATCTCGCACACCGCTACCCGCGAGTGGTCGGACTGAAGCAACGGGACCGTCTGCGGACACCCCGCGTGTTTCGTTTGGCGCTCCAGATGACGACGAGATGTCGATTGCCGCATCTCAAGGTGGGCTGGAGTCCTCTGGGGATGAAGATTCGGCTATGCTGCCGCCTTCAGGCGTGTCAGCATTTCCCGAGTCCAAACCGGAGTTGACAGCCATGTCATCTCGGGGGATGATTGGTCTTTGGGTGTGGCGCGTCCTGACAGCTGTCGGGCCCCGCCCCCAATTACTTTTCTCTCCGGGGGTGCATGAGGAAGTCACGCGGTCCTGGAAGTCCCCGTTGTCTTCCCGTGACTGTTCGCGGGCCTTCTCTGCCCTCGATGGGGCCGAGGCCAAGGGTACACTGGGGTCCCCCCTGTTGACGCTCAGTTGCAATCACGGTCGAGACTCAATGACCCCCGGGTCGGCAGCACCCTATATGTAGTAAGAACTAGCACCCATCCCTGAGCACCCAGAGACCGTGCACGGCAGTGTGCGCCACCCCCGGGCCACGCCACTCTCGTCCCTCTCTGACGCCAGTCTCCTCTCAGAGCAGACACCAGTGGAACGCACGTCCTTCCCTGGTCTCCTCTGTCAGGAAGCGGCTGACGACCGTGTCCCCACACCGGGACGCTATGCCTCCCACGTCTGGGCCGGTCACGCCGCCTCGCTGCCCCACCCGGGGGTACGCCTGTGGTTCGCTTGTCCCCGCTGGTGCAGTTCTTGGGAGCCTGGCTAGAGCTTCCGGGACTGTCCTGCTGGGTCGCGAAGACCATCAGGTTCGGCTATGCGATTCAGTTCGCTCAGGCTCCTCCCCGCTTCCGGGGAGTCCACTATACCGTGGTGGGGCCCAATGCCTCAGTCATGCGTGCGGAGGTTGCTACCCTGCTGGCGAAGGGTGCGGTCGAGCCTGTCCCTCCAGCCGAAATGATGTCCGGCTTCTACAGCCCCTACTTCATTGTACCCAAGAAAACCGGTGGGTTACGACCGATCCTGGACCTGCGCGTCCTGAACCGATCCCTTTACAGGCTTCCGTTCAGGATGTTGACAGCGAAACGCCTTTTCGAATGCGTTCGTCCAGCCGATTGGTTTGCAGCGATCGACCTGAAGGACGCCTACTTCCATATCAGTACGCGGTCCTCCCATTCGGGCTAGCTCTGTCCCCTCGCGTCTTTACGAAGATTGTCGAGGCAGCCCTTGTGCCACTCAGGCAACACGGGGTTCGCATCCTGAACTACCTCGACGACTGGCTCATACTGAGTCACACTCGGGAGCAGGTGTGCGAACAGCACTTAGCCCGTCTGGGCCTTCGGGTCAACTGGGAGAAGAGCAAACTCTGCCCCGTGCAGAGGATCTCTTTTCTCGGTATGGAAATCGACTCGGTCGCCATGTGCGCGCAGCTTGCACATGTGTCCTTAGAACGAGTTTCCAGGCATATTGTTGTATCAACAGATGCCTCCACCACGGGCTGGGGTGCCATGTGCAATGGACATGCTGCCGCGGGCTCCTGGACAGGACCCCAGCGCCTTCTGCATGTCAATTGCCTCGAGTTGCTGGCAGTACGGTATGCCCTGCACCGCTTCCGAGCGTTGCTCAAGGGTCAAGGGTCCGGTCAGACAACATGGCCACAGTAATGGAGTAATGGAGACTCCATCCCCAGACGGTTCAGCTGAATTGGGAACAGTTCGGCGACGCACAGGTAGATCTGTTTGCCTCCCACGAATCTTCCCATTGCCGCCTGTTTTATTCCCTGACCGAGGGCCCCCTGGCACGGATGCTCTGGCGCACGGCTGGCTGCGGGGCCTCTGCAAATATGCGTTCCCCCAGTGAGCCTTCTCGCACAGGTTCTGTGCAAGATCAGGGAGGACAAGGAGCAGGTCCTTTTGGTCGCCCGGTACTGGCCCGGCCGGACCTGGTTCTCTGAACTCGTACTCCTTGCGACAGCCCCTCCCTGGTCCATACCTCTGAGGAAGGACCTCCTTTCTCAGAGACGGGGCACCCTCTGGCACCTCAGGTGGTGGCTACCATCACTTCCGCTAGGGCCTTGTCTACCAGACACGCCTATGTGTTGAAGTGGAACCTCTTCGTCACCTGGTGTTCTTCTCGCCAAGAAGACCCCTGGAAATGCCCGATCGGGTCCGTGCTCTCATTCCTCCAAGAAGGGTTGGAACGAAGGCTGTCTCCTTCCACCCTCAAGGTGTATGTGGCCGCGATATCCGCCTACCACGACCTTGTGGAGACGAAACAGGTAAGTCAGTACAACCTGATCATCAGGTTCCTGAGGGGAGCGAGGAGACTGAATCCTCCTCGCTCTCCCCTCGTACCCTCTTGGGACCTCTCAGTAGTCTTAGATGCTCTGCAGAGGGCTCCCTTCGAGCCATTGCGATCAGTCGAGCTTAAGTTCCTGTCAATGAAGACAGCGCTCCTGATCGCTTTGGCCTCCATCAAGAGGGTAGGGGACCTGCAGGCATTTTCGGTTGACGAAGCATGCCTAGAATTCGGGCCGGCCTACTCTCACGTGATCCTGAAACCCCGGCCTGGATATGTGCCCAAGGTTCCCACCACTCCATTCAGGGACCAGGTGGTGAACCTGCAAGTGCTGCCTTTGGAGGAGGCAGACCCAGCCTTGGCACTGCTCTGTCCAGTACGCGCCCTCCGTGCTTACGTAGACAGAACGCAGTGTTTCAGGACCTCAGACCAGCTCTTTGTCTGTTATGGTGGGAAGCTGAAGGGAAAGGCTCTCTCCAAGCAAAGGTTGTCTCACTGGATAGTGGACGCCATTGTCTTGGCTTACCAGACGCAGGGGCGTCCATGCCCCCTTGGGGTCAGGGCACACTCCACCAGGAGGCCTCCTCTTGCGCTTTAGCGCATGGCGCCTTGCTGACAGACATCTGCAGAGCTGCAGGCTGGGCGACACCTAACACATTCGCCAGATTCTATAATCTCCGAGTGGAGCCAGTGTCCTCTCATGTACTCCCCTCTACCAGTGGCCGGTAATGGACTAGGCTCAGGTGTCTTCGCTTGCTCGCCATTCCTCTCCACGGACGGGATACGTGCGATATTCTCCTCAGGTAGTTTCCCTGAAATCCTGAGATCCTCCCGCACTGTCGATGCCGACACCAGTGCGTCTGCCCACTCACTCAGGCCCTCGTGTCAGACTAGGTGCCACCGTGTGCATGGTTCCCCCTATGGGCGACCCCCACATGTGTATTTCCACTGTAAGCCTCTTCGAGCATGTGTATTTCCCTCGGCAAGCCCTTGCCTCCCCTGGGGGTAAAATTTCCACCTTCGGCTGGTTACCCCAGAGTTCTTCCATATGCAGCCCCTCGCGGGTCATATGTGTCTCCTTATGTCCTCCCTACGGGTAGGCACTTTGGCGCATACTTCCACCTAGAATATGCTTCCCAGTGTACCTTGGTATTCCTGTGCTTCGTCTGTACTAGCTTACGACATGTGTGTCTTCGCTTGCTCGCCATTCCTCTCCACGGACGGGATACGTGCAATATTCTCCTCAGGTAGTTTCCCTGAAACCCTGAGTTCCTCGAGCACTGTCGATGCCGACACCAGTGCGTCTGCCCACTCACTCAGGCCCTCGTGTCAGGCTAGGTGCCACCGTGTGCATGGTTCCCCCTATGGGCGACCCCCACATGTGTATTTCCACTGTAAGCCTCTTCGAGCATGTGTATTTCCCTCGGCAAGCCCTTGCCTCCCCTGGGGGTAAAATTTCCACCTTCGGCTGGTTACCCCAGAGTTCTTCCATATGCAGCCCCTCGCGGGTCATATGTGTCTCCTTATGTCCTCCCTACGGGTAGGCACTTTGGCGCATACTTCCACCTGGAATATGCTTCCCAGTGTACCTTGGTATTCCTGTGCTTCGTCTGTACTAGCTTACGACAGGGAGCTCACACTTATGCAGGGCACTGGATGACAGCCGAGTGGCGTGATTAGATTGGGACGCCCATTCGTCAGTCACTGACGTTACTCGGAGTGACTGAACGAAAGGGAACGTCTCGGTTACGTATGTAACCCTCGTTCCCTGAGGAGGGAACGGAGACGTAACGTCCCTCTGCCACTTCCGCTGTATCGCTGGAACGGCCGGGAGTTTAGTCTTGGCTCCTCAGCAGGTAAACATAATGCGATGTTGCCAGCGTGCTTCCTTATATACCCACACCGTGGGGCGGAGCTACGTTATGCAAATTCCGCATGCCCATGGCATTGGCCTGCCATTGGGCGTTTTCTAAGATCTCGAAGATGATAGGCTTCTAGGCGAAACCCCCATTCGTTAGTCACTGACGTTACGTCTCCATAACCCTCAGGGAACGAGGGTTACATACGTAACCGAGACGTTCTTTTTAATATTCAACTTTGTTCAATCAGACCGATTCGCGAACGCGCAAGAAAACAAGAGGCGGGATTTATTGCACAAACCAATCATAACCGATCATATTCAATCATAGCGCGATGTGGGCATTGCCTCCTCTCACGTGACTTTCCCCCATTCAATCTCAATTACCCCCCATCAAACCCACTGCACTCTTTAGGGGGTCTGTTAAAAGTCAATGGGCTCAGGGGAGGCAAGAGAGATGTGAACTACTGCTCTAACTTTACCTGCTGGTGTCGCTGTTGGATAGTGTTACTTTAGAAAAACAAGTAATTTATGTACTTTTTAATGTCACATTTTGTAATATTTGCGTTATTTTTGAAATATTCATCCATTTTTGTCGTATCATTTTGAGGCACTGGAAGTTTACACGATACTGTTTAAAACTAAAAATGTGCATTTTGGCGGCCTAACTTTTGAAAACGGGGGTGTCAAAATGCACGGTTTTGAAAATGATACTGTCTGTGAAAACGGTGACATCATGCGCATGCGTATTACGTGTTCAGTCTACAGTGTTTCTTTACTAAGTGACATCGCCATCTACTGACCTGGCAGCAGAATACAGAGTTTTTAGTCGTTTTCGTGGATCCGTGTGAACAGGATCATTTTGACAATGTTGTCATCTGTACATGAAAAACGCAAAGGAAACACTTTTCATTTTTTAATACATTGTTGTCGTGTAAACCAATATAGTGAAATGTTTGGATCTGTTCCATTAAGTTCGAGACTTCCATTAAGTAAGACTCAAAACATCTATCTGTCCTGATAACTACAAAAACATTTCTGGAATGTTAATCTAGATTTTAAAATAATGTTGCCTGTATACTTAAATATTTCAAAAATTCTATTTAAATTATAATAAAATAATTTTAACTATTTTATTTATATAATATTTGTGACATTTTGGTTTTGTTTTTGTTTTTTTTTTTACAAAAAAAATTAGTTTAATGGCAAATCTGTGCAGATACTAGGGAATTTTTTATTTTTATATTATCAGGTGCTGTGTGGAAAATAATTTGATGTAAATTAGTTTAAAATAAATTAGTTTTGATTAAAAACCAGAAGACATTTTTACTTCTTGATAATAAACAACCGAAATCAAATTAAATAAAATACACAAAAACTTGTCAGTTGACAAGTGAACATCTTGTTTTTATTTAATTTACCTTGTACTAAAATAACCAAACCTGAAATAAAAGGTTATAATATAGACATATTTTTAAAAATAAAAAAGCTTAAAGGGGCAGTGTGTAGTATTTATGGGGATCTATTGACAGAAATGCAATATAATATACATAACTATGTTTTCAGTGGTGTGTAAAGACCTTACATAATTACATAGCTTCTCTATGAGCTTTGAAAATGGGTGAGCGGTGGGCGGTTATAATTCACAACCTCACCACTAGGTGCCGCTAAAATTTACACACTGCACCTTTAAATATAAACAAAAAAAAATATTATTAAAAACTATAATAATATATAATTGATACTAAAATAACACTGTATTTAACTTAATTTGGAGAGATATGTCTAACCAGTGAAGTTGAATGATAAACTCCCACAGAAACGCTTCACCAAACCAGAGCAAACAGGATTACTGTGAGACAGTGATGAGCCTTTCGCTCACGTTTACAGATCGAGTCACTGTCTGCCACCCAGACATGGGGCGGGGGTGAATCTCTCCAGATTAGGCCCCGCAATTAAAGTTCTTGACACACATTTTTGTTATTTTCTTCCATGCCATGCCCTGCAGCCCTCAGTCAAAAACAAACTCTTTTTGGAAGCTCTTCAGGGTTTTGCCCACCACAAAATGAAACCGCGCAGATCAAATTTTACTGTACACACGACCACCAACAACCTCGTTAGCGGTATTTCTCTGTTTATCTTGAGTTTCCATGCGCACAGCAGGGCCACACTCATTCAATCAAACACACACACAGATAAAATGAAAATAAATGTACAGCTTTATCTGTGAAATTTAAACCTAACCTCTAACCCATCCAATGCACACTGGTATGATAGGAGTCAGTGAGACAGAAATAATGTGTGGGTTAAACATGCTGAAGCAATAATCCTCTAATGTGTTCCATCTCTCATAAAGCGCTGTACCTGGTGCCACTCTGGCGACGCCTCCATCTCATACGAGCACAAAACTCTCCCACACACATGCACACTTCAGCTCCAACATACCTTCAAACATATAGTCCTAAAACTATCTAGCCGTGATCTACTGTTGATGTCTTATACTGTATAATTTCCCCCACATTTCACATATGGATGTATCCCTAGATCTAAATGAGGACATATACTATAGCGTTCAAAAGTTTGGGGTCGGGTTTTTTATATTTCTGAAAGACTCTTATGCTCATTAAGACTTATTTGATCAAAAATACAGTAAAAAATGTAAAAGAACTGTTTACTATTAAAATTTAATTTATTCCTGTGATCAAAGCTGAATTATCAGCATCATTACTCCAGTCTTTGGAGTCACATGATCCTTCGGAAAATATTCTAATATGATGATTTGATGCTCAAGAAATATTTATGATTATTATCAATGTTGAAAACAGTTGTGCTGCTTCGTATTTCTGTGGAAACTGATATTTTTTTCCAGGATTCATTGATGAATATTAAGTTCAAAAGAACAGCATTTTTTGAAACAGAAATCTTTTGTAACATCATAAATGTCTTTAATGTCACTTTTGAAGTATTGAAGTATTAATTTCATATAATTTGCAATAACTTGCATTGTTTTAAAAAGCTGCATGTTGATAAATAAATGAAAAAGAACACTCTTAGAAAAAAAGGTTCCCTTTCAGTCAGTACACTACGAGTTACGTCAGTTACTGACGGAATGGGGTTTCGCTTAGAAGCCAATCGCCTTTGAGATCTACAAAACAAGCCAATGGCATGAAAACGCCATGGGTCTGCGGAACGCAACCCCGCCCCACCGCGTGGGTATAAAGGGCGTTGCGTGGCAATCTCGCATTATGCTTCTGCTTCAGAGCCGAGTGTTACTTGCCTGAGCTTTCTCTCTTCAAGATGAGCGTCTCTCCAGAGTGTTGGTGTTACGGCGCGTTCCAGCGAGTTCCGCATTCCTGTCTGATCTGTGCAGTGGTCCAGCACAGCGTGCGCGTTCTCCCTGGGCGCTTCGGCATTCAGCAGAGCAAAACTCCTCTCTAAAAGAGCTGCACGCGGCACGTCTTTTTCAAGACGTTTCGCCCGTGCATTGTTTCTGGGTGCAGTCGGCTGATTAGTCCGTCTCACGGGCATGAACGCTGTTTGGCGTGCTTGGGCGCGCACGCTGAGCACGCGCTCATGGATGACTCATGTTCCCACTGCGGGAACATGGCCATCGCGGTGTTGCGATCGAGACTCTATGATCTCTGTTTAAAAATAATAATAATAAAAATAAAAAAAACAGGAGAGAGAGTCCTCTCTACCACACCCCAATCTACTTCCTCCACGAGAGGCAGTACTTTGGTTGGTGGTCAGGGTGATCTGGGGGTGTTGGTGTGGGCCAACCCGATGAATATTCCTCGGGCCACACCCCCCTCTAGCACACTGCAACCTCTGGTGTTGCCAAATTAAGGCGCTGGTGTTCCCGTCCTGGGCTCAGCGTCTCATTTGGGACGCCGGCGGATGACGTCACGTCGATCACCGCATCACAAGGTGGGCTGGATTCGGCTGTGCTGCCTCCTCTGGGAGCTTCCGCGCTGTCCGAGTTTGATCCGGAGCTCACAGCCATGCTTTCCCAGGGATGATTGGTATCTGGAAGTGCATGAAGAGGTGTCGAAGTCGTGGGAGTCTCCTTTGACTTTTCGCAGCTCATCGGCAGCCTCTTCCGCCTTACTGCTCTCGATAGTGGCACGGTGTAAGGGTACACTGGGGTTCCCCCTGTTGAACGTTCTGTTGTGTGGCAACTGTGCCCGCAGAGCTTTTCAGCAGCGTGCTGGGACCCAAAGCACCCGCCAGGCCGCGTCCACCTGAGCACCTGCCCACAAGCCTATCGGGCCAGGGTGCTCAGAAGCATGCACGAGGGCAGTACTGACCCTGCACTTGTGCGTGAGCTGCGTGCGGCTGCTGACCTCGTCCTACGGGCGACGAAGGTTACTGCACGCTCTCTCGGTCAGGTGATGTCCACTGCCGTGGTCCAGGAACGCTATTTATGGCTCAGTCTGACAGATGGGCAGGAGTTTGAGCTAACACGTTTCCTCAGCTCCCCTATCTCCCAGGCTGGGCTATTTGGCTGGGCAGTCGGGTGCTTTGCCCAACAGTTCTCGACTGCACAAAAGCAGACTGGGGCAATTGAACATATTCTGCCCCGGCAGGCCACTGCTGCCTCCATCCAGCCGCTGGCACAGACGCCTCAGCCTGCTCCCCGCCAGGGCTGCCCTCCTGCGGCTCCTGCCCCTCCCGCCCTGCCCCAGCAGCAGCTTAAGCAGGTTAAGCGGCGCGCCTAACACAGGCCCCTCTGAAATGAATTCAGTTCTTTCTCTGGAGTTGGTGACAGGGCCACTCCTTCCCCTGGTGGAGGGCCGGGGGAGAATCTTTTGCTTTCCTTAACTGAAAGAACTGACATTCACCTCTGAGCTCCCAGAGGGCGTGGCTGGCAGTGTGCGACGCACAGCCTCCCCGCTCTCAGCCCCCTCAGTCGCCAGCCCCTGTCAGACGAGACCCCCGTGGAACGCTAGTCCTTCCCTGGTCTCCTCTGTCAGGGCGCGGAATTCGACCCCACCCACACTTTGGGACGCTCCCACGCCTCCCTATGTCTGGGCCGGTCATTCCGCTCGCTGCCCCATCGTGGGTGCGTCTGTGGCTCGCACAACCACTGGTTCGGCTCTGGGGGCCGGGTTACGGCTTCCCAGACTGGCCAGCTGGTCCGCCCACAGGCTCGGCTTGCGATTCAGTTCACACAATCTCCCCCCCGCTCTCTGGGAGTCCGCTACCGTGTTGGGTGGCAACAAAAGCCCCTATCATGCCTACTTGCGAGGTGAGGTCGAGGTCGTCCCTCCAGCCGAAATGAGGTCCGGCTTCACAGCCCTGACTTCATTGCACCTAGCAGAAGCGGGTGCACTTCACATAGCTCGGTCGCTATGTGTGCGCAGTGCGGGTGTGCGCAGTCAATGCTGACCTTCCTCCGTCATTTCGAGGGTAAGAGTGCGGTTCCACTGAAGTTATTTCAGAGGCTCCTGGGACATATGGCATCCGTGGCCATGCTAATGCCGCCCGGACTGCTTCATATGAGACCGCTTCAGCACTGGCCTTGCGATCGAGTCCTGAGATGGGCATGGCAACAGGGCACGCTCCGGGTCCCATTGACTTGGGCCTGCCATCATACCTTCACCCTGTGCGAACCTCACTGTTCTACGGGCCAGAGTGCC
Organism: Rhinogobio ventralis; assembly: GCA_039654625.1. Lineage (NCBI taxonomy): Eukaryota > Metazoa > Chordata > Actinopteri > Cypriniformes > Gobionidae > Rhinogobio > Rhinogobio ventralis. Next base: position 36,739,188 of record CM077201.1, read on the forward strand.
CTTAGAACGAGTTTCCGGGCATATTGTTGTATCAACAGATGCTTCTGCTACGGGCTGGGGTGCCATGCGCAATTGATGTGCTATCGCGGGCTCCTGGAAAGGACCCCAGCGCCTATGGCTGTCAACTGCCTCGAGTTGCTGGCCATACGTTTCACCTTGCACCGCTTTCGAGCCCTGCTCTAGGCTAGACACGTACTGGCCCGTTCAGACAACGCGGCGACAGTAGCGTACGTCTACCGACAAGGTGACCTACGCTCCCACCCGATGTCGCAACTCGCCCGCCATCTCCTCTGGAGTCTGAAGCAGAGACCTGAGTCGTGCAGCCAACGAGCTCTCACGGTTCTGCCTCTGCCGGGGGAATGGTGACTCCATCCCCTGTTGACCAGCTGATTTGGGAACAGGCTGGTGACGCACAGGTAGTTCTGTTTGCCTCCCACGACTCTTCCCATTTGCCTACTAGCACTCAGCTGGCCGCAGGGCCCACGCAATTATGCATTCCCAGTGAGCATTCTCGCACAGATTGTGTGCAGATCTGGGAGGTCAAGGAGCAGGTCCTTTTGATCGCCCCGTACTGGCCTGGCTGGACCTGGTTCTCCGAACTCATACTCCTTGCGACAGCCCCTCCCTGGTCGGTTCCTCTGAGGAAGGACCTCTTTCTCAGAGACGGGGCACCCCCTGGCACCCGCGTACCGATCTTGGAACCCCCACGTGTGGCTCCTGGACGGGACACGGCAGGTTTGAGTACCCTACCACCTCAGGTGGTGGCTACCATCACTTCCGCTAGGGCCCTGTCTACTAGACACGCCTATGCGTTGAAGTGGAACCTCTTCGTCACCTGGTGCTCTTCTCGCTGAGAAGACCCCCGGAAATGCCCGATCGGGGCCGTGCTCTCATTTCTCCAAGAAGGGTTGGATCGAAGGCTGTCTCCTTCCACCCTGAAGGTCTATGAGGCCTCTATCTCAGCCTACCACGACCTCGTGGAGACAAAACAGGTAAGTCAGCACGACCTGGTCATCAGGTTCCTGAGGGGGGCTAGGAGACTGAATCCTCCTTGCTCTCCCCTCATACCCTCTTGGGACCTCACAGTGGTCTTATCTGCCCTGCAGAGAGTTCCCTTTGAGTCTTTGCGATCAGTCGAGCTTAAGTTCCTGTCTATGAGGGCAGCGCTTCTGGTCGCTTTGGCCTCCGTCAAGAGGGTAGGGGACCTGCAGGCATTTTCGGTTGACGAATTGTGCCTGGAATTCGGGCCGGCCAATTCTCATGTGATCCTGAGACCCCGGCCTGGATATTTGCCCAAGGTTCCCACCACTCCTTTCTGGGACCAGGTGGTGAACCTGCAGGCGCTGCCTTGGAGGAGGCAGACCCAGCCTTGGCACTGCCCTGGTCAGTACGTGCCCTTCGCACTTACAGAGACCAGACGCAGCGTTCAGTACCTCAGACCAGTTCTTGTCTGTTACGGAGAGCAGCAGAAGGGAAGGCTCTCTCCAAGCAGACGTTGTCTCACTGAACAGTGGATGCCATTGCTCTGACATAGCAGGTTCAGGGCATGCCATGCCCCCAAGGGGTTAAGTGTGGAGTGTGGCCCCCTTGGGCTTAGGCTTGGCGCCTCGCTAACAGACTTAGGACTGTAGGCTGCGTGACACCCTACACATTCGTTAGATTCTGATTAATCTCCGAGTGGAGCCAGTATTCTCCATATACTTGCCCAAGATGGCCAGTAATCGAACAGGCTCAGGTGTCTTCGCTTGCTGCGCCATTCCACTCCATGGAATGGATGCGTGCGCATTTCTCTCAGGTGAGCTTCCAGTAAGCCCTGAGCTCCTCCAGCACTGTTGATGTCGACACCAGAGTGCATGCCCACTTGGTCAGCCCTCGTGTTCGGCTAGGTGCCTCCGTGTGCATGGTTCCCCCTTTGGGCAACCCCCACATGTGTTTTTCCACGGTAAGTCTCTCTGAGCACATGTCTTCCCTTGGCAAGACACCTTGCCACACCTGGGGTTGAAAAATTGCTCCATATGCAGTCCCTATGGGGGTCATATGTGTGTTCTTAAGTCGTCCCTTCGGGCAGGCATTGTGTTGCATTTCTCCACGTGGGATATGCTTCCCAGTGTACCTTGGTATTTGCGTTAAGCCTAGCCCCTCGTTCGTGCTAAGACTCACGGCAGGGAGCTCTGGTCAGCGCAGGACGCTGGAAGACAGCCATCGTGGCGAGATTAAATTGGGACCCCCATTCAGTCAGTAACTGACGTAACTCGTAGTGTACTGACTGAAAGGGAACGTCTTGGTTACGTATGTAACCCTCGTTCCCTGAAGGAAGGGAACGGAGACGTTACGTCCCCCTGCCACTTCCGCTGTACCGCTGGAACGGCCGGGCGCTCAGCAGGTAACATAATGCGAGATTGCCACGCAACGCCCTTTATATCCACGCGGTGGCTCGTTTTGTAGATCTCAAAGGCGACTGGCTTCTAAGCGAAACCCCATTCCGTCAGTAACTGATGTAACGTCTCCGTTCCCTTCCTTCAGGGAACGAGGGTTACATACGTAACCAAGACGTTCTATAGGGTTCTATATAGAATTCTAGGGTTCTTGACTCAATTTTAAAGAACCCTTAATGCCAAAAGGTTCTATATAAGAAGAAATGTTTTAAATGATGTAAGGGATAATCCACGGCTAGCTGTGCACGACATGGAGACAAAGAACCATCCAACGCGAGTGCATTCAAGTCCTTTAATGCACAGGTAGCTGTGGATTATCCTGCTTATACCATGGTCATTTGCGAGCATTGACAACTTAAAGCTGTTATTGGTGTTTGCAGTGCAATATTTGACCGTAAGGGTAAAAATTATGGTTATTTTTGTCAGTTACGGCTCATTAGATCTAGCATTCTGCCCGCTTTGAATCAGACACAGAGATAAAGTAGTGTGTAAGATTACATTTATTTGAATTAATTAATTATAGGATTCATTTGAAATAATTATCAAAAGAGAGAGAGAGAGAGAGAGAGAGAGAGAGAGAGAGAGAGAGAGATACCTCCTTCTGTTCAGCATCTCTCTTTATTATTATTTATTTATTTATCCTTTATTTTTCCAGGAAGGTCCCATTGAGATTAAAAGAAATCTCTTCTCCCAGGGAGTCCTGGCCAAGATGGCCGTACTAAAATTTGACATAAAATTCCACATAAATATATAACACACAAGACAAATTCTAAACATTCAAAGCAAAAACATTAACCATAAATAAACAAATTAATTAAGACAGCGACATGATTCATTCATTTTACACTGCAATACATTTTAAAACTTATTCAAAGAAGAAATAGTTTCTAGTGGAATAATAGTTTGAGCCATGGAGCATAATAAGAAAAAGCAGATTTTCTGTGTTCTGAGTGTACCCCTGGTACTTTTACTTTTAATTTAATCCCATTTTCTGATCTAGTAATAGAGCTTGAGTGATCGAATGGAATTCAAGCGTAATTCAGGCAGACCACTGATATCGTTTAGTGATCAGTGGTCTGCCTGAATTACGCTTGAATTCAATTCCTGACTGAACTATAGTTCTACGTAAGCATAAAAGACTAGTGATGCAAGTTGGAAGCATACCCAGCAATGCATTTAAAGTCCCTGTAAAGTCAAAATTAAATATGTGTTCTGAGTTTGTCACACCACAGACAAATGTGTTATTAACCACAATTCGTGTATCATTCGTTCAGTCGTTTTTTGATTTAATATTGAAAGTAGAAAAATGAAAAAACGAGATTTCAGCTTGATTTTTCGTTTTTCGTTCAGAGGCAGAAAAATTTTGCCTGACGTTGTCATACTCAATTCTAGTCAGAATATGAGTCTGATACTGCTCCATTGGGCTGTGATTATGGGGCAGGTTTATTATAAGCTAATGCAGTCAAGGCCAAACTTTAAGAAAGAAATGATTCATTCATGGCTTAGCTGGGTCTTCAGGCTATGCAGTCTGTTAGTTAACCTCACCTCCAAATCCGAGTCGTTCTTTCTTTTGTCACTTCACATTTAATCATGTCTGTTCCCTGGAAAGATTAGTACACCTCTCCTGTTTTCGGGTTCGAGTCAGTAGTTCCGTCATCAGTGTCTGATCTGGGCCGTGACAGCCCCATATGCAATGCATGCAGTCCCGAAAACAGAATTGATTAGTTCACCTCTCGAGTCTTCGGGTTCGAGTCATTCGTTCACCAACTCACAACCCCATAGGCTGAATGCAGAAGATCCTGTACAGAACCGATGGCATGTAGCGCATGCACGGTCAACACAAAATGAACAAATTGCTCTCTGAGACAACTCGTTATTCCAGAGTCATATTTAAGATTAGTTCAAAAAGAACGAATCGTTCATGAGCGACATCACTAACGCATAGTTGTCAACAGATCTCAACTGCACACACGCTGGAAGAAGAAGAAGATGACTTTAAACGATCTTTGCCGGTGTTGCAAAAAGAATTTAAGGATACATGGAGTATTTACCAACACAGTCATCATTTTTGAGAGAAATAGTAAAGGTGAATGCATACACGAACAAGTTTTCCATTTAGGATTAGAACGAATTCAACCCAAGCGCTCTTTGGTGACGTGGATGATTACGTTACTGTTTATCATCTGTCCATCATTGTATAAAGCCCGCCCTGACAATTTGATTGGTCCGAACAACTCCTGTTTGGGCATAGTTACTCCACAACGGACACACACTGCACCTTTAAATATAAACAAAAAAACTAACTGAAAATATTATTAAAAACTGTAAAAATATAGATCAAGTCCAGACCGAACTTCCCGACCTCAAATGTTGTGGGCGGGGCTAAGTTCGGCTGGCATACAGGCTAAGAAAAATTAATAAGCAGTTTGAATATTCGATTTTTACACGTGGGCCGGGAATTATACGCCCCTTTCTGCAGATTGGTCAGCCAAGATTAAACTATTCCGTCATCAGTTCTTCCTCAATTCCGCACAGCAGAATAATAGTCCTGCGCTGCAACAGCTGTACAGATTATTAACGCGTTTGATACAATCCGTACCAGGCCAGAGCCTAGATAGGGCTTTCTTCTGTGTAGATCAGCGATTTTAGACCAGCAAAGTGCCAGGCGGTCCGCAAAATAATTGGCTATATCCTACCGCATTTTCCGGACTGTAAAGTCACATTTTTTTATCATGAAACATGCCGTGATTTATTTCACTAATATAATGCATTTAATGTCAAATAATCTAAATGATGACTTTTAAAAGTAGGCACGTCAAGTATTCGTTGTATTTTGGTTCATGTTTGAGGTGTGCGCCAGAAAGATGTTCAAGGAGACTGAGATGCACTAAAGCAGTGAATCCTGTTGTTTTCTTTATTTTTCAAAGGCATGCCATTTTGTAGTAATTTTGAAAGTACACAAAATAAACATTTTACCGCTTCGAATGAGGAAAAAATCCAAGTGATGGTGCCGGCGCCTCGCACACTCACATAACATATCAGTTCTGGCATTGCTAACTTGACATCGCAGCCTGTTCATTGTCAAAATAAAACACAGTCAACCAAACATATAAAAAGTTATTCTGCTTAATTTAATTTGTCTGTTGTACAATATTACGGCTGCACCAGTCAGTAGTGTAGCTGCAAGTAGCTGTGCCTACTTGCTGTTATTCCAAACTCATCTCTGCATGTAAAGATGCCAATTTAGCCTATACGCCTATGGGACTCGACTGAAGTACGAAGCCTTCTTTACATCAATAGTTAGCATCCAAATGTTGCATTGCAAATATGGAAACTTTGGACCGAATGAGAGATGCACGAGCCCAACGTCGATACAGTTTCAATTCAAATAAATGTTGTTTGTAATAAATGGCACAATATATAGGCTATTTTATTATATGCTACTATGTATATTTTTATGGCTACTTCATTCTTGTTGTTTTCTGAATACCATTCATTTAAGGATTTGTTATACAGTGAGGGGAAGCAAAATACGCGCTGCACACAAGCATCCTTTTGAGATATCAATTATAATCAATTTTAATAAAACACAAGGCAATAAAATAAAATAGTATGTATTTTAATATCTCTGTTGTTTTCCGGTTGTCTGGTTGCAACGCATTATTCTTTCCTTTTTGTATTAGTGTTTATAATATTTATATATTTTATTTATTTATTTTATTTACTTAACTAAGGTAGGCTATAGGCTATGGCATATATCCTGCCAGCTGATGCAAAGAGGTGAATTTATATCTACACAGAAGAAAGCCCTGTCTAGGCTCTGCCCCGGTACGGGTTGTGTCCCCAAGAAAGGAAGAGGAGGAGGCTAAGTACTGCTGCAGCCGGACCACCCACCAAAATGCCTCGTCCAGTTTTCCTGCCACCCTGTTCAGTTCCGGGTGCTTGAAAAAGAGTGTTTGTTGCCCACACAGAGCCTGTTCATATGCCCTGGTTGGGAGCCGCTGTTATAGCGGAAATAAAAATCAAACATACTCAAAAAGAGAGCAAATTTCCTCTTCTACCACACACATGCACCCCAGTCCCTCACAGTGATTTAGTGCCTGTGTCAATTCAGCCCCTCGCCACACGGGCCGAGGCCTGGCAGGCCATCCCCGGATTGTCAGCTTGGGTTCTGAACATAATAAAACGAAGTTATGTACTCCAATTCACTCAAAGACCCCCGTTGTTCAATGGCGTGGTCGAAACCTCGGTGGAAAGCAAGGATGCACATGTCCTGCGTTCCGAGGTGAACATCATGCTTCAGACAGCTGAACAAGGCCCTGATAAAGCGCTCGTTCAGAATGATCACTTTGAAACAGATCTTCCCGCAAATACGCTTGGGAGACTGGTTCTTTACCCTGGATCTGAAAGATGCTTACTTTCACATCCAGATAGCCCCCCATCACAGGCAGTTTTTGAGATTCACCTTAGAGGGAGTTGCATCGTTCCTGGGGATAATTTTAGACTCAACCCTCTTGAGGGCTACAGTCCCTCCAGAGCGCGCTCTGGTCATTCAGCAGCTCACACAAACATTTACACCCGGTGGTTTTCTGCCGCTTAGAATGTTTCAGAAAATGCTAATGAGCTCAGCATCTCCAGCTCTGCAGATGGGGCTGCTTCATATGTGCCCTCTGCAGTTCTGGCTGAAACCGCGGGTCCCACCCTCAGCCTGGCATCATGGCCGTTACTCGCTCAAGGTGAACCAGGCATGTGTCACTGCCCTGGCCCCTTGGACAAACCCTTGCTGGTTCAAGCAAGGCGTGGCGATAGGTGCTATGGACAAGAGGAAAGTTGTCTTCACAGACACCTCCAAGACAGGTTGGGGAGCTCTGTGCGACAACCGCCCAGCCTTTGGGGCTTGGAGCAACCTGGAAAGCGAGCTACATATCAACCGCCTAGAAATGATGGCGGTATATCTAGTTCTCCAGGTCTTTCTTCCTCTTCTGGTGGGACACCACGTCTTGGTCAGATCAGATAAATCACTGAAACCCCTCTTCACTCTGGCAAAAACCATCCTAGAGTGGACTCAGTGCAATCTACTCTCTCTGAGAGCAGCGCACATACAGGGCGTACTGAACGTAGGGGCGGACATGCTGTCCCGGAGCAACCTTCCCTCAGAGGAATGGTCGCTCCTCCCCCGCTCGGTTCAGGAGATTTGGGATGTTTTCGGGAAGGCAGAGGTCGACCTCTTTGCCTCAGAAGACAATCATCACTGCCCACTATTTTTCTCAAAAGCCAGGGATGTGCTGGCCCACGATTGGCCCAGCCTCCTCCTTTACGCTTTCCCCCCTATCACTCTGATTCCCCAGGTAATCAAGCGAACCACGGAGGACAACCACAAGGTTCTCCTGGTGGCTCCTCTTTGGAGGACCCAACCATGGTTCTCGGAGCTGTCTCGGTTATCACCCCTGATAGGCCGTTACCCCTCTACTCTTAAAGTCTATGTTGCGGCTATAGCACCTTCACACGCTCCTATAGCAGGGCAGTCTATAGGAAGAAACGACCTTGTTGTTCACTTCCTTAAGGGCTCCAGGGCCTTAAAAGTCCCCCATTTGAACCAATCCAGACTGCTGACCTTCGACCCCTGTCGCTAAAAACCGCCTTGCTGCTAGCGCTGAAATCGGTTAAGCGTGTGGGAGATTTGCAAGATTTGCAAGACTCGTGTCTTGAGTTTGGGCCTAACGACTCTAAGGTCGTCCTGAAACCTAGACATGGATACATCCCGAAAGTTCTATCTACCCCTTACTTTCACATCCAGATAGCCCCCCATCACAGGCAGTTTTTGAGATTCACCTTAGAGGGAGTTGCATCGTTCCTGGGGATAATTTTAGACTCAACCCTCTTGAGGGCTACAGTCCCTCCAGAGCGCGCTCTGGTCATTCAGCAGCTCACACAAACATTTACACCCGGTGGTTTTCTGCCGCTTAGAACGTTTCAGAAAATGCTAATGAGCTCAGCATCTCCAGCTCTGCAGATGGGGCTGCTTCATATGTGCCCTCTGCAGTTCTGGCTGAAACCGCGGGTCCCACCCTCAGCCTGGCATCATGGCCGTTACTCGCTCAAGGTGAACCAGGCATGTGTCACTGCCCTGGCCCCTTGGACAAACCCTTGCTGGTTCAAGCAAGGCGTGGCGATAGGTGCTATGGAGAGATTTGCAAGATTTGCAAGACTCGTGTCTTGAGTTTGGGCCTAACGACTCTAAGGTCGTCCTGAAACCTAGACATGGATACATCCCGAAAGTTCTATCTACCCCCTTTAGGGCGCAGATGGTAGTTCTCTCCACCCTTCCTCCTTCTCAGGACGAACAGGAGTTGAACCTTCTCTGTCCTGTCAGAGCCCTGAGGAAGTACATTGATCGTCAGGCGGAGCAGCTCTTTGTCTGCTTTGGTGGCCGAACGAAAGGTCTTCCGGTCACAAAGCCTAGACTATCTAGATGGATAGTAGATGCCATAGCTCTTACGTACTCCACCTTGGGCCTTCAGTGTGCCTTGGGAGTCAGAGCACACTCCACAAGAGGCATGGCCTCCTCGTGGGCGTGGTCTTCTGGTGTTTCCATCGATGACATCTGTGCGGCGGCCGGCCACATTTGTCAGATTTTATAATCTGGAGGTCCCTGCGCTTCAATCGCAGGTCCTTTCTGCATTAACCTACTGCACTCGCGTGCTTTCTTGTTATATCTCCGACTTAGTCTGGGAGTAACTACTGTCTTCCCCATATATACATAAACTAGACCCCTGGAGGCCCTAGTAATGGGGTTTTGGTGAATGACTTAAATTTGAGTGTCTTGGCGGTTCTCACTTTATTTAGTCGTCATCTTGCCTAGCACGGCGTGATTGTATTATCCCCGTAGGGTCTTGTCTTATTTATATTAATAAGACGAACAACGCAGTACTCGTGTAGTATTGCAAGGGAACGTACTCGATTACTAACGTAACATCGGTTCCCTTAGATACGGAACAAGTACTGCGTAATTTGCCATGCTACGCGCGAAGACGCCTCATGCGTCGTTTCAGTCAAAACCAATCAATTTGCCATGGTGAAACGGTCGCTTTTATAGCCTGAGTCTCCGCCCCCTTGGCGGGCTCGCTCATCATTGGCTTGTGCGTACCGCGCCGTCATTGGTTCGTTTTCTTTAACTTTACAAACTATTCGTGCAGTTTCACTGCGTGATTGTATAAAGGCTTCAGAATCTGAGAAAAAGGAGTTTTCCCCGTAGCGTCTTGTCTTATTTATATTAATAAGACGAACGACGTAGTACTCGTTACGTATCTAAGGGAACCGAAAAACGAGCTGTTTTCTCATTTTCTACTTTCACGCCCCCAGCGTTTGAGAGCAGAGAATGCCAATATTTTATTTACTTGCTGGATTTTTTTGAGATTCAAATTTAGCTGGGAGGTTAATCCGTGTTTTAAATCAAAAAACGACTGAACGAATGATACACAGATTACTTTAAAGTATATTCTAACATATGTGATTTCATTCTTTGATTTAGGGAGGACCAACCTACATAGCTGTACAGCAAACAATGATGAGTATGTGAGCAACCATTAGTTATAAAATGTAGTGCAGCATAATACACACCATCCAGCCTTTTCAGTATGCATATGGAAGCATGCATGAACATAGTCTAAAATGGGTAAAAAAGTTTTTGCTGAAAAAGAAAACCCAATCATCAATAGTAAGAATAGATGAAGAAGTGGTCATAGAACGGCTGTGCGTAAAAATAATATTCTTCGTTTTGTTTGCATTTAAAACTAATTTCAGTTTTAGTAAAGTAAGCTGAATAGTATAAAAAGTTTCCTGAAGAATTGTAATAGTTTGAGACAAAGAGGATGCAGCTGAATAAATAATAGTATTGTAGGCATAAAAATGTAACTTGACAGATTTTATACCCTGCCCTAATTCATTAATAAAAATAAGAACCTTGCGGGACTCCCTTCTTAACATTGAAGCTGTAAGTTTAATTACATCAAAACCAGCGATGTTTTATCCTATATAATGTATTGATTCAGTAGCAAATTTATTTTATTAAAAGTTTCGGAGCAGCGTTGAAAACAAGTTTCTGTGCTCCTGAATGTTTAATTAACATAGAACGCTAATTCAACTGACTTGGAACTACCTGTGCATTAAACTGTTTTATTGCACACCTTCCAGCCAATCAGAATCGAGTATTCAGACAGACCGTGGTATGATGCATAATACTTCAATGTTTAACAGGTTATTTAGATTTTTTCTAGTGATACAGTATGTTTACCAGCTAAAATAAAAACAAAATTAATTAATTGAAACTAAATCTAATGATCCCATAATGGGAACCCCTAAGGTTCTACATGAAGCGCCTGACGGAACCCTTTAAGGTTCTTTATAGAACTTTTCTTCTAGTGAAAATAAAGTACAAATAAATCACAGAAAGCACACAGTTTTTCTTAAACATCTATACAGTAAGATCAGCCATGATATTTAAAAAAATACTGTCAGTTATTTCTGTGGAGCACCTCTAATATCTGCCCTTCAGATGTGCTTCACTGATATCCGTCACACTGAAGAGTCTTGTGTGTGTATATGAATGCACGTCTGCAGGTATTTTAGGTCTGTTTTCTCAGTTGTTTGTGGTGCTGCTGACACCAGCAGAAGCAGGTAATGTTGCTCTGCCCTGTCTGTTTTACATTAGCTTTCATGGTTACTTGACTGTTCTACATTTAAGAGGATTTTTTTATGTGAAATTGACCCCAGGAAACCTTTTTCATCTGGCAGAATGCATTTTTCTCTCCTTAATTTGAAATGCTTGATCTTCCTGTGCGTGTTAGGCGGCATCAAGAGAGGCCCTGTATTTATGAGGGAAACGTGCATGTTTCCCATATTTTAAATCACACCTTTGAAATCCCGTCATAAGGCCTGCTCACTTAACCCATAACTCTTTCCAACTCAGAGCTGATTTATGGACCAGGACCAGGCATTTTCAATAAGCAAGCTGGGACGCAAAATCCCAGGTTACGTATACATCAGTCATTATATATACAGCGGGTCAATGTAATTTGAGACTTAAAATGGTTTAACCTGTTAATTTGAAAAGGTCACCGCTGAACACCTCAGGCCTCATTAACCCCAAAGACATTGAGGGACCACCATAGCAGGACTCGTCCACCCCAGTACTCAGATTAGTCATATATGACTAATCTGAGTAGGTGTGCTGTGGTATCTGGCACCAAGATGTTAGCAGCAGATCCTTTATGTCCTATAAGTTGCGAGGTGGAGCCTCCATGGATCAGAATTGTTTGTTCAGCACATCGCACAGATGCTCGATTAGATTGAGATCTGGGGAATTTGAAGGCCAAGTCAACACCTCAAACTCGTTGTTGTGCTCGCCAAACCATTCCTGAACCATTTTTGCTTTGTGGCAGGGTGCATTATCCTGCTGAAAAAGACCACAGCCACCAGGGAATACCGTTTCCATGAAAGGGTGTACATGGTCTGCAATAATGCTTAGGTAGGTGGTAGGTGTAACAGCCTTCGCTCCCCACGTGCATCAATGAGCCTTGGCCGCCCATTACCCTGTCGCCGGTTCACCACTGTTCCTTCCTTGGACCACTTTTGATAGATACTGACCACTGCAGACCGGGAACACCCCACAAGAGCTGCAGTTTTGGAGATACTCTGACCCAGTCGTCTAGCTATCACAATTTGGCCCTTGTCAAACTCGCTCAAATCCTTACGCTTGCCCCTTTTTCCTGCTTCTAACACATCAACTTTGAGGAAAAAAATTTCACTTGCTGCCTAATATATCCCACCCACTCACAGGTGCTGTAATGAAGAGATAATCAGTGTTATTCACTTCACCATATAATGTTATGCCTGATCGGTATATATATATATACATATTATATTTCAATGGTCGAACCTCAGAATCCCACATTATTTCAATGCCTTCACAAGAACTTTAGAATTCATACTGTATATTTTTAACTTAAATATGTAACTTAGCAATGGTTGTTTCACTCAATTTTGTTTTGCAAAAATAAAGTACTAAATTAAATACAGTTATTCCTCAACAAGGCATAGAGATTGAGGAATCATTAATGTCTGTAGAATTTAGAAATGTAATTAAATCATAAAAATGAAACATTTGAATATTTAAATAATCGGAACCTCCTGGGTGCTACTGTCCTCGTTCGAGGACATTATATTTTAGTGAATTTCTCTGACACCACACGTCACAGTTTGAAGTCTGGATGTCCTGTAAAGAGCACATTCAGGGCTTTTCACAGATACCATTTGTTTTGAGGTTTCACCAGGACAACAACATCTCCTAAATTTAGCACTCTTATGGAAATATGATAATATTCTGTAATATTTGTAATTATCATTTAAATCTGAGTAATTTTCAAATTGTTTGTTATAAATCAACATCTCAGGAAAATGTTATGGGAAAATTTAGAAAATTACGAAACGGGGCATTGATTTGACTCAATAGAGGACACCGGGACTTAAATCATGTTTATCAGGCATTATCAGACACAAGTAAATAGGGAAAGAAATTACATATCAATGTTCCTGTAAAATATTAGATATTATTATGAAAATGTTGCTAACTATTACTCCCATTATTACACTTTTTTCATTACATGTTGCTCCAAGAACACATTAATATGCAAATTGGATACAGTGATACATTGCATTGAATGGGAAAACACATGTATGGCCATTTTAAGTAAAATGGTATATCAATTCATTCCGTTATATCTTTCATAACATAGTTGAGAATCATCTTTAAACAAAGTTTAGGTAAAAAAAATCCTGAAACATGAAAATTGATTGATGAATGGAAAAAAAATCCCATTGTTTTCTGATGTAAGTGAACCAAACTGCTATTTGAACCATGTGGTCCATTATGGCATTGGTTTTAAGAGGGAATGTCACATAGTAACAGGGTTGAACAGAAAGCTAGAGCTGTTCATCTTGTGGCACAAACTGACAATAAGCAAAGAGACAAAAATAGTCAATGAATTGGTCACTCCATCCAGACACAAATCTATGGGATTTCATGCCCGGCTAACACTGATGTTTTAAATAAACCGAGACTCCTCAAACAGGCTGAACTGGCCTTTATTGTGTGAGAAAGGCTGAGGGAGAGGAAAAGGAATTGTGTTTGTTCCTCAGCGCGTCCGAGACACTGGTCTGTCTGGGGTGTTCATTTCCTGTTGGGCTCCAGTGTAGGTGTGAGGTGGGTGTTGCGTGTTTAGAGAGCGTCTGAATCCCTGAATGTGGCCTGAAGGATGACATTTCCAAAGGCCTATACAAACACGACCCGCCAACCTTTTACGACATCATTCTGTCCTTTTGACTGATGCCTCAGCGCTTTTGCACACACCGGCTTCTGGTTTCATTCCTTTCTCGTGCACTAGACAGCGGTTTTCCGCGGGATCGGACAACAGTGCGGTCACTTCACAAAGTAAGTCGACATCCCTGAGGTGACAGCAGACGCCACAGCGCGTGAGAAGATGGGCCTATTCTGAGGCCACGTGTGTGGGAAGGTTATGCCTCGCAGGGTCTGATCCACAGCGCCATCTCTCTGTACGGATCTGAAGAGATCTCACTTCTCAATCCACCTTATTTTTAACATAAGAGCGGCGCAGCCATTTGTAACTTAAATGTGTCAGGTTTCTGATGTCATTCACTTCCAGTTGTTTTAGCCGAACAAAAACTTTGTTATGCTAACACAATCTCATGGCAATTCATAACTATTTTACATTTTGGTGAATTGGTGACTAATTCATATGAATTTCTCATTTGTACGTTGCGCCCAGAGAAGGGTGTGTTTAAGTGTGGACTTTTTTCTAAAAATCTTACATTATTGTACAATTCACATCATATGAATTTATACGAAATTGCCAACTTATAACATATTAACATTTCCCCATTAGATCAGGTTGGTTATGCTGCTTTATATTACAAACTGGTATTTGTTGTCATATTATTTTTATTTATTATCATAATCGTAAACACAGTGCTTTGTACCGCAAATAGTTTTACTGTTTACTGCACTGTTATTCTTCTCATTATTTACCTATAGCAACTAATGAATCAGAAGAGAAACCGAACAGTATTTATATAATTTTTTTACCTCGCATGCGATCTATGTACAACAGCCTTCACTGCGTGATGACTTCCAGTGGGCAAGGTCAAATGTACACGATATGGCATATCTCAATCGGATACATATGGCAGAAGTGATCTCTCGCGCGTATCTCTACACTGTTCGGTATCTCGCACAAACAGATTGTTTCATGTCTTAAGACATCAATGTGTCGTCACGAGCCGCAGGGTTTAATATGGATTCATATGTGTATGTTTTTTTTACTCTCATAGCTCTCATACTCTAAAATGTTGCCATTGACATGCATTATACGACTGGCAGACCGCAACGGTTGGAGTTACAAATCTTCATTTGTGTTCTACTGAAGAAACAAAGACACCTACATCTTGGATGCCCTGGGGGTAAGCAGATAAACATGACATTTTCATTTTTGGGTGAACTATCCCTTTAAACCGCTGGAGTCACATAGTTTTCTTTAAAGGGTTAGTTCACACAAAAATGAAAATTCTGTCATTAATTACTCACCCTCATGTCGTTCATCTTCAGGACACAATTAAGATGAAATCCGAAAGCTCTCTGACCCCTCCATAGACAGCAATTTAATTCACACATTCAAGGTCAAGAAAGTGGTAAAGACATCATTAAAATAGTCCATGTGACTCCAGTGGTCCATCTTAATTTTATGAAGAGATGAGAATATATTTTGTGCGCAAAAACAAACAAAAATAATGAAGTTAACCAACAATTTCTTCACGTCTGTGTCAGTCTCCCGCGCAGTTTGCGTCGTGGTGCTCACGTGACCAGCAACGGCCAATGGTAAGCCAGCGTTCTGGCGTAGCTCTGACGTAACTCGGAAGCGCTGGACTGTATTTACTACGTCAACAGCGAGACTGACAAGGACGTGAACAATTTGTTGGATAAATTTGTTATTTTTGTTTGTTTTTTCACAAATTCTCGTCGCTTTATAACATTAAGGTTGAACCACTGAAGTCACATGGACTATTTTAAAGATGTTTTTACTGCCTCTCTGGGCCGTGAAAGTGTTAAATTGCTGTCTATGGAGGGGTCAGAGAGCTCTCGGATTTCATCAAAAATATCTTCATTTGTGTCCTGAAGATGAACGAAGGTCTTACAGGTTTGGAAAGACATGAGGGTGAGCAACTAAATATTTTTGGGGGTACAGTGGGTTTGACTAAAACGTTTGGGAATCCCTGTAGTAGTCAGTATTATCATTTTTTAATGGTCAGCATAGTTTTCCTGCCGTCTTAAAATGCTGTCTATGTAGGAGCCTTACTAGGCTTTGTCACAGCTAGTGTGTCAAAATGAGAAACATTGCTGTGAATCGGTGGTTACATGGACCACAGTCGAGCTTTATGTGACAGAGAAAAAAAGCAAATGCAAGTCGTTCACTTAAAGGCAATTAAGCAGCAAATATAAACTTAGACAAAGTGCTTAATTGGATGGAAATCAGAGGACTTATTTACCCCGAGATATTTAAGGCGCTGCTGTAAAACATATGAACAGCGTCCAAAGGGTTTGAGGCTTTCAGTGTCATGCTGTCCTAGTTTAAATGGTGGTGTATTCAGTCAGATGCTTGGACTGGATTCTGTATTATTTCCGCTCCATATCCACCTTTCTTTAAAAGGCCGCTACTGAACTGGCTATTGAAATCTTCTTCTCTCTTTTATCCCATGTTGGCACTAAACGAGGAATGTGGACAACTGCTTGAATCTTTACAAATACCTAAAGGACTGAGAATGACAAACACTAACAGTTATCATGTGTCAGTTTCCAAAACAGAACGACTCTTTGAACGACCCGGACTAAACATTTCAAATCATCTGCAATCCACAATGATGAGAGAGAAATAGTTGGGTTTATTATATTATTTGAACAAGAGCGTTATTGGACGAAAGCATCACTGTTTTTATTGCTCATAATAGTGTGATGGGTTTGTCTAGAATAGATCTTTAGTATTAAAAGTTTACCAGAAAAGTTACAATATGTCAAGAACTCTGCTCACATTTAGAATCCATGCGTTCATATGGAAGTCCATTTCCACCATGTAAGAAAAAAAAGGTTTTGGTAAATCATAATTATGAGATAAAAAGTCTAAATTATGACACACTAAATCATATTTATGAGATTAAAAGTCAAAATGATGACATACTAAATTTCAACATTATCTCATAATTTACACTTTGTCATAAAAATCATCATTATGACTTAGTATGCTATAATTTCAACTTTGCATCTCATATGAATTAGCATGTCATAATTTCAACTTTTTGTCAATTTCAACTTTTTATGCCATGATTATGATTTAAGTCAAAAGTTCTACTTAGTATGTCATAATGAAATTGTCAATTTCATATTTTCATCCTGTAATTGACTAAGTATGTCATAATTTCAACTGTTTGTCAATAAAAAATTAAAAAAGTATGACGTGCACATATAAAAGAAGCTGTACTTAGAAGACTTGTCATAATTTGGACCTATTCTCATAATTAAAAATTTTAATGTCATAATTTTGACTTCATCTCATAATTTCAATTTTTTGTCATCATAAAAAATATTATATTAATATACTCAGTATGTCATAATTTCAACTTTTTTCATAATAAAAAAAATGTTCTGACTTAGTATGTCATATTTTTAGATTTTGTATGTCATAAATATGAATTAGCATGTCATAATTTCAACTTTTGGTCATAATAAAAAATATTATAATAATATACTATAGTATGTCATAATTTCTAATAAAAAAATTTAAAAAATGTCAATTTAGATTTTTTTGTCATAATTTCGACTTTTTATGTCAATTGACAAAAATTTCAACTTCAACATTTTCAACTTTTTGTCATAATGGAAATGTAAAAAAAAATATGATTTAATATGTAAAAATGTCTACTTTTGGTCATAATTTCAATGAGTCAACTTAGTATGTCATAATTTTGACTTTTCATCTAATAAATATGAATTAGCATGTCATAATTTAACTTTTTTTGTCAATTTAAACTCTTCATGTCCTAATTATGACTGTCATAATTTCTTTTAATGTCACAATTACAACTTTTCATCTAATAATTGACTTAGTATGTCATAATTTCCACTTTTCATCTCATAAATATAACTTTGCATGTCATCATTTCACTTTGTATGTCATAATTATGATTTACCAAGATTTTTTTTGTTTTCTTATGTGGCAGACATTTGCTTCCATATGTTTAGGAGTTTCACGTGAGGGTGAAAAAGATTTTACTCATGTTCAACTTATGTCACACGAATTTAAAATCTTGCTGAAATGTGGCTAATGTGACCACTCCTTAACAAAAAATAAACATCAATCCCATTGGCTTCACTGGCACCAGGTTGATTATCGCAAATACATTCTAATGACCATTTAAAGCCCTTTATGGTGCAATGCCGCAAAGTTTATCTGATGTGATTCATCTTCAGTCCTTCGCTGCATTTCTTAGTGGTTGCCAAGTTCATCTTGGGTGGTGCGTCTAGCAGGGCTACGACCTTTACAGGCTGGAATTCACTCTCCCAACATCTCTGTGGAATTCCATCTCTTCCCAAGTTTAAAACTCAATTAAAGACGCATCTGTTTACTCTCTGTCCCTGTTATTGAAATGTTTATGCATGCCGACTCGGTTCTTGTGATTGCAATCAATTTGTCCCTCGTTTTGTTGTACTCGTTTCTCCTGTCTCTTTTACCTTTGTTTGCTGTGTCGTTTTTCTGTTCTTTCTTTTTGTTTCAGTTTGTTCCCCGTCATGCAAAGCCAAGTGTCCGTGTGTTTCTGAAAGGCACAACATTGCTGTCAAAGAAACAGTCCTGACCCTAAATCTCAACTACGCAAAAATCAGCAGTTAATATAAATGCTGTTGAAGCCTCAAGACCAGCCTGACCCTAAACGTGAGATCTGGGTGACATGACATCCAAGAAGGATGTTGATCTAGGAACACGTCATACCTGCAAAATCAGTCACCAACCGTACAGCTACTGTACTGTTACACCTAAACTATTACTGAAATGAGAGAGAAATTAGACTTTTAGAAATTTTGTTCCAAGGCAACTGCCCAATGTGACATCACATATGCTTAGGCCCCTCCCATGACTGCTAACAGACTCCGCCCTATTAGCATAGACCCCACCCCTCAGAGAGCTGTACACAGTCCGTCATGTTTATCTTCTCGCCAGAGCATTCAACAGCAGCTTATTAAAGCTACTAAAGTTATTCAGTCGAGAGCAGTGAGTGATTTTCAGTTGTTTGATTCATATTAGCAGCATATATAGCAGGAGGTACTGTATATTACGCTGATGTCACTTTAATACACAGATCTAATATACACATGTGATTTCTTTATTCGCTGTTTACTTTCACAGATATAACCAACTGTTTAAGTAAACTTTGTGTGTTTTTGACCTAACCTTGTGTATTTGACCGTTTAAGCACAATAAGAAGTGAAAGAGAACTTAGTTTAATACTCATGGGACGCTCCGTCTGACATCCAGCTTTCTGTGCGCGTGCTTCGGGTGTGTGCGCTCAGAAAAACATAATCAGAAGTTTAGATTGATATGGCTTTAAAACACATGCAGATAATAAACTTTCATGATGATGAAGAACTGCAATGTCACGTGAGTGCAATAGAGATGTTTTAGTTTTTGGCAGAGTATACGAAGCACGAGCTGCAAAGGCTCCGCCCTTTTCCGGAAAGGGGGCGGGGAGCAGCAGCTAATTTGCATTTAAAGATACATGCACAAAAACAGCTTGTTTTACCTTCCACTCAAAAATGGGCATTTACAACATGGTATAATACATGATCTGTGGGGTATTTTAAACTGAAATTTCAGACACATTCTGGGGACGCCTGAGACTTATATTACATCTTGTAAAAAGAGGTATAATAGGTCCCCTTTAAGTGACAAGTCATGACTTCCTGTTTCACTGGGCTGTAAATATTTAAGTGACACACAGGCCAGACTCCTATAGTCATCCTAGACCTTAAAATACAGTAATGATGTGTGACAAAAGGTTGAGATGCACAAATCATAAAATGGCTATAAGATAATAGTTTAATTGTTGGAATACTCATTTCCACTATCTAGGTAATAATAAAGAAGTTTAAATCAACTGGAGATGGTAACAATATACCTGTCTTTATTGGCCCCACACACACTGAGGACGATGGTTTGAGTCTGCAAGGATAAAAGTTGGAAAACTGCAGATGCTAGTTGGGGTCTTTGGGAAGGTTGCAATAAAAAAGCCTTTGGTGACATCAAACGGCAATCGCATGCACCTACAGTTTGCCAGGCATTACTGGGACTTTCAGTGGGACTGGGGTTTATGGTCAGATGAGACCAAAATAAAGCTTGTTGGAAAACCACAAGAGGTGGGTACATAGCCATGTAGAAATGTACCTCAAGTATGCTGGTGGATCTTTAATACTGTGGGGCTAATTTTCTTCCAAAGACCCAGAACAAGGGTTAGGATCCACGGTATCATAAACTCAAAGTACCAGCAGATATTAAATCAACACCTGACTGACCCTGTCAGGAAGCTAAAACTAGGCCGTGGTTGGATCTTCCAGCAGGACAATGATCAAAAGCACATCTCAAAATAGGTTCACTGCCCACATGAAGGTTTTGCCATGGACGTAGCAGTCCTCTGACCAAAACCCCATCAAAAACCTGTGGGATGAGCTGAAGAACAGAGTCCACAAACACAGAGCTCTGAATCTGAAGGATCTGGAGAGATTCTGGATGGAGGAACGGTCTCTGATCTCTTGCCACGTTCATCAACCGTATTACGCATTTGAGGAGATCCAGAGCTGTTATTTTGGCAAAGGGAGGTTAAAAGTATTAAACGAAGGGGTGCCAATAATTGTGGAACACATATATTTTGTGTTTTATGAACTATTTGACCTTAAAGGTTAGATTTTTGTGAATATTTTGAATGAAAGACTAAGAGATACATGGCAAAAACAAATGTTCACAATCAGTTCTGCTCATATATACCAAGGGAATTCCCCTTTATACGTACTGTCAAAGAAATATGGTTATAGTTTACTGTTGAATGTACTGACAAGCATTAAAGATAAACTAAAATATACATTTACATTAAAACCTGTATGTCATGTATTCAAGTATATTTGTAACTACACATTTGGAATGATGAAGCTGCAATTTACATTTACACAACATATTTTAACTTTAAATGTAATATCAAATAACACATGACAGTTACAATTATAATCAAGTTTTTTTACATGTGCTTTAGTATGTTAGTCAGCACATCAAAAATAAGTGTACTTCTTTAAAACACAACAAAAGATTATTAAAACATAACGATTTAAAATTAACTAAATAAAGGTGTAATATGTTTTTAAAAGTGTACTTAAGTGTTAAGAAAGTTATGGAAGTGTACTCTCTTTAAGTATGCTTAAGTGGCCTTTTATTTAATTGATACTATGTTCAGTTCAGTTTTGTAAAAAAATATACTTAATAATAAAATTAAGCACAAGGGTATCCAAACTTACTAAACACTGATGTCACTGCAGACAACAGGGAAAAAAACAATCCTTAAATACAAATAATACAATGACACACCAAATAATTGTGCATAGTTAGGATAAAACCAACAAATAGGCTTTTTGACTTCCAATCTTTGTTTTTTTGTTGACTTTCAAGGCTGTGCGTCCCATCAAACTACAGCATTTTATTACATGTCAGTTTCAGATTTAAGGCAGACTTTGTTTATTTTAGTCCAATATTCAATTATGTTGTAGGCTCACTGCTTAATGTCCAGTCCTGAAGCAAAACCATTTGAGAACAACTGTTCTAAATAAAATGCCATGGCGTCCCCTAGTGGCGTGAATAAACACACCAATCACTTAAAATCTAAATGATCTACTACAGTAGTGGCCAAAAGTGATGTCCAGTCCAGGAAAATTGACATCTACAGCCTTTATTCAAATATTATTAGGAATGTGTTAAAGATTTTTTAAGCATATTGCATAGTTGTGCTTGTAGACGATTGTTTTATTTGTGATAATAATGCAATGAAATGTGTGCCGACATAAATTTTGGCCAGGCTGTCATACAAAGAAATTATGAACGCATGCAAAAATAAGAGAGAACCAATTAAATATTAATAACTAATTGTGTTGTAATCAATGTATGCTTTTTCCTGTAAGCTTTTTGTGTTTCTATGCATTTTATTCATAGTAATTATAGCTGTAATTTGCCTTTTATTTTGCCAAATAATTTTGTCAGATAAATACCTTAAACAAGTTTAGTGTTTTATTCTTCCCTCATATTTAAAATATTAAAAAAAAAAAAAAAAAACTTGTAGGGTCATTAAGAACAAACATCCCCTCCGGACATCACTTTTGTACACCACTGTACATGTTCCTGGTCATCTTGAATGATTCATTGGTCCATGTTACTCGGTTTCTGAAAGAACTTTCCTTTTTGCATGATGTCACAAATCCACTACACATGACATTGCACCTGCTTTTCACAAACCAATCAATTCCTTGATAATATATATTTTTTGTCCCCCTAAATATGTTTTAATCTGAAATATTTCACATTACGAAAGTAAAATGGGATGCGACCGATTCCTTAGGAAACTGAACGACTGAAACAGTTAGTAGAACCGTTACTTTCATATCGTTGATCATAGCAAATAATTGGACAGAGCTTGCAACAACATTTGTTTTCAGATGTATATTTATATTTTTATACATGGTTTTAAATATTTAAAATAATTCACTGTTGAAATTCCCTGCATATATATCTTTTTTTTCTCTCCATTGCATTAAAAGGCATTCTTGACATGTGCTGGTGGAGCAGGAGGCGTCCTTATGAGGAAATCCAGTCCTTTTCCAGCCAGTTTTCAATGATCATTAATTATCCTTTTTTCTCTCTCTTAATCTTCAGATAATGCCCAAATTCTTCATGAAGTCTGATTCATAAGAATTCAGAGCTCAAATTCACACTCCAGAGATGATACTTCAGTTAAAACATGATGCTAAACACTGTCATTTCCATTTCCATTATTATTTCCAATTGATTAGAACAAGATCCAGGTTCGTTTTCAAGTCATTTTAGCATGTAAAATGTTCCTATGCAACACTAAATGAATCCTGGGAAGAGCGACTGCAGGAGCAGAATGACTCCGACCACCATCAGACCACAGAAGAACAGCACCAGCCATAGCGGGAACGATCCTGAAATATAACAGCATTATTTACACATCAACATGGCCTGATTTAACAATGTACCAAAACAAACTTATGTTGATGTGGGGGTGAAAAGACTGCAAAATGATACAAGATAAATGTCATACAAAATACCAATGGCTCGATTGACCTATGAAAACTGAGTATTCCCGAGAGCGGTGTAAAAATTGTGAATAGTCAAGTCAAGTCTGATTTATTTGTATAGTGCTTTACACAACACACATACATTCACTGGCCAATTTATTAGGTACACCTTGCTAATACCAGGTTCGAACTGCCTTAATTCTTAATGGCATAGATTTAAGAAGATGCTGGAAACATTCCTCCGAGACTTTGGTCCATATCGCCATGACAGCATCACACAGTAGCTAGATTTGTCGGCTGCACATTAGCCCTGTTGACAGCTGGTATTAAGATGCGTTTTTGGTCGATCGGATCACAAGTGGACGACGCTAAATACAGGTGTAAACAGGGTCTAAAACACTTTGAGCTTGTCAACTTTCGACCACTTCCAGAGGTAGTGGAAAACACATTTGATTGCTTTCGTAGTGTAAACGCTCATGTGGTCAAATGTGTTCGAACAGCCACAAAAGACGCCCACTCTCCGTCTACTGACCTAATACGTAAACATTATGGGAAACGCACTAGCCAGATGGGATTTAAACTTTGTTGGCTGGAGACCCAAGTTTAGTTTGAACCAAATTTGTACCAAGCACAATGTTCTCTTACCATTCCTGATTTCTAACACACACTCGTTCACGTTCGGCTGGTCTTGTGGCTGTCAGAGCAGAAACTAAAGCTGTGTGTTTTTCTGTCGTCTCCGGGCGTGTTCATATGTAAATTGCGTGAGCTTATTTCATCCATTTCATTGAAAGATGTAAAAAAAAAAAAAACATACATTTAACACCCATAGACCATCCCCTTGAAGAAATCAGGACAGAAGTGAGACGGATTAAAACACCAGGTGTAAACGGGAATATGTTTCCCTCGTCCACTTGTGATCCGATCGACCAAACCGTACGCATCTTAATACCAGGTGTAAACAGGGCCTATGATGTAAATCTCCCGTTCCAGATCTGGTGACTTTGGAGGCCATTTGAGTTTAGTGAACTCACAGTCATGCTCAAGACACCAGTTTGAGATGATTTGAGCTTTGTGACATGGCGTTATCCAGCTAGAAGTAGCCATCAGAAGATGGTACACTGTGGTCAATAAGAGATGGACATGGTCAGCAACAATACTCAGTTAGACTGTGGCATTTAAACGATGCCCAATTGGTTCTAAGGAGCCCAAAGTTTGTCAAGAAAATATCCCACACTCCATTACACCACCAGCAGCCTGAACCGTTGATACAAGGCAGGATGGATCCATGCTTTCATGTTGTTTACACCAAATTCTGACTCTACCATCTGAATGTCGCAGCAGAAATTGAGACTCATCAGACCAGGCGATTTTCCAATCTTCTATTGTCCAATTTTGGTGAGCCCGTGTGGACTGTAGCCTCAGTTTGGCTACAAAATGCACTGAGTTGCTGCCATGTGATTAGCTGATTAGATATTTGAGTTAACGAGCAGTTGATGGGTGTACCTAGTAAAGTGGCCGGTGAGTGTAATTTTCTGTAAAGCTTTGAAACTACAATGTTAATGTTTATAACATCTTAATATCTTCATACCTTTAAGTTGCATTCAGCAGATCAGAGCTGGGCGATAATATAGTTTACATTTTACGACAATACTAGCAATCTAGCAGTTGAGATCTGCTATATAGTACTTTTGTGCAACTTTAAGTGCGATCATGCCATACTTACTTCGGTTGGACACCGTATGCATCTGACAGCGGCTGTCGACAGCTACGCTCAACATGACCACTTCATTATTCCCTTTTATGGCTTTACTTTTAGGAGCGTCAGGTAAGAACGTCAGGTCTGTGACAACAATGCCATGAGATTCCTGGATGTAGTACAATTTCTGGAGGGTCAATCAGAAGAGAATGTCAGTGGTAAAATACTGCTCCAGCACAAACCCTCTTTTGGCATTAAAAAACTACTGTCAGTATGTCCTAAAGACATGCAGTGATACATTGGCGTTGAAAAGGCGTGGACAGGGTTATTTTTGCGGCTGATCTTATTGCATATGCATTTGTAGGAGTTTCCCTTTCAGATGCAACATTTATGTGAGGAGAGTATTTAAATGAATCATGCAAGGTGATTTACTAAGGTTTGCGCTTGTCAATTTACTGGTGTTTGTGGCATTATTTATTGCCCAAAAAAGCATGTCTTAAACCAGATGATAACTGGTAGATTGTGTTGGTCATTATGGAAATGATCCGGCTGCGTCTGTGTTCATTAATTTGCGCGTCGTCAGCAGATCACGCCCAGAACTGTCCACTCCTATCAGCACATTTATTAGGGGTGTGACGAGATCACGTGCCACGAGATCTCGCGAGACTAAACATAATTTATGGAATTGTGCTCTCAATTTAGTGCCCTGTTTAGTAAATCTAGCCCCTAGTGAGCTGCCTTGTTGTCTACTGTGTAAATAGGCAGCTAACTACCAAGTCAGCATCCTAACAGAGGTGGAATCTCATAGGTGAATGAGCGGAAATTATTTAAATAGGCAACAGCTTTGTGCATCATACTAAAAGTGCTAAAGTACTTGGGTTATAATTACACACAAATATTGAGTAAAACAGTGCATTTATTATTAGACTAAGAAATAGATTTACATCTACACTACTGTTCGAAAGTTTGAGTTCAGTAAGATTTGTTTTTAAATGATATAAATACTTTTATATTAAATATGACACTTATTCAGTAAGGTCACATTAAATTGATCAAATGTGACTTATAAAGTTGCAAAATTTCTATTTAAAATAAATAATAAATAAATGCTGTTCTTTTGAAATGTCTATTCATCAAATAATCCTGATCAATTCTTTTAGTATCATTCAGATACTATTATAGTTTATTAATATTTTGACAGTTTTTATTTTTATATTAATAATATATATACGTTTTTTGTATACGTCTATATAGTTTTTATTACTTTAATTTTCAGGTTTAGTTGTAGTTATTTTAATACATCAAGTTAAACTAAATAAAAATGAGAAATGTTGGCCTTGGCAACTAGCTTAAATAAAATATATTTATCTTTTATTTTATTTTAGTTAATGTCTATTTTATTTAAAGCAACAAAAATGATTTTTTTTATGGTTTTAGTTTTAGTTAAAGGGTTAGTTCACCCAAAAATTTAAATTAGACCATGATTTACTCACTGTGACGAGCAGGGCGAGCGAGAGCCGTGAGAGAGCGACGTGAGGCCGGTGAGTGATTGGATGATGAGTGCCAGCTGCGCGTCACACTGGTCTCGGATCGCTCACGGCTCTCGCTCGCCCTGCTCGTCACAATCACCCTCAAGCCATCCTAGGTGTATATGACATATTTCAGACGAATAAAATCGGAGTTATATTAAAAATGTCCTGGCTCTTCCAAGCAGTGACTGTTGGGTCATTTTTGAAGTCTATAAAAGTGCATCTATCCATCATATAACTGCTCCACACGGCCCTGGGGAGTTAATAAAGGCCTTCTGAAGCGAAGTGGCGCGTTTGTGTAAGAAAAATATCCATATTTAAAACTTATGATTAAATTCATGACCGGTGTTTTGTTCTGCTCTATCCTCTGCACTTCTGTGTTCGTCAATACGCATGCGTCAAGGGTTACTCTTTCACCGTAACTTTTTACTCTTTTACTTGCATACCGCCGGAAGTCACTGCCATTATAAAACTTGGAAAAGCCAGGACATTTTTAATATAACTTCGATTTTATTCGTCTGAAAAAAGAATGTCATATACACCTAGGATGGCTTGAGGGTGAGTAAATCATGGGGTAATTTTCATATTTGGTGAACTATCCCTTTAACTATAATAACCCTGATTCTGATAAATATGTGTCACAGTTTACACACAAGTATGAATCTGTTTTCAACATTGATAATAAACATAAATGTTTCTTGAGCAGCAAATCAGCATATTAGAATGATTTCTGAAGGATCATGTGACACTGAAGACTGGAGTAATGATGCTGAAAATTCAGCTTTGATCACAGGAATTTTTTTTTGTTTGTTTGTTTTTTTTGTTTTTTACAATATATCCAAAAAGAAAACAGTTATTTTAAATAGTAATAATAATTCAGAATACATAGAATAACTATGCCTCTATTGTCTTAAAATGCTGCCTATGAAAGCAGCTCAATAGGTTTTGAAACACAGTGACTGTATGTAACTGATTGGTGACGCGGCACATGATTCTGTTGTCTGTACCTGCAGGGAAAATGCTATATAGATGGCCACAGATCCCGTCACAGTTCCAAGACCAAGAAATGTTCCCGAGTCACTGAGGAATAACACACAACCATGAAATACATGACAATTTACCATAACATTGATTAATGCATAAGAGATCCAGAGATATTGCCTCTACCTCACTGTAAGACAAGATATAACTTCATTTCCACAAGGCTTCGTGAGCAGCGGCAGGAAAGAGCGTCCGTCCCATTTGGTGATGTAGCATTGTGGGGGTTTGCGCTCCCGTTTGTGAGGGATTTGGATCGTATAGAGTCTTAAAGCATCTTTCTGGTCCTCTACTTTTGCAAACCTGTATTTAAGCAAGTGAGCAAAAACACAATAACAAAACATCAGCGAATCAGACAGCTTCTTGTTTGCTACTAGCTGGCCCTTTCCACAAATAGGGTACATTTTGGTACCCCATTACTTTTTTTCTACAGCACTAGTGATGTCCAGTTCACGAACGAATCGTTCTTTTGAATCAGTTCTTTTTAATGAACAGACTGAACCACCTGAAA
Source organism: Rhinogobio ventralis (assembly GCA_039654625.1). Classification (NCBI taxonomy): domain Eukaryota; kingdom Metazoa; phylum Chordata; class Actinopteri; order Cypriniformes; family Gobionidae; genus Rhinogobio; species Rhinogobio ventralis. Next base: position 36,766,864 of record CM077201.1, read on the forward strand.
CAGTCCGTGGCCCGAGTCAGCACAGATCTACAAGTTACTCAATCAAAACTCACTTTTGGACATGCCTGACGGTCACTCCGACTCGAATTGAGCCACTATTCAGGAGTATATAATCTAGGGCTGTCACTAACGATCATTTTGGTAATCGAATGATTATTTTGACGATTAATCGAGTGATCAGATTGTTTGTGTGTGCTAATAAAAATAGACCTAAAGCAAAGACCTAAGCCTTTAAAATGATTTAAAATATTATTTCGAGGCAATAATATTTGGTTCAAATAAAGTATCAAAAGCAAGTAATCATATGGTTTTATAGAACAAAACTTAATATAGAAAATCTTCATGTATTATAACATGACTGCAGAGGGCGCCAACGCCTAGTGATTGTTGTTACACATACAACATGATCAAATCCTTATTTAATATTGGCCAGACGGTATTTAATTCAAATATTCACTTAATCTTTAATATATGGCCACTTCTTTATGATAGAAATGCTACAGCACTGTGATTTCTTCAACAGAAATATGTGGACATCAAAACATGCAAACTCAGGGTTTAAACATATTGGCGTAGGTTTACAAATCTGATGAAATTCCGCACATTGTGTTCCCAGATACTGTACACAACGATCAGGCATAACATTATGACCACTGACAGGTGAAGTGAATAACACTGATTATCTCTTCATCACGGCACCTGTTAGTGGGTGGGATATATTAGGCAGCAAGTGAACATTTTGTCCTCAAAGTTGATGTGTCAGAAGCAGGAAAAATGGGCAAGCGTAAGGATTTGAGCGAGTTTGACAAGGGCCAGATTGTGATGGCTAAACGACTGCGTCAGAGCATCTCCAAAACTGCAGCTCTTGTGGGGTGTTCCCGGTCTGCAGTGGTCAGTATCTATCAAAAGTGCTCCAAGGAAGGAACAGTGGTGAACCGGCGACAGGGTAATGGGCGGCCAAGGCTCACTGATGCTGTGGGGAGCAAGCTGGCGGAGGCAGTTTGATGTTTTGGGCAATGTTCTGCTGGGAAACCTTGGGTCCTGCCATCCATGTGGATGTTACTTTGACACGTAGCACCTTCCTAAGCATTGTTGCAGACCATGTACTCCCTTTCATGGAAACGGTATTTCCTGGTGGCAGTGGTCTCTTTCAGCAGGATAATGCGCCCTGCCACAAAGCAAAAATGATTCAGGAATGGGTTAGGTGGGTTAGTTTGAGGTGTTGACTTGGCCTCCAAATTCCCCAGATCTCAATCCAATCGAGCATCTGTGGGATGTGCTGAACAAACAAGTCCAATCCATGGAGACCCCACCTTGCAACTTACAGGACTTAAAGGATCTGCTGCTAACATCTTGGTGCCAGATACCACAGCACACCTTCAGGGGTCTAGTGGAGTCCATGCCTTGACGGGTCAGGGCTGTTTTGGCAGCAAAAGTGGCACCAACACAATATTAGGTCATAATGTTATGCCTAATCGGTGTATATACAGTACTGTGCAAAAGTTTATATTTGTGCAATAATTTATATCTTTTACTGTAGTGTGTCTATAGGAAATATCAGTTTACATTTCCAAACATTCATTTTGCAATTAATTGTAATAATCCAGTGAGATTTTTATTTATTTTTTATTTTTTTATGCACAAGAAGTCTGACAGCAGCTGATCTCTGACAGCAACCATCATCGAGTCTGTCTGTGATTACATGAAGAAACCGAAAAAAAGACTAAATCCAGAAGAAATGTGGCAACGTCTCCCAGACACTTGAAGAAACCTTCCTGCAAAACTCCATGAATAGGTGTAGGAACAGATGCAGGTGACAAAAGCCGTTTTAAACGCAAAGGGTGGTCACCCCAAATATCCATTTGATTTAGTTAATAGAAGCTAATTCATAAATAAAAGCTATTTATGTTATTATTTTTGTCAGCATTCTCACTTTAAAGCATTCTGACAAGTGCCTAAACTTTCACAGTACTGTAGTTTTTTAGGAAGGTTTCCTCAAGTGTCTGGGAGACGTTGCCTTAGTTTTTCTGGATTTAGTCCGTCTCAGTTTTTTCTGTTTCTTCATGTAATCACAGACAGACTCGATGATGGTGAGATCAGATCAGACAGGCTGCTGTCAGACTTCTTGTGCATAAAAAAAAAAAAATCTCAAATCATTACAATTAATTGCAAAATGAATGTTTGGAAATGTAAACTGATATTTCCTACTGACACACTACAGTAAAAGATATAAATAACTGGCTTAAAAAAAAAAATTTGTATGTGAAAATACCAACGTGCCTAAGACTTTCGCACAGTACTGTATATATATATAAAATCCGCAGCACATACATTTAACTGAATCGCAGCCTTTGTGAATGAATAATAGCACTATGCTATAGTATGATTTTTTTAATGGTTTCAATATATAGTGCATCCGTATAATGCGGCTCATGTAAGGAAAATACCGGCGGGCGAGCCCACGCACTGCAAGAGTAACATCAATCAAGGTGCACGTTTCTCACACTCGCAGCGCATATCCTGTGCAATGAAGCCGCGAATGTAATTGTAATTCGCTTCAACCTTTCAGAAATTTATGAAATATTATCTTACGGAAGGTTCGAGTGGTGTAAGTGTGTGTGAGGAATGGAAGCCATCACAATACGGGTTTCTGCACGTGGTTAAAAACTATGCTCAGAATCAATCCAGAATCGTTAGAGAATCTTTTCTCCCACTCCTATTGTATAGTATGACCAACAAAATATTAGATAGATTAAACAAACTGTTCTGTTGCGTAGCGTGCCAAGTTGATGTTTCCTCAGAGCTGACTGCTCCTTTACGGTTTTATCATATCGCGATATTATTGCAAATGCGATTAATCGCTCAGCCCTAATTGTAATCAAGGATTTTTTACTTGAATCTAATTGAGGAATCGTAACAGCCCTAGATCTCATGATGCCGGTTTTTGCCAAGTCATTCAGCACTCCAGTTAGTCCAAAATGACTCAAGCCCTATTTTTTAGCCTATTCATGGAAAGCGGCAGCTGTCAGGAAGTGTGCACAACTTGCCTGCCTGCCTTGTATCGGTACGTCTTCTCTGTGATGTGAGGCATGCTTTCATGCCAACACAAACCCACGGCCAGCTGACCGCCGCTCCACACGCTGCACGCGAAATCACGGCCAACCGTTACAATGTGCTACATTAAGAAAGAGAACAGAACACTAATTGGACGAACCACGTTTAAAGACATTGTAAAATAGCCAATATCAGCACAATAGAGATGCAGTTCTAAGTTGCTTTAATAACTATAAATTTGTGTCACAGAACACACAAGCTACCTTTTTATCAGGACTGATGTCTATATCCTCCAGTTCATCATTGTGAGCTTTGAAGTTCCACTTCTCTTTTAAAGAGGGGAACTGCAAAGAGAGGAAACGTGGTGAGACGAGGACAGTGCTTGGAGAAAAGTGCAAAGACTCATGGGAGAAGCTCACCTCCCACACTCTGACGTAGCCGTCGGCCCCTCCGCTCAGCAGAAGCGTGAGGTCAGCGCTGAAGCGCACACACTTCACGCAGGGGTCCTGTGGGCTGAGGTCCCCCTGAACCGCACCAACATCCTCCACTGAGATCTGAGGAGACTCCTGCTTCATCTGGGGTACGTCTCCTCCTCCTCCTCCTCCTCCTCCTCCTCCTCCTCCTCTTCCTCCATCTCCGTTCTGGCCTTTCCCGCCTCTCTTCCTGGCTGCACCTTTATCTCCAGCTCCTGTTAACAAGTGCCATGGTAAAAGGTACATCAGATACATGTAAATAGGTATACATGACTATGGATCACTTTCACAGACTGTGATGGCACGTTTCCACTGTTATTAACATTAACACATTTTTTTACAGTACCCGTCAAAAGTTTACAAAACATTAAAAAAATGTTATGTTTCTGAAAGAAGTCTCTTCTGTTCATCAAGGCTGCATTTATGTAAACAAAATACAGTAAAAACTGTAATATTGTGAAATATTATTACATTTTAAAATAACGGTTTTTAATTTAATACATTTAAACTATAATTTCTTCCTGTGATCAAAGCTGAATTTTCAGCATCATTACTCCAGTCTTCAGTGTCACATGATCCTTCATAAATCACTCTAATATGATGATTTGCTGCTCAGTTATTATTAATTATTATTGGTGTTTAATTAATAATAATAGTTCTTATTATCAATGTTGAAAAGTTTTTGTGGCTTCATATTTTTGTGGAAATCAATTTGTGGAAACAATGATAGTATTCAAACATTTTGGTAAGAATTTTTTTTTTTTAAAGAGAGAAATTAATACTTTTATTCAGCAAGGTCACATTAAATTGATCAAAAGTGACAGATAAGATATTTATAATGTTACAAAATATTTCTATTTAATAAATGCTTTAATACATTTAATAAATACATATAATAAATGCTGTTCATTGAACTTGCTATTCATCAAAGAATCCTGAATAAAGTACCACCATCTCCACGAAAATGTTAAGCAGCACAACTGTTTTCAACATTAATAATACAAATAATAATAATAAATGCTTCTTGAGTATCATATTAGAATGATTTCTGAAGGATCATGTGACTCTAAAGACTGGAGTAATGATGCTGAAAATACAGCTTTGATCACAGGAAGAAATTACATTTTATAATATATTCACCTAGAAAACAGTTATTTTAATTTGTAATAATATTTCGCAATATTACTGTTTTTACTGTATTTTTGAATAAATAATGCAGCCTTGGTGAGCAGAAGAGACTTCTTTCAAAAACATTAAAATATTGTAATATTTCCAAACTTTTGACAGGTACTCTATATATGTTCATTAAAAAAATTAAATAAATAAATAAATAATAATAATAATAAATTATATATATATATATATATATATATATATATATATATACATACACACACATTTATAAAAATATACCGTTTTATTGCCTTGCCATTAAATTACAGAAGCTGTTTCACTCAGATATACGTCACAATAAGGAATATACGTCATATATACGTCACAGTCATTTCATGCTGATCTTAATGCTGCTTTGTGAGTGTTTCTAATACAACGGCTGATTGAGTGATGGCATGTGTGGCATCTTTCTCTCTTCTGACTACTGTGGATTTTTTCTTTTGACATTGGGCCAAATGGGAATGCAACAATTATATTTCTTGTAGTTTGTGTTCACCACTATCGACTATGATGACTTCCGAGAACCCTGGGAATGTGAAAAGGGAACGCCTCTACTGACCATCTTTAGCTGCAGGTTTCTTTGCCTGTTTGGCCGGATCCGGACTGAACTTCATCAAGCTGCAGCTGCCATCCTGTCCCGCCACGATCACATCCCCACCCAGACACATGTTCATGGTGGCTCGTGTGTCCGTCTCGTGAGTGTGCAGCAAGGTGGCGCTGTGCACACCGCCGACCAGCTCTAGACTCAGGAAATGCTGCAGTGAAAGGGCAACAATAAGCGCCAACAACTAAATAGTACATAATCCAAACAGCAGCGCTTCTTAATAAAATCTTTGTCTCATAATCTAATATTGTTTTTCTATAAAACATATAATCATTATAAATATTTGAAGCCAAACAAGACCCTCTTTTCTCTAAAAAAAATCCAAATAGAACATGCATAATTCATAATTCTACTTATAATAATACCTTACATATCATAAGGACTGTCCTTTAGACAAACATATAAATAAATAAAGTTTGCATATGCATTTTGTTGAGTATCATATTTGATATATCAGGCTTTTATGGCTCATATAGTATAATATAAAAGAATATGAAGCTCACACCCAAAACACTTTATTCAGAAGCCCAAACTGATCAAAAATATGCAATTTGGTGCAGTTTTTGGATTAGTTCACTTCAAAATGAAAATTTCCTGATAATCTACTCACCCCCATCCCCATCCAAGATGTTCATGTCTTTCTTTCTTCAGTCGAAAAGAAATTAAGTTTTTTGAGGAAAACATTCCAGGATTTTTCTCCATTGCAACCAAAATGTTGAAGGTCCAAATCAATGCAGTTTCAAAGGAAGGGCTTCAGAGGCTCTGCGCGATCCCAGACGAGGAATAGGGTTTTATCTAGCGAAAAAATAAAAAATTCAAAACCTAAATTGCTCATCTTGTGCTGCTCTGCGGCTCGCCACAGATTGCGTAATCACGGCGGAACGGTCACGCTAGACGTAGGCGGAAGAGATCGCTCTGGCGCAGCTCAGCTCGAGAAGCAATACCAGCTACAGCGCGAAATAAACATGAATGAGCATCTGAAAGTGTGTTAAAAGATAGAGTACAACTTACCGAATCCGTATCACATCACATGGAATCACTCAATCAGTGTTTCAACCATGGAAAGACGTCAGTAAAACAGCTTGTAAACAATGTCATGTAACGTCATATTTACCACAGAAAAGCCATATCCAGTGACCATAAACTAAAAAATAACTCTAGAGAGGAGCATTTTGATAAATATATTCCTCGTCTGGGACCGCGCAGAGCCTCTGAAGCCCTTCCTTTGAAACTGCATTGATTTGGACCTTCAAAATTTTGGTTGCCATAGAAGTCTATAATGTGGAGAAAAATCCTGGAATGTTTTCCTCAAAAAACGTAATTTCTTTTTGACTGAAGAAAGAAAGACACGGACACGTTGGATGAGATGGGGGTGAGTAAAATATCAGGAAATTTTAGTTTTGAAGTGAACTAATCCTTTAAGTGCAAATTTTTTTTCTGAACTGTTTTGATCATGTTTATAATTTAGAGGCCTTATAAATGTGCATGAATGGTTAAAGACAGTACCACTCCATTCTTGATGCCGGTCTTGGACGCGCCTCCTCCTCCAGCTGTGATGATCAGTCCCGTCTTGGGGTCGACTTTAACTGTATAGAGAGGGAAGGGGGCTCTGTACAGCTCAGGCGCTCTTCGTTTACCCATGCTGCTTTGTGATCTCTGGACTCTGGTCTGAAAGGAAATTACGGATCGTTACATACAATTCCACAAAACCAAATCAAGCTGCTGTGATAAAGTTCTGCAGAACCGCATACATCTCTAGATATATTGGATAAACAATTAAACAAATTTTCTACAGATTATATCATATTAGTGAGTTTTAGTAATCACATAACAAAATGAGGAGTGGTTTGAGTTCATGCTGCCATTTTTGCCATTTTTCATTTTAATAGGAAATATTACAGGTGTTTCCTCTTTTTCTTCTTTCTCTAATCAAAATGTTTCAAACAAAACATGCATATGATTGGTATTGTTTTAATTTGAGATGCACAGATACTAAATTTCTACGGCGATAGCCGATTCAGAATATCTGCCGATACCAATACCGAAAAATAATGGTACATAACTATAATATTAGAGGTTAAAATGAACAGCCCAAACTATTTTATACAACTGCTATTTATTTTCAGATGTAATAATTACACTCAAATAAAAACAGAAATTTTTGTATGCAACTCATTTGCATATAAGGTAGTTTTCATAAACAATTGTCTTCATGGCAAATTTATTCTAACATACATTATATATAATTAACAGTAAATATTAACTTCTTTCCACGGTTGAAACACTGATCATTGAGCGACTATATGAGACATGATTCATTTCAGTAAGTTGTTTGAATTTATTGTTTGAATTTCATGATAAATTGGGACAGAATTTAAAAGCTATCAGAAGCAAAAAAGCACAAAACTCTTTGTGATTATTGGATGGGAGTCACACTACAAATAAGGCTTGATGTTGGGAAAAACTTTGGACCTGGCAGCCCAGGCTGGAACTACGGGTGAGGGTCAAATAGAGCCTGCTTTAACTTCACTATTTTTTAACTATTAATGCGTTATTATCTCATTACCTTGCCTCACAAGAGAAGTTTTCTTCACACACACAGTATGAACATGTTTTTCCTCCCCGTTTTTAATTGACAGGATATAATCGCCCATGATCATCGCCTGTTTTTAAACAATCGGCCGATGGCTGCTAGTGAAGATACTTGCTTTTTTTGGCTGATACATCTCTAGTTTTAATTGGTATCAGTATTCATCAATATCCCTGTCTATACTATTTCTGCCAGGAGTGTATATACTGTGCACAGTGTGCAAATTTTCTGCATGCATGCATTTCCCAAAATAAGCAGTATAAGTCAGCACAATGCATGGAAAACTGTATCTCACAATGCAATGCGCCCAGTTCAACCCTTCATTTGGAAGTGATCCCAGTTTACATTAGTGTTGATAAAAATATCGATATTTCGATATGTATCGATACTGAAATATCTGAAACGATTCCAATACTATTCTGCAGTATTGATACACCGATACCAGCTGCACATTCTCGCTCTCTCTTAATTTCACTCATTCCCGCAGGTTTCACGCTCACACCAAAAGCACGTGCACCACTGCTAACATAAAGCCGCCTCTCAAACAGCTCACGAGTACCAAATTGACTTCTTTTTCGTGGCTTATTGCACTTAAACGGTCAAATCCACACAAAAGTATGTCAAAATGCCTGTCTTGCCGAGTTTTCAGATAAATACAGTCAGTTTTGGAACATAAAGAGTTAAGAGAAAACACGTTGTGTAACAGTATATTGGATCCATGCATAAGCTCTTAAAGTGACAGTAGCCTAATAAACCTGCTGCTGTCTGTCATGTTCATTAAAGAGCAATAAACAAAAAGAAAATCACTCGCTGCTCTTGACTGAATAACTTTATTTGTAAAGATTAATCTGTATTTAACTTTTACAATGAAGACTATCCAGTGTTACTTTACAGTTCATTACTTTAATTTCTGTTATCTGAATACTACCGTTAGACCTACCTAAAAAACATAAAGCCATGTTTATTTCATTTGTGTCTTTATTCTATTGTATTTATTAGTGCTATTGTTTGCAATGTTTATTTGTTTTTATTTTATTACTGACTGTTTACTTGTCTTTTTTGTAAAATTTACCCTGTGGTATCGAAAATGGTATCGAATATTGATATTTTTCAAGGTATCGTATCGTATTTGGAAATTCCAGTATTGTGACAACACTAGTTTACACAAGAGTGGATTAACAATAAAAATAAGCATTTGTTTCTGAGATGATAACTGGACTTCACTCACATGCTATATACTGTAATGTGGTTATGTGACAATGTCACTGTGATACTAATGTTTGAAACAAATCGTGTTTGTGGAATTATGCATAAGGTTTCATTTACATTCTGAAGAATAATAAGCAATTTTAGTGTATACTGCACAGTTTTCAGAAAATACAAAGTGCACTATTCCGATCACAACCTTAATCTGTTTAATATCCCTTCTACAAACTTCGTCAATTAAATTATACTCCAGGAAGTGACATCATTTTGGTGGGAAAACAGAACATCATTAGGTATTAACAATGGATTTGATGAATTCTGTGATGTTTTGTTATTAGCTGGCGTGTCTTAAATATTCCATTATGTTTGATCAAAGTTAAGAAATGAATCTCAAATTTCCAAAGACATTTGGAAAAAATTAGGGATGCACCGATACGAAAATTGTGTCCGATAGCGGTAACCGATAATTCTTTATATTTGAACGCCGATAACCGATATATTGGACGATAAATCTAAAACCAAATTTTTATATCATTTTTTAGTCTGATTACAAAAACAAAAGTCTCACCATTAAAAGCCATGTCCCAAACACACAATTATAATGACTCGTTATAATTTTATGTAGCCGATATGACAGATTTGCGCTGCACATGTTACACTGAACTGTATTTTCCTTTTTTGAAGTGATCATGGTGAACAATGCGCATCTGAAGTGTCTCAGCTGAAGGAAACAATCCATTATTCATCAGCTTTAATATATTGGCCAAATTTCCTTATCAGGCCGATAACGATAACATATAAAAACAAACATATAACATATACACTCACCTAAAGGATTATTAGGAACACCATACTAATACTGTGTTTGACCCCCTTTCGCCTTCAGAACTGCCTTAATTCTACGTGGCATTGATTCAACAAGGTGCTGAAAGCATTCTTTAGAAATGTTGGCCCATATTGATAGGATAGCATCTTGCAGTTGATGGAGATTTGTGGGATGCACATCCAGGGCACGAAGCTCCCGTTCCACCACATCCCAAAGATGCTCTATTGGGTTGAGATCTGGTGACTGTGGGGGCCATTTTAGTACAGTGAACTCATTGCCATGTTCAAGAAACCAATTTGAAATGATTCGAGCTTTGTGACATGGTGCATTATCCTGCTGGAAGTAGCCATCAGAGGATGGGTACATGGTGGTCATAAAGGGATGGACATGGTCAGAAACAATGCTCAGGTAGGCCGTGGCATTTAAACGATGCCCAGTTGGCACTAAGGGGCCTAAAGTGTGCCAAGAAAACATCCCCCACACCATTACACCACCACCACCAGCCTGCACAGTGGTAACAAGGCATGATGGATCCATGTTCTCATTCTGTTTACGCCAAATTCTGACTCTACCATCTGAATGTCTCAACAGAAATCGAGACTCATCAGACCAGGCAACATTTTTCCAGTCTTCAACTGTCCAATTTTGGTGAGCTCGTGCAAATTGTAGCCTCTTTTTCCTATTTGTAGTGGAGATGAGTGGTACCCGGTGGGGTCTTCTGCTGTTGTAGCCCATCCGCCTCAAGGTTGTGCGTGTTGTGGCTTCACAAATGCTTTGCTGCATACCTCGGTTGTAACGAGTGGATTTCAGTCAAAGTTGCTCTTCTATCAGCTTGAATCAGTCGGCCCATTCTCCTCTGACCTCTAGCATCAACAAGGCATTTTCGCCCACAGCACTGCCGCATACTGGATGTTTTTCCCTTTTCACACCATTCTTTGTAAACTCTAGAAATGGTTGTGCGTGAAAATCCCAGTAACTGAGCAGATTGTGAAATACTCAGACCGGCCCGTCTGGCACCAACAACCATGCCACGCTCAAAATTGCTTAAATCACCTTTCTTTCCCATTCTGACATTCAGTTTGGAGTTCAGGAGATTGTCTTGACCAGGACCACACCCCTAAATGCATTGAAGCAACTGCCATGTGATTGGTTGATTAGATAATTGCATTAATGAGAAATTGAACAAGTGTTCCTAATAATCCTTTAGGTGAGTGTATATAAATGAATGAGCAAAGATGACTGTCAGTGGCCTACTTCAGCTCTGTGTTTCCATCCTGTTATTGCTTCTGCTCATGTGCAAATAATAATAAAGCTGTAATCAATACAATTTCATTTATGAGCTTGATCAGAGATTTTTCTGAAAGTATAGTATAGTTTTAAAGGAACACTCCACTTTTTTTGAAAATAGTCTCATTTTCCAACTCCCCTAGAGTTAAACAGTTGAGTTTTACCGTTTTTGAATCCATTCAGCCGATCTCCGGGTCTGGTGGTAGAACTTTTAGCATAGCTTAGCATAGATCATTGATTCTGATTAGCATCTCGCTCAAAAATGACCAAAGACTTTCAATATTTTTCCTATTTAAAACTTGACTCTTCTGTAGTTACATTCTGTAGTTAGACCGATATGGCTAGGAACTATACTTTCATTCCTGCATAATAATCAAGGAACTTTGCTACCGTACCATGGGTGCAGCGATGCAAAGATATTACACAGCGCCTGAAAATAGTCCCCAGCACGCTCCCTGTGCAAGTAGGTTGTCACGTTGGTTATGTTGACGGAAGTTAGCTTATTTTTAGGCGTTGCGTAATATCATTGCGCCTCTGCACCCATGCCTGCACCCAAGTCATTTATAAGCGAGATGCTAACGGTCTAATCAGATTAAATGATCTATGCTAAGCTATGCTAAAAGTTCTACCACCAGATCCGGAGGATTCGAAAACGGTAAAACTCAACTGTTTAACTTTAGGGGAGTTGGAAAATGAGCCTTTTTTTTTTTTTTTTTTTTTTTAAGTGGAGTGTTCCTTTAAAGACAGATTTCCTTCAATTACAACAGATATTTGATATATGTGACCCTGGACCACAAAACCAGTCATAAGTTGCACGGGTATATTTGTGGCAATAGCCAACAATACATTGTATGGGTCAAAATTATCCTTTTTTTGTTGTGCCAAAAATCATTAGGATATTAAGTAAATATCCTGTTCCATGAATATATTTTGTATATTTTCCTACCGTAAATATATATAAAAAATGTATTATTAGTAGTAATATGCATTGATAAGGACTTAATTTGGACAACTTTAAAGGCGATTTTCTCAATATTTAGATTTTTTTGCACCCTCAGATTCCAGATTTTCAGATAGTTGTATCTCTGCCAAATATTGTCCTATCATAACAAACCATACATCAATGGAAAGCTTATTTTTCCATATGATTTCAAATTGACTAAATGATAGAATGATTTCAATTGACCCTTAAGACTGGATTTGTGGTCCAGGGACACATATACTAGTTTACAGAGTCGAAGTTACTCCACAACAGGAATGAACCAGACCACAGAGACTTATGAACACATCTTAGAGTTCATACATCACTGTATGCTGTTATTCATCAATATAAACACTGAATCTCTTGTGTTTTCATTCACCACAGCAACTTCATCTGCTCCTTAATCGCTTCAGCTCAATTTGACAGTCGCATTTCCTGTCAACCTACACGTTTGCACACTGTGTAGACTGTTTCAGCGTTTAACCTCATCCATATGTCTCTATGTACACTCACCTAAAGGATTATTAGGAACACCTGTTCAATTTCTCATTAATGCAATTATCTAATCAACCAATCACATGGCAGTTGCTTCAATGCATTTAGGGGTGTGGTCCTGGTCAAGACAATCTCCTGAACTCCAAACTGAATGTCAGAATGGGAAAGAAAGGTGATTTAAGCAATTTTGAGCGTGGCATGGTTGTTGGTGCCAGACGGGCCGGTCTGAGTATTTCACAATCTGCTCAGTTACTGGGATTTTCACGCACAACCATTTCTAGAGTTTACAAAGAATGGTGTGAAAAGGGAAAAACATCCAGTATGCGGCAGTCCTGTGGGCGAAAATGCCTTGTTGATGTTAGAGGTCAGAGGAGAATGGGCCGACTGATTCAAGCTGATAGAAGAGCAACTTTGACTGAAATAACCACTCGTTACAACCGAGGTATGCAGCAAAGCATTTGTGAAGCCACAACACGCACAACCTTGAGGCGGATGGGCTACAACAGCAGAAGACCCCACCGGGTACCACTCATCTCCACTACAAATAGGAAAAAGAGGCTACAATTTGCACGAGCTCACCAAAATTGGACAGTTGAAGACTGGAAAAATGTTGCCTGGTCTGATGAGTCTCGATTTCTGTTGAGACATTCAGATGGTAGAGTCAGAATTTGGCGTAAACAGAATGAGAACATGGATCCATCATGCCTTGTTACCACTGTGCAGGCTGGTGGTGGTGGTGTAATGGTGTGGGGGATGTTTTCTTGGCACACTTTAGGCCCCTTAGTGCCAATTGGGCATCGTTTAAATGCCACGGCCTACCTGAGCATTGTTTCTGACCATGTCCATCCCTTTATGACCACCATGTACCCATCCTCTGATGGCTACTTCCAGCAGGATAATGCACCATGTCACAAAGCTCGAATCATTTCAAATTGGTTTCTTGAACATGACAATGAGTTCTCTGTACTAAAATGGCCCCCACAGTCACCAGATCTCAACCCAATAGAGCATCTTTGGGATGTGGTGGAACGGGAGCTTCGTGCCCTGGATGTGCATCCCACAAATCTCCATCAACTGCAAGATGCTATCCTATCAATATGGGCCAACATTTCTAAAGAATGCTTTCAGCACCTTGTTGAATCAATGCCACGTAGAATTAAGGCAGTTCTGAAGGCGAAAGGGGGTCAAACACAGTATTAGTATGGTGTTCCTAATAATCCTTTAGGTGAGTGTATATTGTCTTTGTTCGCTATCTGTCAGTCTATCTCGCGAGAATCGCGCGCGTCGCAGCAGATGTCAGTTAAAGCGTCAGTGTTGGTGTTAAAGTCACCGCACCTGAGTCTGCCAACGCACTCCAGTCTCTTACTCCAGATACTCCAATGTTTAGTGGACATGCCACTGTCTTTTCCCACTGGATCTTTCACAACATTTGTCAAAGAACCACCATCCACTTCCTGTGTTTCCCTAGATACACGTCAGCACAGCGTCATATCCTACGCGCCTGCGTCTCGCGCGCATGGTGTCACACGCGCAACCGTAATAAATGTAGTAATGATGCACGAAGAAGTCAGAATGGAGTAAACTTGTTTGAAAGGTTGTTGAATGTGAACTAAAAGGCCTGCACAGATTTAACCAAGCGCTAAAACCGTGGTACAGTTTCGAACAGCAATGGAGTTTTATAATAATTAAATTGATTAATTATTTTAATTTAATTACATACTTAAGTAAATAATAGCCTAAATATAACATGCATATATTATAAAATAATAATTAAAAATATTACTTAAAAAAAGAATGTGTTTGTAGCATAAAGTGCTATATGCAAATGAAAAGTACATAATAAAAATGAACCAGGTAACATGCATTCGTTACTTTTAGTGAGTTTAATTTTGGCAACTATAGCATTTATTTACCTTGGTATATAAATAATGGCAGTATTGAAATAAATTTTGAAGAGGGGTGTGTGTGTCTCTTCACACACACACATAATGTGTATGTAAATAATGTGATGTCACATACATACAGTATATATAATATACATTATATAAATATAACAATATATACACACGTATTATATAAATACAAACTTTTATGTTAGATGTGATTAATCACAATTAATTCATTTGAAAGAATTAATATATATAGCTATATATATTATATATATATATATGTGTGTGTGTGTGTGTAGGTATGACAGGTGAAGTGAATAACACTGATTATCTCTTCATCACGGCACCTGTTAGTGGGTGGGATATATTAGGCAGCAAGTGAACATTTTGTCCTCAAAGTTGATGTGTCAGAAGCAGGAAAAATGGGCAAGCGTAAGGATTTGAGTGAGTTTGACAAGGGCCAAATTGTGATGGCTAGACGACTGGGTCAGAGCATCTCCAAAACTGCAGCTCTTGTGGGGTGTTCCCGGTCTGCAGTGGTCAGGATCTATCAAAAGTGCTCCAAGGAAGGAACAGTGGTGAACCGGCGACAGGGTAATGGGCGGCCAAGGCTCATTGATGCACGTGGGGAACGAAGGCTGGCCCGTGTGGTCCGATCAAACAGATGAGCTACTGTAGCTCAAATTGCTCAAGAAGTGAATGCTGGTTCTGATAGAAAGGTGTCAGAATACACAGTGCATCGCAGTTTGCAACCAGTCAGGGTGCCCATGCTGACCCCTGTCCACCGCCGAAAGCGCCAACAGTGGGCACATGAGCATCAGAACTGGACCACGGAGCAATGGAAGAAGGTGGCCTGGTCTGATGAATCCCGTTTTCTTTCACATCACGTGGATGGCTGGGTGCGTGTGCGTCGCTTACCTGGGGAACACATGGCACCAGGATGCACTATGGGAAGAAGGCATGCCGGCGGAGGCAGTGTGATGCTTTGGGCAATGTTCTGCTGGGAAACCTTGGGTCCTGCCATCCATGTGGATGTTATCCTTGTTATTCCATGGTGGCCATGGTCTTTTTCAGCAGGATAGTGCCCTGCCACAAAGCAAAAATGGTTCAGGAATGGTTTGAGGACACAGCTATGAGTTTGAGGTGTTGACCTGGCCTCCAAATTCATTCAGCATCTGTGGGATGTGCTGAACAAACAAGTCCGATCCATGGAGGCCCCACCTCGCAACTTACAGGACTTAAAGGATCTGCTGCTAACATCTTGGTGTCAGATACCACAGCACACCTTCAGGGGTCTAGTGGAGTCCATGCCTTGACGGGTCAGGGCTGTTTTGGCAGCAGAAGGGGGACCAACACAATATTAGGTCATAATGTTATGCCTGATCGGTGTATATATTGAATATTTGGAAGTACTTTCAAAAGTATGCTACCGATGATACTACATTGAACATATATTTTATTTCTTTATTTCTTTAAACCTCGTTTTTTTTTTTTTTCTGCTTCCCATTCTCAAAGTTATCCCTTAAGCTTTAACTGTAATTATCAGCTGTAAAAAGTGAAAGACTGATGAGTTTCATTGCCATTCTCCTTTTCATAGCAGAGAGGAAAACAAAATGGTAGAGAGACTCTATTAACCCCCCAATCTCCCTCAGAGGAAGCGTTTTGCCCTGGATCACACTGCAGTAAACAAAGAGCTTTTTACATGAATCGGACAATGCTTATATTGAAAGTGGTGCTGAAGAGAAAATGACTAAACAAGGTGCTAAGAGGTCAGTTTCTTCACTCTGCTTTTCCCTGAAGCTTTAAAGTCCCAAACTTCCACACGTATAATGAAGTATTCCATAATTGTTCCCCTATGAACCTCTGAGGCAGAGCGAATTTAATAATTACCATGCTCCCTGCCTCCCTCGGGTTCTCTTTGTGTACTTAGCAACAAGAGCCTGGGAATATATATTAATTACTGCAAACAGTCTTCAAGTGCACAGCGCAGTGACTCCTGCACTTTCAGGATATTCACAGGGAATAATGTGATGTCACATTCATGCTTGAGTAGCGTGCGCTGATGTGATGCATCTGTCAGGCATGATGTGGTGTTGATGTGTTCTATATGCTTTATAAAGGTCAGCTATCTGACTATTGATCATTTGTTCAATACTGAGTTTCAGTGGAATAATCAATGCGACCCTGAGGTGATGTCAGCACAGGCATCCGGAGTTTTAACAGTAGCGAAACATGTCGTTTTATGTAATGCTATTGATAAAAGTTAAACCAACCCTTCTTGAACATGCATGGCCCTGTTCGACTGCTAAATACTGGCCCACAGCAAGCCGAACAAACATAAATGTAGCCCTCACTGTGATAAAGCAAAGGGGGGGGGCTTTTTTTGGTCCTCATGAGAAAAACATCTACATAAATCAGACTAAATTATATTTTTTGAAAATGTAAAAATGCAGAAAGTTTTCTGTGATAGGTAGGGTTAGGGTTAGGGCATAGAATGTACAGTTTGTACAGTATAAAAATCATTATAACAATGGAAAGTCCCCATAGAACATGAAAACACAACGTGTGTGTGTTTGTGTGTGTGTGAGAGAGAGCGAGATGGGTATTATATATTTAAAAACCTTATTTTGTGACTTTATGTTACTTCATATCGTCGTCTCACTGACTCCAACCAGGCTTATTTTACACTGTAAAAAAAAAGTCTTTAAGTACATTCAACTTGGCTATAAAGTCATTCCACCTTAAATGACATTAAACTGACTTTAAATAATGAGTTGAATCTTATAAAAAAAAGTTGAAAATTGCTTAACTTATTTTAAAGAGTTAAAGCTATTGTAAAAACATATGCTGTCATAACTTATTGATCATATAATGAACTAAAAGCATAAAAACGTTTTTGTTACCTGAAATGAAAATAAACGTTAACTGAAATTAACGAAATATATTTAAAAAAATATAACTTATTTCAGCTAGTTGCAACTTGATGCACTTAACTAAAATATCTAAACCTAAAATATATAAAAAAAGATAGACATTAGAAAAAAACACACCACAAAAATGACTAAATCTTTAACTAAAAGTAAAATGAAAACGGAAAATACAACAATAAAGCGCATAAAAATGATTAGTATCTCAATGCTACAAAAATAACACTGACTACTTGTGTTTTACATTTGAATCCTTTAGCAATATATATTCTCATTCTTGACAGTTTTTTTGTTTACACTGAAATTGTGTTTTACAGTTTTGTAAAGAATAGTTTAAATGTAAAAAAGCCCTAAACATTCTGTTGCATTATGCTATAGATTCATAGACATTCGCTGTAGGGTGTGTAATAAGATGGGCTGAATAATTTCAGCTGTTAACATCTGGCCAATCCTACTATAGAGAAGGTTATGCTCATGAATTAAACAGGGTGCGTGATTGGACACACGTCAGCACAATCAAATGAATTCCTGTCGCAAGCCGACACCATAGTACAATTGAGAACTCTGATTCATTTAAGCGAATCGGTTCGCTCTGTAGGTTCGATTCAGAGAATCGATTCATTCGAGTCATCGCTGAAAAGTGTTCCCAAAAATCTCGCGCAGCATTTTACGTCCTTATTTATTAATTTGGCAGAGGCATAATGCATTTTATGCTATTTAAAACTATGTTAACTTGTATAACTATATGTATAACTTTCTCCATTCCAGACAGAGTTGTTGGAACATTTATTTTATTTTATTATTGCAAATATTCCAAAACATATTATATATATATATATGACCTTTATGTTGGTTAAGTTTGAAATACCTGACTATGATTTTAAAACTATCAGATATTTGTCTTTTTCTTTGAATTATGAATTATTGAATATTATAATATTGTGCTGTTGGCCACTTACTTCATACGCAAATGCAGATTCTTTGAGAACAAACACTTTTCCCATAAAGATTTAATGATTGACTCATGCGTAAAAAGGCCCTTAAGTAATCTTTTGAAGGTATTTGATGATAGCCCTGTGTAATATTTAATTTATTTTTCTTTGTTTTGTTTGCTGCTATTTAGACTTGAAATTGTCTTTCTGAGGTATGTTTGGTATCTTCTATGTTTTTTCATTAAGCAATAAAAAACATTCTCCTTTCGAATGATTTGCAAAAGCTTGGAGAATCGGTTCATATGAGTCATTAAAAAGAACCGAACCGACTCAAAAGAACATTTCCTCCGCGAATCGGACATAACGTTCGCTTACATTTAGAAAGTGAGGACGACTGAATCTCTCCGTGCATACACACCGACTCAATGAAAAGTCTGTCTGGGCATGACAACTGGAGGCTGTGCCGATATCTTCTGTTTTCATCCATGAAACGGAGAGTCGCGTGATTATTGATGACTTTTGGGTGGAAAAAAGCCATCGAATCAAGCATCGGTGATTTTCATGCGTTTCACGGGTGATCTTCGCCACACTGCACATCTTCGAAGGAGCACAGATCGGACTGTGTTATGTTATGTGATGTTACAGATAAAGACAGCGCTGCGAGATAAATCACCACTGAACCTCTGCGAAAATACTGTTTTGCACGTCTTGGGGTGATTTTACAAGTGAAATTGTTAGGATATGTATAATTTCTTAGCAAAACAGAAGACAGCGGCGTATTGTGAAATGCATTTCCATATTTCGTACGGCGCGGGAGCGCAACATGTATTTCCTGCGTGAATCCTAATGCACAGGAAGAGAAATGCATTATAACACACCGTATCAGGCCACGATACGCACTCCGATCACGATCACGTCTGTTCTGTCCATGTAAGCAGCCATTGGCTTTTTATTTTTCTTCTCACAGGGTGTCATGTCGATCTGGGGCGAAACATCTCGTTCAATGGTCGCATCGCTTCCTTCCTGATGTTCTTCATCCATGCGAGGATTCACCATGGAAACCCACAGTGAGCGCTGGTGGACACCGAGACTGGATCCTGGATTGGGAACAGAGAGGCTCATGGATGTGTAAACAGCTTTTACTGTCGCTGACTTGCTGAGGAATCAGAAAAACAAAGGCGTGTATCTGGGGGCATTTGTTGGAGAAGCACATCCCAAAGCGGGCGCCAATGCCACGAACATGCATGCAAGATCTGATTCAGTGTCTAAACATGCGAGGCATGACAATCATGTGGCCACTTCGGATCTGATCTCAGGATTGGACATTGCCCGACACGTTTCAAGCGACCCAAGCACAAGCGTTAAAACCCACAAGGAGTACTAGTTTTCATAGTGTCTTTTACAATCCAATGCTCAGAATGCCTCGGAACCGGGCTTTTTCTGAGCCGGAGTACTCTGCGGAGTATTCGGCTGACTGCTCGGTCACCCTGCCCTCTGACCCCGGGCAGGCAGTGGGACGCACCCACGAGGTGACAGTGCGTAGCTCCGGCTGTTGCCTGTGTCTGCCGAGGTTCATGCGTCTGACCTTCGCGCCAGAATCTCTGGAGAACCTGTACCAGACCTATTTCCGCCGGCAGCGGCACGAGACCCTGCTGGTGCTGGTGGTGTTCGCAGCCCTCTTTGACTGCTACGTCATTGTGATGTGCACTGTGCTTTACACCAGTGATAAACTGGCGTCTGTGGTCGTGGCGTCGGTGGGACTGCTGGCAGACGTGCTGCTGTACTTGCTGTGCCGGTACGGCCTGCTCCCCGATCGCGTGACCCGCCGCCTGGTGCCCTACGCCTTATGGGTGCTCATAGCGGCCCAGATATTCTGTTACCTTGGACTGAACTTTGCCCGCTTCCATCAGCCCAGCGATACGGTAGGCTGGCAGGCCTTTTTTAGCTTTTCCTTCTTTTTGCTGCTGCCGCTGCGGCTGACCCCTATAGTGCTGATCACGTCCGTGTCCTGCGGCGTCCACACCCTGGTCCTGGGCGTCACTATTGCCCAGCAGCAGCAAGAGGACATTCAGGGGGCGGCTCTTGGAAGACAGGTGAGGAAAATGATGGCGAGGAGAAGCGAGAGATGGCAGGCGATTTGAGAGTAAACACCCTTTAAAATAAAGGTTCTTTATTGGCATTGATGGTTCTGTGAAGAACCTTTAACATCCATGGAATTTTTCCATTTAGAAAGATTCTAAAAATACAGGTTTCAAAAGGAGGTTTTCACAGTGATGCATAGAAGAACCATTTAGTTCCCCAAAGAACCTTTCAGTGAACAGTTCTTAAAAGAGGGGAAACCAAGAAACATTTGTTTTCTTAGTGTGAAATCCAAAAACTCTCTAAATAACCCTTTCCCACTACACTAAACACAGTTTTGACATTATGGACTTTTTCCTTTTAATAAATGTTCACTAAAGGCTTGTGGGACCCAAAATTGTTCCTCTACACTTTAAAACATTCTACACTACACTTTAAAAAATAAATATTCTTGGGATAAACGGCTCCAAGAAGAACCATTAACATCCATGGAATTTTTCCATACCACAAAAGATTCATTTTACACTCTTAAAAATAAAGGTTTCAAAAGGGGATTGTCACAGCGATGCCATAGAAGAACCATTTTGCTCCCTAAAAAACCTTTCAGTGAACCATCAACAACTTTAACATCTATGGAAGTTTTCCTTTTAAGAAATGTGCACTGAAAAGTTCTTTGTGGAACCCAAAATTGTTCCTCTACACTCCATGGTTCCATGAAGAACCTTTAACATCCATGGAATCTTTCCATTCCACAAAAGATTCTTTATAGTGGATAAAGGTTCTTTAGATTTTTTAATTGTTTTTCACATCAAGAAAAACATGGTTCTTTTAAGAAATGATCACTGAAAGATTCTTCTGGGAATCAAAAATGAAAATGAAGTGCCCGTATCATCATCGCACAGCTCCTCTGAGGATTCTGATCAAAGTCTGAATAAGAATCTTTTCTAACAATATAAATCCTTACTATCACTTTTTATTAATTGAATCTAATTCAAAAAAGAAACAATCAATTAACAAGTACCCTCGCACACCTGCAGGTAATGGATAGGTGCGTAGGAGGAAAGGACCAAAAAAACTCAAAAATCAAGAAAACAAACAAAAGAAAGTCCCACACACTATACTTACAAAAGTATCAAAAAATGCTTTATTTGCAACGTTTCGGTCCCATGACCTTCATCAGGCATATACACACTATTCAAAACACAAACACATTTAAAAACAACTCATGGCCAATCACTGAGAAGATCCATCAATCGCAATTTCATACGTCATTAGATCATCATCATCATATAAAAGGGGGATATTGAGAATTGTTTCATCATACATGTCAAAGGCATTAAAAAACATTCTTTGTGATGCTACAGAGTTTACTTTTTATGCTTTTGACTTTATCCCCTTTTGACATGTATGATGAAACAATTCTCAAAATCCCCCTTTTATATGATGATGATGATGATATAATGAATGTATGTAAGCGTGGTGTCATGGTGCCTGTTTGATGGCACTGCAGTCATAAGATGGTCGAAGGGGCCAGAAGGGCCGGCAGGTGGGTGTCCAGCCGAAGTGCTTCGCTCTTCTTACTCAGCAAGACTGTTTTTGGTACAAACTGGATCCCAAGAGACGCAACACAGAAAGCAGTTTATTAGAATACATTACAGAGCAAAAACCTGAAGATTAACGGTTCATAGTGGCATTATTGTGCAATGCAGGACCTTCTGTAGTGGAGTGAATCTCACCAAACCTGTCAAGAACATGTTTGGGTGTTTTCACCCTAAAAATGAGAAGATTTCAAAGAATGATGCACTTTTTTGTGTGTGCAAATTCATTACTTATTAATGTAATGTGAAAAAAATTATAATATTATACATTTTAAAGCATTTATACATCATGGTAGTTTTTGATGATTTAAAAAAATACAGTATTTTTTATTTACTTTTGTATACAGTCATACAGTGTATACACTTCTTTTTTTTATTGTTTTCATGCCAATTATTCATGCTTTCTAAATTATATATACTGGTGGTCAGTATTTAGAATAATTAAAAATATCAAGCAGCACAACTGTTTTCAACATTGATAATAATCAGAAATGTTTCTTGAGCAGAAAATCATTATATTAGAATGATTTCTGAAGGATCATGTGACACTGAAGACTGGAGTAATGATGCTGAAAATACAGCTTTGATCACAGGAATAAATTACACTTTACAATATATTCACAGAGAAACCAGCTCTTTTAAATTGTAATAATATTTCACAATATTACTGTTTTTCTGCATTTTTTATCAAATATATTCAGACTTGGTGAGCATAAGAGACTTCTTTTAAAGGGCACCTATTATACAAGATTTAAAAGAAGTCTCTGATGTCCCCAGAGTGTGTATGTAAAGTTTTAGCTCAAAATACCCCCCAAATTTTATATCCTGTTAAAATTGCCAAAATCACACCGTTTTGTGTGTGTCCCTTTAAATGCAAATGAGCTGCTGCTCCCTGCCTGTTCTTTCAAGAAGAGGGCGGAGCTTCAAGAGCTCATGCAACAACAACAGAACATATCAGACACTAACAGTGTTCAGTTCGAACCGGACTCGGACAATAATGCCTACAGAGCCAGAGAATATGCTGCATGGAGATAGAACAGGTATAGTTTAGTTTAATTATGGTTTTAACTTATGTTGCCATCTTGCTTTTATCCACTATTAGTACAAGCGTGTTGTAGCGGACCCTGTCCAAATGATGGCCAAAACTTTACTGATGAGTTTTATTAAGTTTATTGTTCATCACACACGAGATGAAGTGTCTGTTTTTATTCCAGTAAATCATTGTAAGAGCCAGGGCCGTAACCGTGTCTTAGACATTTGGGGGGGGGGGGGGGGGTGGGGGGGGGGGTGGCCAATGTGGAAGGGGGTTGGGTGGTATTGGTTTATTTAAAGGATTGAAATTAATAAAGGATTAAAAGGGATTTAAGCAAATAAAGAAAAATAAATAAAAGTTCTATTGTAGTAATGAAGTAAATTTTTAAATATGCACACATTCACTATTATTTTCGTCTGCCTAATATGTAAAAATACTAAATGTTTCTTGTCACATCAAATACAGTTATGATTTTCATAAATAATGTCATATTTTCAATTCAAAACGGTGAAATTTCATAAAAAATGTCAAGTAATTTGCATCCCTTGATATTACTGTTGGTCACAGTCAGAATGTTTTTATGGTAAAACAGTTGTCAATTAAATGTTTAGCTACTTACATCTTACGACATACTCGTTCACTGCTGTAACCAAAGTGCCGCGTTGGAATTCGCACTAACAGTAAGCCCCGCCTTCTTTGATTTGATTGGCCATCTCACTCATTCTGACAGTGACGAGCGTTGTTAGACCGCTGATGTAGACCAACCAAAAAAAATTCTGGGTTGGTAGATGCACCGGTGACCCGATTATAGCACTTAAACATGGGAAAAGTCAGATTTTCATATGTCGCCTTTAAAAACACAAAAAATCATTAAGAATCATTAAGATTCAAACATTTATTTTGGATGTGATTAATCACAAGTTAATTGACAGCACTAATATGTATGTATGTATGTATATACACTCACCTAAAGGATTATTAGGAACACCATACTAATACTGTGTTTGACCCCCTTTCGCCTTCAGAACTGCCTTAATTCTACGTGGCATTGATTCAACAAGGTGCTGAAAGCATTCTTTAGAAATGTTGGCCCATATTGATAGGATAGCATCTTGCAGTTGATGGAGATTTGTGGGATGCACATCCAGGGCACGAAGCTCCCGTTCCACCACATCCCAAAGATGCTCTATTGGGTTGAGATCTGGCGACTGTGGGGGCCATTTTAGTACAGTGAACTCATTGTCATGTTCAAGAAACCAATTTGAAATGATTCGAGCTTTGTGACATGGTGCATTATCCTGCTGGAAGTAGCCATCAGAGGATCGGTACATGGTGGTCATAAAGGGATGGACATGGTCAGAAACAATGCTCAGGTAGGCCGTGGCATTTAAACGATGCCCAATTGGCACTAAGGGGCCTATAGTGTGTCAAGAAAACATCCCCCACACCATTACACCACCACCACCAGCCTGCACAGTGGTAACAAGGCATGATGGATCCATGTTCTCATTCTGTTTACGCCAAATTCTGACTCTACCATCTGAATGTCTCAACAGAAATCGAGACTCATCAGACCAGGCAACATTTTTCCAGTCTTCAACTGTCCAATTTTGGTGAGCTCGTGTAAATTGTAGCCTCTTTTTCCTATTTGTAGTGTAGATGAGTGGTACCCGGTGGGGTCTTCTGCTGTTGTAGCCCATCCGCCTCAAGGTTGTGCGTGTTGTGGCTTCACAAATGCTTTGCTGCATACCTCGGTTGTAACGAGTGGTTATTTCAGTCAAAGTTGCTCTTCTATCAGCTTGAATCAGTCGGCCCATTCTCCTCTGACCTCTAGCATCAACAAGGCATTTTCGCCCACAGGACTGCCGCATACTGGATGTTTTTCCCTTTTCACACCATTCTTTGTAAACTCTAGAAATGGTTGTGCGTGAAAATCCCAGTAACTGAGCAGATTGTGAAATACTCAGACCGGCCCGTCTGGCACCAACAACCATGCCACGCTCAAAATTGCTTAAATCACCTTTCTTTCCCATTCTGACATTCAGTTTGGAGTTCAGGAGATTGTCTTGACCAGGACCACACCCCTAAATGCATTGAAGCAACTGCCATGTGATTGGTTGATTAGATAATTGCATTAATGAGAACTTGAACAGGTGTTCCTAATAATCCTTTAGGTGAGTGTATATAATACAGCTTAAATGCTCAAGAAGTCAGGAAGGGTTATGTAAGGACACTGTGGATGCGTGTAATGATTGTGCTGTTCTGTCTTGCAGCTGCTGGCCAACATTGTGATCTACTTATGTGCCATCACAGTGGGCGTCATGTCGTATTACATGGCCGACCGCAAACACCGCAAGGCCTTTCTAGAGGCCCGGCAGTCGCTGGAGGTCAAGCTGAACCTGGAGGAGCAAAGTCAGCAGCAGGTGAGAGAAACAACAAGAATTCTTTTATGCTGAGCGATTAGTTCCTTCACTATAAGAGATGCTCATCTGATGAACTATGCAGCATTTCCTGTTTTGCTTATTTGTTTTATTTTGATTAATCGTGCAGCCCTGTTCCCAGTCTCAAGATTCAGTCACATTAGCATAACTTCGGAGAAATGTCACAGGGAAAAAGGTATTTTATCAATAGTGTAATGATGTATGAAGCATAGGGTTGGATATTGACATACATTTCACGATTCAGTTCAGCTTTCGATTCGTCTAGATTACGATTTTGAATAAATTTGATTCAATATCGATTATTTTGGATATATATATCAGATACAGAACATGGCACATTTTCTTGAGGAAAAAAAATAATGCTGTAAACTATACATAGGTGTCATATCACTATAATATTTATATAATTTAAACTTATTTATATACAAACACTTAAATTACACTCAAGGATATTCTTTTTATAATAATAAAGTTATAATAATAACTTTACAATTATATAATCATATTTCTACTCCAATTAGTTTTTTGAAATATAAACATTTAAATGGTGGCTGTCATAAAAACTTTACTGATTTATTCAAAGATGCATTAAATATTGAAGAACATTAAAAATTATAATGAATATGTAATGTGTTGCATATATTTATCAAAATGCTCCTCTCATTTTTCTAGCTCACTAACGAGTTTATGGTCACAGGATATGGTTTTTTTGAGGTAAATGTGACATTACGTGACATTGTTTACAAGCTGTTTTACTGACGTCTTTTTGCGGTTGAAACACTGATTGAATGATTCCATGTGATGTGATATGGATTTCGGTAAGTTGTACTCTATCTTTTAACATACATTAAGATGTACATTCATGTTTATTTTGTGCTGTAACTGATATTAAAGCGGGGAAATGATCAGTTCACGAGGCGCTACTGCGATCTGTCAGCCACATTAAACAGCACCAAAACGCTCGTTATTTTTTAAATTGCGTAATAAAATGGACGTAATTTGAAATCTGAGACTTTGTTTAATATCACTAGTAACAAAGCACAAAGATTATTGTGATTTATTGGATGGGAGTCGCGCTACAATGTTCCGTTAATTCATCAACTGAAACAGGATGACTAATTGGTTCTTGGGATTTAAGAATCGAGATTGGTTCATATAAATGAGAATCAAATAAAATCGAGGAATTGATCTTTTTTACCCAGCCCTAAAAGCATCTTCAAACCTTTTTGTTTGTAAAAAACTTGAACCTGTTGCGAAATATGCATTGGGAAATGTTTCGCGCTCATGTGAAATTCCTGATTGCGCGGACCGCTATTGAAAATACTCGATTTTCACCCTGATAATTCGCCAAACAATGATAATGAATTTTTGAACGAACTTTTATTGTGCACTAATACATTTTTGTTCTTTTTTTTTTTTTATCGTAATGTTATATAAAAATACTAACTTGTAGTACTAAGTGCTAACTAGCTTTTGTTAATCACCTGGTTTGTTTTTCTGTGATGTCATAATATGTAGCCCCGCCCACAGTGAAATCTCATTGGCCTAAAATCCCACCCTACAAAACTTATATTAATGCTGCCTTCACGTGCTATCAGAATTATCGTGAATACGAGTTTCCTAGGTAAAAATTGGACGTGAACGCCCTCTCAAGTCGTATTTCCCACTGGGAAGTTCAGGGATAATTTTGATACCCAAGTTCCCAACTTTGCGGGAACTGAACTTTAAACATTGTAGAGGGGAGAACGATTGCAGCTGTGACTGCTATTCTTTATTGGTTCTTTTCGCAACCGCTACATCGCCTTGTCTTGTCGTTAAAGTGCATATTTACATACATGAACAATGATTTGAAGCATATTGTATGTATTATATGCATTAAAAATAGCCTGTATTTGACCGAAATTCCTGAATCGTCAGCAAGTCTATCTAGACATTGCGGTGAATGTTTGCCAATGAATGGGACGCTAAATATCATTTTGGCTTTAATAAGATTTTCCCAAGAGAGTAACAATAAATCCTGTGTCCTTCATGATTCCTGTCCTTTTTTACGACAACAAAGCACTTGAATGCGACAAGCTCATAATCACGACTTCAGAAGTGGGAAGTCGGAAATTCCGATAGCACGTGAAGGCAGGATAGGCATCTGATATGTTCTGATTGGCTGCAATTGTGTGATGTCATACAGGATTTTCAGTTTTTCTGTGGATAGAAAATTTCTTCATGTATGTGTGTACAGATTCAGCAGTCAGTTCATCACTTACAGAGCAAACAGTTCCTATTAGGGGAAAGTTGAGAAGGAAAATAGGTGTGTGTGTGTGTGTGTGAGAGAGAGAGAGAGAGAGAGAGAGAGAGAGAGAGAGAGAGAGTGCAAAACAGGCCGATAAGAAGCATATGAGGAGAAACTCCCTGAATACTAATAGAGAAGCAGGGGCTGCTGGGAGACGGGGTCTGCCAGCCAATCAAGGAGCATCCGGCTACAGCAGGTTACCATGGTGACCAACCTCCTGAGACGATGTCAGCTGTAATCACACTAGCGACTCCCTCCTCTTGATCCCTTCCAACCTTTATCTTCTTTTATTGTCACACTCTCGGGTGAATATACTGACCTGATATGTTGTCAGCTGCCTCCTCTATTCATGTGTGTGTGTGTAGGAGTGGTAGAATGTGTTGGAGGGAGACGCGGCAGTGTGTGGGTGTGTGCGCGCTAAAGGGCTCTGCGTTGTCCTGCTTGTCGTGTCAGAGTCGTGTCACGTCGATGCCTCGGGGTTGACTGGAGTCAAAGCAAAGCGGCTCATTGTGATCAGTTGTGAAATATGTTTGGGACTGAAATCCCCCACTGTGATTGGACATGTTAACAGGTTTCCATCTGGTGTATCAGTTCCTGGTCAAGGAACATATTTGACCATTACATTTCCATATATTTTTGTGTATGTTTTCCCCACTCTGCATTTCCTTAAGCTTTGAATGTATATGTAGATTTGTTGCTATTTTTGTGGCTTTTAGTCCATGTCTGTTTATACATTGTTGGAATTTTAGCGATTCAGATTCCAGTTCTGATTATTGATTCCAATTCTTATCAATTCCCAGTTTTGATTCCAATGAAGTCAAACATTTAGATATTAAACATATTTATTTGGTCTTTTTTCAAAACATTCTGTTGTAGGTGAATACCATGAACAAAAATCAGCAGCCTAAAGAATAACTAATAAACTACTAGACTAACTAATATCAATTTTTTAAACATTATTAAAGACAAGTATACTGCCAATCATATAATTAGATTAAATAACACTGCTTATTTTTCTTTTTATAATTAAATATAGATTAATCCTTATTAAAGTTACCAAGTTATTCAGTCTAGATCAGTGAGTGATTTTTTTTTTTGTCTTTTTGTCACTTTAAGACCTGACGCATGGATCCATTATACTGTTACACATGCGTTTTCTTTCTCAACTGTTTATGTTTACTTAAGACATAACCGACTGTGTTTAGGAGGATATTTTGGCTCTTTTTACACCTGGTATTAAGATGCGTTTTGGTGGATCGGATCACAAGTCGTCGAGGGAGACACATTCCTGGTGTTTTAATCCGTCTCTTTTGTCCACTTTCAACCACTTCTGTCCTGATTTCTTCGAGGGGAGGGTCTATGGGTGGTAAATGTATGGGTTTGTTCAGATCTTTCAATCTAATGGACAAAATAAGCTTGTAAGCTTGTGTGTATATGACATTCTTCGTTCAGATGAATAAAATCGGAGTTATATTAAAAATGTCCTGGCTCTTCCAAGCTTTATAATGGCAGTGACTGTTGGGTCATTTTTGAAGTCCATAAAAGTGCATCTATCCATCATATAACATCTGCTAGAATACTCAAGATGGGCATGCTGACATAATTTTTGTGTGAATTTGTCTGTTCAAGAACTCAATATTTGCGCGAAGATTTGCGTATTCTGTCTCTTGAATGTTTGAATTGGCACGGCTTAAATGAGTAGTTTAAACACAGATAGCAGCATGTGTTGTTCAGGTCTCACCTGCGCTCGCGCGCTATCAACACCCGCGTGATGACGGCGTAAATGACTGGTCATGTTCGAGCATACGGCACTCGCAAGTTTACAAAGAGCTACTGTTTTGTTCACGTTTTTTGATCATCGCTGTTGTAATGTATTGGGAAGCCAGAATGCATATCCATCGACAGATACATCGTCAGATTTAGGTTGAACTGCGGTGCAAGTGCGTGCCGAACCGTTAGTGGAGAACCTTCAGAAATCATTCTAAAATGCTGTTCCCTTTCGAGGGAACTCAATGCTGCGTCAGTCATAGGGCTGCCACCGGGCAATAAGATTGGCGTGAATTCACTGGATTCCACAGGATGCGTCCCAATAGCATCATCAACTGACACAGCATCTCGTTCCCTTCTCAGGGAACCAGAGTTGCATACGTAACCCTAAGATGCTGCTCTAAAAACATTTCTTATTATTATCAATGTTGAAAACGGTTGTGCTTCTACTGTGTTACTATGCTTCATATATTTTTATCAGGATTCTTTGAAAGTTTAAACGAACAGCATTTATTATTATCTGTATATTTTAGAGGGCCTGGGACAATATACCTGGCATTGTTAGAAGAAAGAAAGAAAATTGCAGAATGAGTACTAAACAAACATGCAAAGATAGTTTATGTGCAGAACCAATCTGCAGATGCACATTTACAGCAACAAATACACAAGACATTTATGTTCTCATAATCAGTCGTTGTTCTTCCTCATACAGGAGCGTCTCCTGCTGTCCATCTTGCCCAAGCACATCGCAGACGAGATGCTTCAGGACATGAAGAAAGAAGCCAGTCAGAAAGAGATGCAGCAGTTCAACACGATGTACATGTATCGGCATGAGAATGTCAGGTGAGTTTGTTGCAGCGTTTCAGTAAATGAGAGCAAAGCTTGATGCAGTTTGTTTCTAAAAGGAGCCTTTTACTGTGTTTCTGTTGCAGTATTCTGTTCGCAGACATCGTGGGCTTCACACAGCTGTCCTCGTCCTGTAGTGCGCAGGAATTGGTCAAGTTGCTCAATGAATTGTTTGCCCGTTTCGACAAGCTAGCAGCTGTGAGTTACTCTGTATGCATGCTTTCTTCAATATACTTTTAGTAAAGTTTACGAGATTAAGTTATTTTTTGTGTCTTCTGATTTTAAGCTATTCATATAGAGTGCAACAGTAGAGTTTAAAGTAAAAATCACATTCATTTTCTCCATAGAGTACTTGATTTTATGGCTTCTGTAGACTTTGACTAAAACAAATGTTAAAAGCCAAAATAAATCCTGAAGATGTAAGACATTATGAATAACATAGTCTAGTCAAGTTTGGGCTTTGTACGATTTTTTTAATTAAAACTTTTATTCTGCAAAGACACATTAAATTGATCAAAACGGACAGTAAAGACATTTACAAAAGATTTCTATTTAAAATAAATGCTGTTCTTTTTAAGAAAAAAATGAAAAAATGTATCACGGTTTCCAGACAAATATGAAGCAGCACAACTGTTTTCAACATTATTAATATCAGTCATCATATCACAATTATTTCTGAAGGATCATGTGACACTGAAGAAAGAAATTACATTTTACAATATATTACAATAGAAAACAGTTATTTTAAATTGTAATAATATTTTAAAATGTTTTAAATGCAGGCTTGATTTCTTTAAAAAACATACAAAAAACTTACCAACCCCAAACATTTGTAGCATAGTTATATATATTTGAATTATATTGAATTGTGTGTATATACTGATCAGGCATAACATTATGACCTAATAATGACCTAATGGAGGTCCTAATATTGTGTTGGTCCCCCTTTTGCTGCCAAAACAGCCCTGACCCGTCGAGGCGTGGACTCCACTAGACCCCTGAAGGTGTGCTGTGGTATCTGGCACCAAGATGTTAGCAGCAGATCCTTTAAGTCCTGTAAGTTGCGAGGTGGGGCCTCCATGGATCGGACTTTTTTGTTCAGTACATCCCACAGACGCTTGATTGGATTGAGATCTGGGGAATTTGGAGGCCAATTCAACACCTCAAACTAACCCACCTAACCCATTCCTGAACCATTTTTGCTTTGTGGCAGGGCGCATTATCCTGCGGAAAGAGACCACAGTCACCAGGCAATACCGTTTCCATGAAAGGGAGTACATGGTCTGCAACAATGCTTAGGTAGGTGGTACGTGTCAAAGTAACATCCACATGGATGGCAGGACCCAAGGTTTCCCAGCAGAACATTGCCCAAAGCATCACACTGCCTCCGCCGGCTTGCCTTCTTCCCATAGTGCATCCTGGTGCATGTGTATCCCCGGGTAAGCGACGCACACGCACCCGGCCATCCACGTGATGTAAAAGAAAACGTGGTTCATCAGACCAAGCCACCTTCTTCCATTGCTCCGTGGTCCAGTTCTGATGCTCATGTGCCCACTGTTGGCGCTTTCGGCGGTGGACAGGGGTCAGCATAGGCACCCTGACTGGTCTGCGGCTATGCAGCCCCATACACAACAAACTGACACCTTTCTATCAGAACCAACATTAACTTCTTGAGCAATTTGAGCTACAGTAGCTCGTCTGTTTGATCGGACCACACGGGCCAGCCTTCGCTCCCCACGTGCATCAATGAGCCTTGGCCGCCCATGACCCTGTCGCCGGTTCACCACTGTTCCTTTTTTGGAGCACTTTTGATAGATACTGACCACTGCAGATCGGGAACACCCCACAAGAGCTGCAGTTTTGGAGATGCTCTGACCCAGTCGTCTAGCCATCACAATTTGGCCCTTGTCAAACTCACTCAAATCCTTACGCTTGCCCATTTTTCCTGCTTCTAACACATCAACTTTGAGGACAAAATGTTCACTTGCTGCCTAATATATCCCACCCACTAACAGGTGTCATGATGAAGAGATAATTCGTGTTATTCACTTCACCGTCATAATGTTATGCCTGATATATATTGTATCATGTTTTTTTTATTTAACTACATAATTTGCTATGCTTTTGTGACGCGGCTATTTTAGAAACGAGGGAGCGTTGGATCCAAGTGCAGTAGACGCGTTTATTTAAACAAAGCAACTAAAGTACATCCAGGCAGAAAACAGGCTAAAACAAACACGCCCATAATATCCATAGAGGACATCACCAGACAAAGAACAAGAGAAATGCTGGGGTGTAAATACATAAGATAACAAGACTGGCACAAGGAACAGGTGTAGGTAATGAGTAGCTGTGGTAACTAAGGAGGGTAACTATGGAAACAGACAAGGGAGTGATAGAAACAATGGGTGTGTCTCAATCAGATTCCTAGTTCAGTAGTCAGGGTGAATCATATCGATGTAATCATATCGCAAATCATATTGATGTAAACAATATGATTCGCGATATAGAGTTGTTTTATTTTATCCAAGACTCAGCTTACTGTATTTATAAAGTATAGTTCACCCAGAAATATAAAACTGTCATCACGTACTCACTCATGTCGTTTCAAACCTATTTTTGTTTAACTTCCAAACACAAAGGAAGATATTTTTTCATGAAACCTGTGAGATTTCTGTCCCTTCATTTAAAGTCAATTCCTCCAAAACTTAAAAGATCCACAAAAATGTCATAAAGGCATCGTAAAAAATAATCAGTTGAGTGGTCTAATCCAAATCCAACTCTTCTGAAGAGACACAGTGGCGTATTTATGATGAACAGATTTACAACAGAACAGAATTGCACACTGTAGTAAACACAGACGTTCAGATGATGCGCGGAAGCAACATGAGAGTAATGTAGAATTTAAACATTATTTAATTTCATTTGACACGCTTTCTAGCGATTAGAACTGTGATTGATTGCACTGATCATCTGGAACGACTCCTCAAAGTGAAAGTGCAAACATCATTTAAATCACCAGATCACATTTAGTTTTAGTAGTATGATTATTCAAAGCATTTTAGATGGTTTATTCTTATATGTATAGTGCATTAATAATGGGAGAGGTGTTATGGTAGAGTCTGTGTGTGCGCGGCTTATCAGATCAAACGAATGCCTGCATAAAGTTTCAGTGACATTACTACATTAAACGACTATATATAATGTTAAATATAATGTATAATAATGCAATAGGGAAATATTTGTGGGTCCTGATAATAGTACAATAATAATAATATTTTAATAATAAAAAAGTAGAAATAACCAAAAAACCTCTCTCCTTTATTTTGGCTTAAAATATCAGTTCTGAAGAGTTTAGCATTGTGATTTGTATGGAATCGTGACGCGAGTGTATCGTTACACCTCTACAATATACAGATTCATGGCCTAGGGAGCTGATTGAGACTCACCCAAAGGAAATATGAACTAATCACAGGAAGACAAACATCAGGAACAATAGTCAGTATTAAGAAAATTAAAAATACTCCCAGAACCAAGGCAGCTAGAAAGTGGATGTACACTGTTGCACTATATTAACACTTTATGTAATATTTTTTTAAACCAGTAAAGCCTGAAGAAATCTAAATGTGCTGCACTTTCTTTCCTCGTTAGAAATACCACCAGTTGAGGATCAAGATTCTCGGCGACTGCTATTACTGTATCTGTGGCCTTCCAGATTACCGTGATGACCATGCGGCCTGCTCCATCATGATGGGCTTGGCTATGGTTGAGGCGATTTCGTAAGTGTCTGAACTGTTCATGAACTGTCACAAGGATTGTTCAGGGAAATTAGTGACTGGCTCATAACAATTAATTATAAATGCCTTAAGTCGGGCGTGCTTGAATATGACAAGGTTTGACATGTTCATCTCGATTTCAGATATGTTCGAGAGAAGACGCAGACCGATGTGGACATGCGTGTCGGGGTGCATTCTGGGACGGTTTTGGGCGGGGTGCTCGGACAGAAGCGCTGGCAGTATGATGTGTGGTCTACTGACGTGACGGTGGCCAACAAGATGGAGGCAGGAGGAATACCAGGGTAAAGACCCACAACTTCACTTTGTTTGGATCAGAATGCTAGGGTCAATTCACTGGATTTGGCCATTTCATACATTTTTACTGATCGGACAGTAGGGCTGCACAATATCGGAAAAATAATAATTTGTTTTTCTGCGATTATACAGTAGTGGCCAAAAGTGATTAAACCGTCAAAATATGAGGAAAATATTTTATATATATATATATATATAATTTATTTATTTATTTATTTATTTATTTATTTTATTTTTATTTTTTTTTACATTTATTTATTTATTTATTTATTTTTAGGGCTGTCAAGCGATTACCATTTTTAATTTAATTATTTACACAATGTGTCGATTAATTCATCTAATTAATCGCACATCAAATTTGGCTGAGAAATTTCTCCAAAAGATCATTTAAAGCCATTATTGTGTAAAAAATCAAATAGACATTACAAAAAGTAGCTTCAGAAAGAAATATTTTTAGGTGAACTATACCTTTAATGTTTGTTTTTATTAATATGGAAATATGAAATTATTTTTAATGAAATTATACTCTAAATAAGAAACTAAAACTGCCAGTAGGTGGCGGTAAATGTCTAATGGAGTTATTAGTTTCTTATTTAGAGTATAATTCATTGAGTAATTCATTCATTCAGTTCGTTCAAACAGCTAATTCATTCAGGAGTGAAGTAAATGATTCTCTTTATGTAAATGGTAAATGTAAATGGTTATCTTTATGGTCCATTGAATCATTGGTTCACCCCAAACGCGGATTCAGAAATGAACGCTGTGTAGGCCTATTACTCGGAGTCGGAGACGAACAGTTCTGCTTTGTCTTTATATTTTCATTGGCAAAACAGACAATATTGTGTCTAAAACAACACAATATTAACTTATTTATTTTATTAAACTGTTGTAAAATATCAGTATCCCATTTGCACTGGTCTCGTGCTATTCTGACAGAACTCGTGTGAAATTTCACTCGTTACTCGTGAGATATTGCTTATATATCATGATGTAAATGTGAGGGCTTTTTCACACTGGCAGTTTAGTTCGAAACGGGGCACGGTTCACATGAGACATTGGTAATGTGAAAGCTGTCAAGCTGACCCGGGTGAGCTGAGCTCAGTGGTACCGGTAATTCGAGACTGCCTGAAGGAGGTGATCTGAGTTCTGTTGCGTGACTTGCCGCGATGCACGTGAATGTGAAAGCAACAAGGACTTGGGTGCGCAAGAAAAGTAACCTGTGCATGCGTTTTATTAGATGACGATGCATTTAGTTCAATAAAACACATGTAAGGCATGATAGTGTTGATGATTTACCTTGGATACGAGCGAAAGGGAGCCTGTAGTGTATTCGAGCACCGGCGGGAACAATCACGCTCTGACGCGGACCACAACAAACGTGCACAGTGTAAAAACGCCCTGAGACTAAAACGGCATTTTAGCCCCATATCTTGAATTTCAGGGAGATCCTAACTGCATTCTATAGGCTTCATCACACAGTGAGTTGTTGCCCTGCATCATATTCTTCATCAATCAACTGTATGAAATGTAACATGACCTACATTGGTCTGGGGGGGGGGGCAAGTGCGTTAAATGCATTAAAAATTTAAACGCGTTATTTTTTACCCTAGCTAATTAATCGAATTAAAGCGTTAAATCGACAGCCCAGCATATATATATATATATATATATATATATATATATATATATATATATATATATATATATATATATATATATACACTCACCTAAAGGATTATTAGGAACACCATACTAATACTGTGTTTGACCCCCTTTCGCCTTCAGAACTGCCTTAATTCTACGTGGCATTGATTCAACAAAGTGCTGAAAGCATTCTTTAGAAATGTTGTCCCATATTGATAGGATAGCATCTTGCAGTTGATGGAGATTTGTGGGATGCACATCCAGGGCACGAAGCTCCCGTTCCACCACATCCCAAAGATGCTCTATTGGGTTGAGATCTGGTGACTGTGGGGGCCATTTTATTACAGTGAACTCATTGTCATGTTCAAGAAACCAATTTGAAATGATTGGAGCTTTGTGACATGGTGCATTATCCTGCTGGAAGTAGCCATCAGAGGATGGGTACATGGTGGTCATAAAGGGATGGACATGGTCAGAAACAATGCTCAGGTAGGCCGTGGCATTTAAACGATGCCCAATTGGCACTAAGGGGCCTAAAGTGTGCCAAGAAAACATCCCCCACACCATTACACCACCACCACCAGCCTGCACAGTGGTAACAAGGCATGATGGATCCATGTTCTCATTGTTTACGCCAAATTCTGACTCTACCATCTGAATGTCTCAACAGAAATCGAGACTCATCAGACCAGGCAACATTTTTCCAGTCTTCAACTGTCCAATTTTGGTGAGCTTGTGCAAATTGTAGCCTCTTTTTCCTATTTGTAGTGGAGATGAGTGGTACCCGGTGGGGTCTTCTGCTGTTGTAGCCCATCCGCCTCAAGGTTGTGCGTGTTGTGGCTTCACAAATGCTTTGCTGCATACCTCGGTTGTAATGAGTGGTTATTTCAGTCAAAGTTGCTCTTCTATCAGCTTGAATCAGTTGGCCCATTCTCCTCTGACCTCTAGCATCAACAAGGCATTTTCGCCCACAGGACTGCCGCATACTGGATGTTTTTCACTTTTCACACCATTCTTTGTAAACTCTAGAAATGGTTGTGTGTGAAAATCCCAGTAACTGAGCAGATTGTGAAATACTCAGACCGGCCCGTCTGGCACCAACAACCATGCCACGCTCAAAATTGCTTAAATCACCTTTCTTTCCCATTCTGACATTCAGTTTGGAGTTCAGGAGATTGTCTTGACCAGGACCACACCCCTAAATGCATTGAAGCAACTGCCATGTGATTGGTTGATTAGATAATTGCATTAATGAGAAATTGAACAGGTGTTCCTAATAATCCTTTAGGTGAGTGTATATATACACTGAACAAAATTATAAACGCAACACTTTTGTTTTTGCCCCCATTTTTCATGAGCTGAACTCAAAGATATAAGACTTTTTCTATGTACACAAAAGGCCTATTAATGTGACATTTATTACAATGGGTTTATGTGAAGATAATCCACTTAAATTAAAAAGTTGTTATATTTTTTTAAAATGTTAAAGCGAATAGCTTTCAATTATACCGTAATGTTGATATATAATTAGTGCCTAAAATTTTGAAAAAGAAATAAATTTAATAGAGACATCAGTATCAGTATTGGTATTAGTGATACTGGCCTTCATTCAAAGTGTTTAATAAAAAGATATAAATAAAATAAATAAAAAGCCGTCTTTATGTTGTTTCTTCTTTATTTTGGAGATTCAATGTGAAAGTATTACAATAGAAAAATATATTAAAAACTTTAATGTCAGGTGCAATTAATCGTGATTTATTACAGAAATATGTTTATTTTATTGATTGCACTAAGCACTATTCGGGAGTGAATAGAATAAAAATGTGGGTACTTGGTTTTACTTTTTACAAGAACCAACTACCATAAATTTAACAGTTTATATTATTAAATATATTAAATAAAATAAGAAATATATTGTAATAATACTATTGTGCTGTAAAAAAATCTAATTTTATTTTACTGTAAAATTACAATATCAATATCTTAATTTCTTAATTTTCAGACGGTATACCGTCCAGCTTTTATTTTGATGGGTTACCAGCAAATAAATAAATGTACTGTCGGTTTCAAGTGAAGCGTGGTTTCAGGGTGAAAACATTGTATGTTCATTTACACGACCTTCACGCATGTCCGATCTTGTTACAGTTGCAGTCGATTCCTTCCACGTTGAAAGATGGAAAGAAGGTCCACATGGTTTGATGTGTGTGGGGCTGGCCGGCACGATTGTGCCGGCGACGCTGAACAGCGTTCGGGAAAGGAATGTCAGCGAGTACCCCGTCTAACTCTCGGAGGGAACTTTGTATTGGCCTTATAAGTTCCAGAGGCCACACCTTTGAGTTTTGGCTTGACCAATGAGGAAGGTGCGTTCTCAGGCGGGAGAGTTCCTTTGTTTGAACAAAGGGCTGACTCATTCGCATGATTGGTGTGAGCTGGAAATTTGTGTTCATTTGTATTCTGATAAATATAATGAACACACTGCATTCTATAAGAAAGTGATGTTCCCTTTCAGTACGTCGGACGTCACCGACGAATTGGGATCACTTCTGGGAGCCCCTATCAACTTCGAGATATAGAGAACGGGCCAATGGCCATTGGCGTGCGAGATTTGCATCTCGCGCTCCGCCCCGCGCTGCGGGTATAAACAGGAGGCGAATGCAGCGCACTATTGTCATTCACTTCGGAGCCGAACACGGTGTTGATGAAGGAGACTGTTCCTGCTTCAGCAGAAAGAGAGAGAACGAGAGAAGACGCTTCTTTGAGTGCTGGGAGAGAAGGCACGATCAGCGGCGGCCGCGAGCTCACTGATACAGTGATAAACTGCTGTTTTTACAGCACTGTTGGTTTGGTGAGGGCGTTCCCAACGGTGAGTGCATACACAGGCTGCACTACTCTCCTGTGTTTTGCCGCGGTCGTTCCTGGGTGCTTCAGCACATTTAAAAGAGCTTTCTTCTAAAAGAGCAGCGCGGGTGTGACACTGCGTCTTTTTCAAGACGTCATTCCACCCGTGCGTTTCTGGATGCGGTTGTTTCCTGTCCTTTGACGGCCACGATCCCTCTCGCATAAGCATGTTGAGATTGCGTTCGTGGGTGATCCATGTTCTCTCAGGAGAACGGGATCACGTCGGCGCGTTGTTCGTCTCGCCTTCCTCGTGAGGGTTTGAGTGTTCAGCGCGCCGTGTGCCGTCTAGCTGCCGGCTGACAGCGCGGGTTGTCACGGCAACCCAGCGCGTCACTCGGCGCTTTAGATGCGCGGTCGAGACTTAACCTCAAACGGGGTTGAGTCCCTTCACCTATTCCCCGATCTAGTTTCTTTTCTGGTGCACCAGAAAGGGGCTACTTCGGCTAATAAGCCTTGGTGACCTGAGGATTACAGTGGGGCTTCCCTGCCGAGTACATCTCCGTGGGCCCTCACTCCTCTATCACATCGCAAGCATGCTGAGACTGTGTTCGTGGGTGGTTCATGTTCTCTCATGAGAGCATGACCACGTCGGCGCGTTGTTCGTCTTGCCTTCTTCATAGGGGCTTGAGTGTTCAGCGCGCCGTGTGCCGTCTCGACGGCCACGCTCACAGTCTTGCATGCCTGCTGGTAGCTTACAGGTGGGATTGCTGGTTCCAAAAAAAAATAAATAAAAAAAAATTAAAATAAAGGGGACCTAGCGTTTCATCTGGGGCTCTAGCAGAGGACAGATGTCAATCGCTGCATCGGAGAGAGGGCTGTTATAAGCTGGAAATGAAGATGATGCTGAGTTTCCCACTATAATGGTGTGTGCTCATGCTGAATCAGATTCAGACTTGACAGCCATGCTTTCCTGGGTGGCTGAGGCGTAGTGCAACGCGTAAATCGCCTTGCCCGCCCCCTTGCCTTTTTCCCGGATGTGCATTGGAAAGCTTTGGCAGTGTGGAACTATTTGGTGCCAAAATATGGGGTGCCAATGGTGCCATAATCTGGATAAAGTTTTCCTCTCTCTCACTCATCGGTGAGGTGGCAGTGCCACTGGCAGGCCACCTCCGCCCTGCGCTCTTAGTGCACGAGGGTAGTTCTGAGCTGAGGTTGAGCTGCGCACAGTGACTGATTTACATTTAAAGTCACAGCGCTGGCCCTTGGCCAGACGATGTCCACCCTGGTCCAGAAACACCCTTGGGCTACCTTGCAGGGGTGTGAGACGTCGCCAGAGTACGCTCTCTCGATGCTCACATCTCACAAGGTGACCCTTTTCGGCGACACTGTCGGTGACTGTGCAGCAGTCCTCCACAGTGCAAAGCAGATGGAACCCCTCAGTCTGCTCGCCATGGGCATCCCACGATGCCACCCGTCTTGGCTGCCAGTCAGCTGAGACGGGTGACCTGGACTTGGTTGAAGCTGCTCTTCCCCGGAGGAGGGCCGGGTGGAGAATCATTGCTAAATTTTGTTCCGCCACCGGTGTTACAGCCAGTGGTACCCAAATTCTTAAGAGCAGTTCCAATACCTCTGGGTCTCGGGAGTTCAGGAATGGCAGCGTGTGACGCTATGAAGCCGCGCCGCTCTCATTCCCCTCCCCACAAGAGGGCGAGAATGGCAGTGTGCGACGCCGGGGAGCCTCGCCACTCTCATTCCCCTCTTCTCAGCGGTGTGAGGACGGCAGTGCGCGACGCTATGCCTCGCCACTCTTGTTCCCCGCTGAGGAAGGAGGTGAGGTAGGCAGTGTGTGACGCCACAAAGCCTTGCCACTCTCTGCCCCTCCTTCAGTTGCCAGCGGACCGCAGCGTATGGCTTGAGAACGCTACCATGCCTTCTCTCATACCCTCCGTCCAACCGTGGGGGCAGGTAGGTGCTGCGTGCGCACTCAGACCCCACTTCAGGACGCTGTGCCTCTTGGGTCGGGTCCCTGCCCTCCACTTCGCTGCCCTACTGCGGGTACGTCTGTGGGGCGGGTGTGTTCATGGCACAGTTTCCGGAAGCCTAGCTAGCACTTCCGGGACGGTCCCGCTGACTCACCTGCACCACCAGGCTCGGCTACGCGATTCAGTTCGCACGGCATCCTCCCAAGTTCTGGGCATCCACTTCACTGTTGTGTGGAGCTGCGACACCTATCTTGTGGAAAGAGATCGAAGTCCTACTGGCGAAGGACGCGATTGGAGCCGGTCCCTCCAGCCGACATGAAGTTGGGGTTCTATAACTCCTACTTCATTGTGCCCAAGAAAAGCAGTGGGTTATGACCAATCTTGGACCTGTGAGTCCTGAACCGGGCCCTTCACAAACCGCCCGTTCAGATGTTGACGCAGAAGTGCACTTTCGAGTACATCCGTCCCCAAGATTGGTTTGCAGCGATCGACCTGAAGGTCGTTCCCTTCAGGACTGTCCCTGTTGTGTGAATACAGAGACACGGTGATCAGTCACCTCAGCCTGTTGGGACTTCGGGTCAACTGGGGAAAGAGCAAACTCTGCCCCGTGCAGAGGATCTCTTTTCTCGGTATGGAGCTGGACTTGGTCAATCTGACAGCGCATCTCACAGAGGAGCGTGTCCAGTCGGTGTTGAACTGCTTGAATTCGTTCAAATGCAGGACAGCGGTACCACTGAAACATTTTCAGAGGCTCCTGGGGCATATGGCATCCGCAGCCGCTGTAACGCCGCTCGGATTGCTTCATATGAGACCGCTTCAACGCTGGCTACACGACCGAGTCCTGAGATGGGCGTGGCACAGCGGATCCCTACGTGTCCCCGTGACTCCGAGGTGCCGCCAAACCTTCAGCCTGTGGTCGGACCCTTCGTTTCTACGGGCAGGAGTTTCCCTAGAACAAGTGTCCAGGCATGCTGTTGTCTCCACGGATGCCTCATCCACCTGCTGGGGTGCCACGTACAACGGGCTTGCAGTTTCGGGTCTGTGGACGGGGCCTCAACTGCAATGGCATATCAATTGCCTCGAGTTGTTAGCAGTTCGTCTTGCGCTGGGCCGCTTCAAAACGCCGCTACTAGGCAAGCACGTTCTGGTCCGTACGGACAACACTGCGGCCGTTGCGTACATCAACAAACAGGGTGGTCTACGCTCCCGTCGCATGTCACAACTCGCCCGCCATCTCCTCCTATGGAGTCAGAAGCATCTGAGGTCGCTTCGTGCCATTCACATTCCGGGCCTGCTCAATCGTGCGGCCGACGAGCTCTCACGACAGCCAGTGCTCCCCGGAGAGTGGAGACTCCATCCCCAGGTGGTCCAGCTGATCTGAAGTCGCTTCGGGACCGCACAGGTAGACCTGTTTGCCGCCCCAGACACGACCCACTGCCAGTTGTTTTATTCCCTGACCGAGGGGACCCTCGGCTCGGATGCGCTGGCACACAGCTGGCCCCGGGGCCTACGCAAGTATGCGTTTCCCCCAGTGAGCCTTCTTGCACAGACTCTGTGCAAGGTCAGGGAGGACGAGGAGCAAGTCCTGTTGGTCGCTCCGTATTGGCCCAACCGGACTTGGTTCCCGGAACTAGTGCTTCTCGCGACAGCACCTCCCTGGCCCATTCCTCTGAGGAAGGACCTCCTGACTCAGAGACGGGGCACCCTATGGCACCCGCGTCCGGACCTCTGGAAACTCCATGTCTGGTCCCTGGACGGGACGCGGAGGTTCTAGGTGGCCTACCACAGGCTGTGGTAGACACCATCACTTCCGCTAGAGCTCCCTCTACGAGGCGCCTCTATGCGTTGAAGTGGAACCTGTTCGTCGACTGGTGTTCTTCTCGCTGAGAAGACCCCCGGAGATGTTCGGTCGGTTCTGTGCTTTCCTTCCTACAGGACGGGTTGAAGCGAAGGCTGTCTCCCTCCACCCTCAAAGTCTATGTTGCTGCTATTGCCGCTAATCATGACATGGTAGGTGGTTAGTCTCTAGGGAAGCACGATCTGATCGTCAGGTTCCTGAGGGGGGCGAGGAGACTAAAACCACCTCGCTCTCCCTCTATACCCTCTTGGGACTTAACTCTGGTGCTAACCGCACTGCAGAGGGCGCCCTTTGAGCCTTTGCAGTCAGTTGAGTTAAAAATCCTGTCTCTGAAGACAGTACTCCTGACTGCATTGGCCTCTATCAAGAGGGTAGGGGACCTGCAGGCATTTTCGGTCGACGAATCGTGCCTGGAATTCGGGCCCGGTAACTCTCATGTAATCCTGAGACCCCGGCCCGGATTTATGCCCAAGGTTCCCACCTCTCCCTTCCGGGACCAGGTGGTGAGCCTGCAAGCGCTGCCTTCGGAGGAGGCAGACCCAGCCCTAGCTTTTCTCTGTCTAGTCCACGCTCT
Organism: Rhinogobio ventralis; assembly: GCA_039654625.1. Lineage (NCBI taxonomy): Eukaryota > Metazoa > Chordata > Actinopteri > Cypriniformes > Gobionidae > Rhinogobio > Rhinogobio ventralis. The sequence goes on from CM077201.1 coordinate 36,810,340, forward strand.
GCGGACTTACGTAGACAGAACGCAAAGCTTCAGGACCTCAGAACAGCTCTTCGTCTGTTATGGAGGCCAGCAGAAGGGAAAGGCTGTCTCCAAGCAGAGGATGGCCCACTGGATAGTGGATGCCATCGTCTTGGCGTACCAAACCCAAGACGTGCCCTGCCCGCTCGGGTTAAGAGCCCACTCCACTAGGGGTGTAGCTTCTTTCTGGGCGTTGGCTCGTGGCGCCTCGCTGACAGATATTGTAGAGCTGCGGGCTGGGCGACACCTAACACGTTCGCTAGATTTTATAGCCTCCGTGTAGAGCCGGTATCTTCCTGTGTGCTCGCTTCCCATAGTCAGTAACACCGAAGTGCCCGTTCTAAGTGTCGGCTTGCTGCGCCACTCCCTTCCCTTTGGAACGGATACGTGCGCTTATATGCTCCAGTCGAGTTCCCCAGAACGGCGAACCCTGTTGAGTCCTCCGCAACCCGCGGCAGTCGGATGTGGCGGAGCGTCCGACGCCAGGTCTAACACTCGTATGCATTGGTGGAACTTGTGTTAGGCTGGGTTTCATATGTTGTGACCCCCACGGCGGTCCCATATGTGTATTCTTCCACGGTACGGCTCCCTACGGCGAGCCCGTGTCTTTCCCTCGGCAGAGCTCTCTGCCGTCTCAGTTAGGTGTTGTTCCCCCGCCTGTTTGGCCGGGGCCACCCCTGGGACTTCCGTATGTTGCACTGCCCACGGCCAGTCCATACGTGTATTTTCCACATGGTAACTCCCTTCGGGCATGATGTGGCTTCCGCAGCGTCCCTCTGGGCATGCTTCCCAGCGTTATCCAATAGTCTGCTGAAGTGGGTCTTGCGGAACAGCAGTGTGACTTCCCTGCGTGAATTCCCCGCCCGGAACAGACGGGGTCTGAGGGGCTCTCGCTGGGCGCTGGAAGTGGTAGTAACTGTGGCGTTTTCCAAAGGGATCCCAATTCGTCGGTGACGTCCGACGTACGTCGAACGTGACCGACTGAAAGGGAACGTCTCGGTTACGTATGGTAACCCTCGTTCCCTGAAGGAGGGAACGGAGACGTACGTCCCGTCGCCACAGTTGCTGTACCATCACTGCATGGCCGAGTCACTAGTTCGGCTCCTCAGTGAAAAACAATAGTGCGTTGCATTCGCCTCCTGTTTATACCCGCAGCGCGGGGCGGAGCGCGAGATGCAAATCTCGCACGCCAATGGCCATTGGCCCGTTCTCTATATCTCAAAGTTGATAGGGGCTCCCAGAAGTGATCCCAATTCGTCGGTGACGTCCGACGTACGTCTCCGTTCCCTCCTTCAGGGAATGAGGGTTACCATACGTAACCGAGACGTTCACCAAAGTGTTTGACATCAATGGAGGAATATTTTGATAGGAGACACCAGCTAGATGGGCTAACATTAACTAGTAATTTTATCATCAAACATGCATAACATTATACAATATAAAAAAGACAATATACGAACAGAAATTATACACAAAATGTACTGGGGAGAATGCATGTTCCTTCAGTAAACAGATTGTCAATGAATTAGTGGATAGAATTTCTATGAGATCATTTGAGAACACAGCCCAAGTGTCTTTGAAATGTGTGAATTTGCGTCAGGGTGCAAATTCACAATGGGGCAACTAGCCATCTCGGAGCCTGTCTGGGTCCTTAATGAGATTAAATTGTAAAGATTGGGTGTTTGATCGGTCCAGTTGCTACACATGTCTTTATGGACCTTGCTTTGTGCACTGGTGCGCAGTCATGTTGGAACAGGGAGGGGCCATCCCCAACATGTTCTCACAAATTTGGGAGCATAAAATTGTCCAAAATGTCTTGGTATGCTGAAGCATTAAGAGTTCCTTTCACTGGAACTAAGGGGCCAACCCCTGAAAAACAACCTCACACCATAATCCCCCCTCCACCAAACTTTACACTTGGCACAATGCAGTCGGGCAAGTACCGTTCTTCTGGCAACCGCCAAACCCAGACTCGTCCATTGCCAGACAGAGAAGCGTGATTGGTCACTCCAGAGAACTCGTCTCCACTGCTCTAGAGTCCAGTGGCGGCATGCTTTACCCCACTGCATCAGGCGCTTTGCATTGCTCTTGGTGATGTAAGGCTTGGATGCAGCTGCACAGCCATGGAAACCCATTCCATGAAGCTCTCTACGCACTGTTCTTGAGCTGATCTGAAGGCCACACAAAGTTTGGAGGTCTGTAGCAATTGACTCTCGCACTGTGACCCTCAGCATGCGCTGACCCCGCTCTGTGATCCGTGGCCTACCACTTCGTGGCGGAGTTGCTGTTGTCCCCAGTTGCTTCCACTTTGTTATAATACCACTAACAGTTGAGCGTGGAATATTTAGTAGTGAGGAAATTTTACCAATGGACTTATTGCACAGGTGACAACCTATCACAGTACCACGCTTGAATTCACTGAGCTCCTGAGAGCGACCCATTCTTTCACAAATGTTTGTAGAAGCGTCTGCATTCCTAGTGCTTGATTTATACACCTGTGGCCATGGAAGTGATTGGAACACCTAAATTCAATGATTTGGAGGGGTGTCCCAATACTTTTGGCAATATAGTGCATTTACTTAATTAAATCACAGCCTGGAATTGATTTCATTTCGATATATATTGTGCAGCTCTTCATTCATGTGTGTATCCAGTGTAAATGCCCTCTGAGACAGTGAAGACAGACGGCAGATCAGTCACTGTGAGAAGTGACTCAGACGAGTGTAAATGCATCTGGTTGTTCAGGCCACTAACCTTTACTCCTCCCTAACTGAACTACTCCCGCATACTGCAAACCACACGTGAGCGAACAGTCATGGATGAGACATCTGGATATATGCCCGATTATTAGACCCTCATCCATCATCATCATCAGTAATACTCAATAACAATGAGACCCACCCTTGTGAAAAAGTTTGCTTAATTGTAATTAGTGCATTTATAGTGTACTTAAAAATCTTTAAATACATTTTTAAAAATCTTGCACTTGCAGATAATATAATATTAATGAAATAAAAGGGAGTATACTTTCATGACACAGTTCCTTAACACACTTTGTAATAATGTCAACTTTAAAGTATATTTTAAGTGATTATGTTTTAATAATCTTTTGTAGTGCTTTAAACTGTAATGTGTTATTTGATATCAGATTTACAGTTAATATATTTTAAGTGTACTAAATTGTAACTTCATTATTCCAAATGTGTGTACAAATATATTTGGTAACACTTTACAATAAGGTTGTATTAGTTAACATTAGTTAATGCATTAGTTACCATGAACTAACCATGAACAATGCCTGTAGCTTTACTATTTTTGTAAGGTGATCTTACTGTACATATTTACATTAGTTTACATAGCAGTTGACTCACACTAAGGATGAACATTTGTAACTCACTATCTTACTCTGAAGGTAAAAATGCTTGATTTACGTTAGTTACGTGCATTTACGTGTTGCGTTAATGTTTCCCGCGTGAGGTACTTTGTGTTGTACGTTGCCATGGCATTCATGTGCGCACATAACTACTACGATGGTACCTCAACGCTTTCAGTGCGTACACCAAACCCAAATATGTTCAGTCAATGACTGTATATTGTGTTCAATAAACATAAAACATCTGTGATAATCTGTTGCCCAAATATTTTATTTAATGTAATATTGAATTGCTTTGCTTGTTAAGATGTAAACCCGTGAGGCAAGAAAAACGTAAAAGCATATTAGTATATCTTAAAACTTCTGGTTACATGACCCTAAGCTCTTTTCAATAAAATCCATGCAAAAGTTAATATCAGATCACTTTAGAATACGGTATAGGATGTACTGAATATTCTTCAGTTTTATGCAAAACAGAAATATGATAAATAGATATCAGATCTCTTGTCCTATGGCCAAAAAAAATGCTAATTTGTTTAGTTTTTTTATAAAACTATGCTTTTTTGCATAGTTGTGTTTGACGCATGAAAACTGTAACAATGTATCTTACAAGTTAACACGATGTAACCTTGCTCTTCACTTGAAATGTGTCCCCACATTAAGTCCTTGAATTTGTGGGTATTGGACCTGGAAAGTCCTTGAAAGGTCCTTGAATTTGAAGGGAACCCTGTAATTACATTTCAATCATGACAACTCTCAGAGTGAATAGATTCAGCCAGCATTTTATTAGCATAGAGCATGGAATGTACATAGGCTTGATTTTGGCGGACGAGATCTGCTACGCTGCTGCTGCTGAGCAAATAATGTTCAGCTTAAGCAAGATAACAACAAGGAAAGGCTGCTGCAGAATGATATAACCCCCCGTAGCAGATCTCTACAGGTGGCGCTGGGGAGGAGGTGGGATTATAGGAGTTCTCATATTGTGCGGCGTGCTGATAGTGGCTAGGATACGGTATAAATAAAGCAACGTAAATAAGGAAGTACCTCTGATTGGTTGGTGTTGTAGAACTGAAAGAACCAATCAGCGATTAATAGAGTTTCATGACTGAACTTTATATTTAATTTACATTTACATTTATGCATTTAGCAGACGCTTTTATCCAAAGCGACTTACAACTGAGGAGTACAGGAAGCGATCCGTTATGAAGAGGCCTTAAATACTACGTTTCGGGCATTGCTCAGAGCAGCGTAAGCTAGAATAGGGAGGGTGTAGAGAAAGATAGAGGAAAAAAGAAAGAATTTATTTATTTATTTATTTTTATGAGATTAAGTGCTCGCGGAAGAGATGGGTTTTTAGATGTTTTTTGAATGATGTTAGTGATTCTGCCATCCTGATGGAGGTGGGAAGATCGTTCCACCAGCTGGGAACAGTGAATGAAAAAGTTCTGGAGAGGGATTTCATGCCTCTCTGGGATGGTACTATACTCTGGGATTTAATATAAATTTTAACTATGATACATATTCAAATAACATGCAATTAAGTGTCCGGAAACATTACATTCAGTTCGCACTAATCTATTATTTCTGTTTATTATTTCCATATAAGTACTAATATGTATGCTAAAGTGCACTTATTTTTCAGCTGGTAAAAGTGTTTTGCGGGTGGTTAGTGACTCTTTAGATAGACAGATAAACAAACTGTTGTGTAATCAGTAAAACAACTGCCAGTAACGGACTCAGATAACCGGCTATGCTTGTCTGGTAGGCGAGTGCACATCTCCCAGAATACCCTGGAGTGTCTGCACGGGGAGTTTGATGTGGAGCCAGGGAATGGAGGAGACCGCTGTGAGTACCTGAAGGAAAGAGGCATTGAAACATACTTGGTGTTGGTGCCCAAGGGACCCGTGGGTAAAAATGGCATCAATGGAGTAGTGAGTGTCATTTCCTCTTACTGTCATTTCCATCTCTGTGTGTCTCTCTCATTCTCACGCCCTCGCCAATGTTTTTTCCAGAAGCTTTCGGTGACGTCATCCAATGGGAATTCTCCATTACTGATCAACACCACGGAGTGTAATGGGAGTGTCCACACGGCATGTACCACACCGGAGGATCCAGAGGAGCTGGATACACGGGTATTAACATGATGATCTCGCATGCTAGCTATGTTTACATACACCTATTTGTATGCAAATTTGCATATACATGAAGGAAAGTTCTGTTAGTAATAATCATGTTAAAATAGTGTTATGGTTGTAATAAAGTGCTAAGGAGTATAAGTTGCTAGGTGTAAATTGTATCTAAATGTATTAAAGTTAATGTGAAATACCATTTACAACCTATTTTACACTATTTTGAACTTTCTGTTCATCAAATAAAAAAATATTTCCACAAAAATATGAAGCATTGATAATAATCATAAATGTTTCTTGAGCATCAAATAATCATATTAGAATGATTTCTGAAGGATCATGTGACACTGAAGACTGATGCTGAAAATTCAGCTTTTATCACAGGAATAAATTACATATGACAATATATTCAGATAAAAAACCATCAGTTTACATTGCATAATGTATAACATGATATTTAAAGAATAAATAATACAATAAATATAAAATAAAATAAAATAAATAAGATACAATTCATAAATAAAATAAATATTTTTTGTATAAATCAAATAAAAGCAAAAGACACTTCATTCAAAAACATTTTTAAAAAAATCATACTGACCCCAAACTTTTGAACAGTACTATATTTCCATAATCTGGCAAAAAACTGAATCAGGGAGAAAACATATAGTGGGATTTTACTTTATATCGTTCCTTATTTGGTAGTAGGGATGTGCAAAACTGATAAAAGAACTAGTTGACTAATCGTCTTATGGAAGCCCTGTATAATTACATGACTGGTATCATCTTTAAATAATAATAATAATAATATGTTTCATTTAAAAAGCGCCTTTCCATTGCTTTAAAGTACTTGAAAAGTTATTTTTTTATGTTAAAATAATAATGGATAAAAATTTATACAATGTGCAAATGCATTAGTAATAATAATGTTAAAAAATAATGTTAATGCTATAATAATAGCTGCCAACTATAAATTGTGCATGTAGTTAATTATTATTACTCAGTAATTAAATGTACAATTACACTGTAACAAGGACACCTTAAAATAAAGTGTGTATAATTACAGGACTGGTGTTGAAATAGCCCTTTAAACTGTATATTTCACTATGTCTATGTAATAGCATGATTTTGCCAAAAGTTAAATTCTTTTTGGTCCAAAATGTTCTTCAATGTGTGCACAAAATTTTTAAATCAGAACTATTTACAAATCATTGTAATAAGAATTGTCATAATTAGTGTGAAGGGATCTATAGGGATGCATTGTTTCATTTAGCAATATTGTCTTGCTGAAAATTTGTTGCACTTGAATTTTTATGTATTTGGCTGCATGATAATGGTTTTGGATATGTAAGTGATGCATGCAGTTCACAGATTATAGACATGTTCTCATGAACAGACAGCATGTGAGCGTGTGTGTGTGTTTGGTCGCAGGTGGTGAACCCCTCATTTCCAAACCCGCGACGTCGGTTACGTCTGCGTGATCTGGCTGAGAGAGTGATCGACGCTCAGGAGAATGAACAGGAGCTCAATAAACTCCTCAATGAAGCTCTGCTGGAGAGAGAGACTGTACAAGCGTGCGTATTGTGTGTGTGTGTGCATATGTGTGTGAGTGTGTGTGCATGTGTGTGTGTGTGTGTATGAGAGTGTGTGGGTTCATGTTTTTCTATCCCGGTGTGGTCTACAACCTGAATACACACTGACTCATGGGGACTCGTGTCACTGTGGGACCTAAATTGAGGTCCCAGGGCTCCAGACTTACATTTGATACCCCTTTTCCACCAAGGCAGTGCTGGTGCTGGTTCAGAGCCAGAGCCTAGTTTCAAATCGGTTCTTTGTCTTTGCACACCCAAAGCACCAGCTCCGAACCAGGAAAAGTGGTTCTTAAGTAGCATCAAATCATTGCTGGTCTAGAAGTAAGAACCGCTTGGTTCAGCGGCTGGGACCGGGGTTACCATGACCAACAAGACGAACAGAAACTTGTGACCACCATTTTTGAATTAGCAGCTAATCGAGCTAATAGCTGCTCGATTGTAATCTCCGTCTATACAAATTACAGCAAGCTGCACGAATGCATTGCATTCGCTGTGTTTTGATGCCGATGTAGGATCGTAAAGCCATGTGCATCAATAGTAACGCAACATTCGGCATTGCTAATGGAAGGCTTGTTCCAGATGCATCGGCGCTGTGCAAACCGATCACCGTATGACATCAAAGTACAGCGAGAGCATACGACTCCTTATGCTTTTGAATCTCATGTGGTATTTTGATATCATACGCTGAACGGTCTGCGCAGCACCGATGCACTTAGAGCAAGCCTGGTGTGTTTGTGTTTCCCGCTGCCTCGCTAGAGTTGCTGAAAAAGATGAGACGTATACAGTGACGTAAGACCTGGCTCTGTGGTGGCTCTCTAGCATGTGGAAAGGCAAACCGGTTCTTAGAAGGCTCGTCAGTCGAACCAACTCCGAACTGGCACTAGCACTGGCTCTGAACTAGCACCCGGTTCATTCTGGTGGAAAAGGGGTATGAGAGCAGTGGCATCAGTGCCACTAAGTTCTACAGATGGTGGCGCCAGCACCTGATTGGGTGGCGCTGGATGAAAATGTATCATAACGTTAATTTAATCATAAAATTACTACTGTTTTGCATTGTTTTGTTAATAAGTGCAGTTACTAATAATAGTACGTTTGTTTATTGGAAATTTAACTGAAGCGCTGAGCTTGAATTGAGAGCATGAAAAAAATTACTTTTATTAACAACAGTAATGTGCAAAAACCTAAAATTTTAGAGATGCACCGATTGCAATTTTCTTGGACGATTCCGATTTCCGATTTTTTGTTAGTATGATCTGCCGATACCGATTTTTGCCGATTCCGATTTTCTTTCTAAGAACTATAATTGACAACATATATAAACAAAAATCTACTTTTCTTCAACGCAAAGTTTGATTTTCATAAAAAAAACACAAGTAAAAAGTCAGTAATAAAATATAAACAGCTCAAATAAAAGCAATATAATAAAGAGAGCTATGAAACTAAGTTTTTCAGGTTAACTGGGTTTCTATTCAGGTAAGTAATTAGTAATAATCATATTTAGTGTTATTTTACATTGGTTACCTTAATTTCTGTAGTCTTTATTGTAAATATTAATACAGATCAATTCTTACCATTAAAGTTATAAAACGTATTCAGTCAAGAGCAGAAAGTGATTTTTGATTAACATGACAGACAGCAGCAGGAATATTGGACTGCTGGCCCTTTAAGAGTTTATGAACGGTGTTCAGCAGAACCAATACTGTTACACACAACATGGGTTCACTTTCTTAGCCATTTAACGATTCAAAACTGACTGTTTATCTGAATACTTGCCAAGATTGCCTGTGCCGCTGGTTTTGACATACTTTTGTATGTATTTGACAGTTTAAGCGCAGTAAGTCACTCATTTTGGAACTGTCTCTGTTTGAGACTGAGCGTGGCTTGTTCGCGCGAAACAAGGCGGGAATGACTAAAATTACAAGCACTATTTAACCGGAGCGAATGAGACGAGTGAGAGAGAGGAGGCGCTCACGCGGATGTGTGTCACTTCACCGTGACAGAGAAGAGAGCGAGAACGTGCAGCTGACGATTCCAATCCCTGGTCGATCGATTGGTGCATCTCTAGAAAAATTGTATATTCCACTCTTATTAAATGTACTATTTTTCTTCTGTAGCATCATGCTGAACTAAAAGGAGCACTCTTTACTTGTTTTCTGTGTAATCCAGTCACAATTTAAAGAAAAGTTTTTGTTTTTCATAAGACTTTGTGACTTCCTACTTTTTTCCATATATTAAGGAGTGGAAATGTCTAATAAGTTAAATAAGTGCTCCTCTGCCACCAACTACTGGTTATAGTGGTACTTTCATGTCTTTTTTTTTTTTAAATAATAAAAGTGTTTTTTTGCCATAAAGTGGCCTACACCTTTAAACTTTTAGTTTTAAAAATCATCACACTAAAAATAATATTAAAATTGAATAATATTTAGAGCTTTGGAATGCTGGGAAAAGTGTGAAACACTTGAAAAGTGCTTGAATTTCACTCTCAAAAGGTTGTACGAACACTGAGATGAATTATGTAAAAAAAAAAAGAAAAGAAAAAACATTAGACTATTTCTTCCACAATACCATGGGGTGTTACTACATTAAATCCATGGTGAATGTTTATGATTTGTGGACTGAAACCCCTGAATGTTTCAATGTTTCTCCTGGTTTCCACGTCAGCGCTGTTTGATCTGATATCTGTGGTTTATAACAGAAAATTCTGCACCAAACGCTTTCCACTAGGTCTCGCAGTAGCGATGTTATTAATACTGTGGTGAATTCAAGCACTTTCTCACTGGATCTCCCAGCGCTGTTTAGTAACGATGTCGCGTGATCAAGATTGGCCTGTGTATGAGCTCGTGCACGGCTCAAACGAGTAACGTGGTTCCGTTCCGCTTTCGTTTCGTTTGCCGTTCGATGTTTCTCATATGTGACAGAAATGGCAGCTCTTATCATTTGGGCACCGCGGTGGTCGCATCAGTCACCTTTGACCAAATTCAGTCGCACCAGCAGGAAAAAAGGTGGCAAAATGCGACCGTTTGGTCGCAGTCTGGAGCCCTGGGTCCCCATGAGGAAACAAGATTATAAATCTTACAGAATGAGTTTTTAAAAAAAAAATTAAAATAGCATTAAGTTTTGTGTGATGGGTAGGTTTAGGGGTAGGGTTAGTGTTAGGGGAGAGAATATACAGTATTTTTACAGTATAAAAACCATTACGTCTATGGAGAGTAGTGTTGAAAGATCAACGCTTCAAAAACATGAAGACGTCTCTTCACCGAGCGCTTACACAGATACACACTGGAGTGTTTGAAAGCAGGCCTCTATCAGCGGATCAGCGTTGATCATTGTAGCCTATCACAGACATGTACACTCACCTAAAGGATTATTAGGAACACCATACTAATACTGTGTTTGACCACCTTTCGCCTTCAGAACTGCCTTAATTCTACGTGGCATTGATTCAACAAGGTGCTGAAAGCATTCTTTAGAAATGTTGGCCCATATTGATAGGATAGCCTCTTGCAGTTGATGGAGATTTGTGGGATGCACATCCAGGGCACGAAGCTCCCGTTCCACCACATCCCAAAGATGCTCTATTGGGTTGAGATCTGGTGACTGTGGGGGCCATTTTAGTACAGTGAACTCATTGTCATGTTCAAGAAACCAATTTGAAATGATTCGAGCTTTGTGACATGGTGCATTATCCTGCTGGAAGTAGCCATCAGAGGATGGGTACATGGTGGTCATAAAGGGATGGACATGGTCAGAAACAATGCTCAGGTAGGCCGTGGCATTTAAACGATGCCCAATTGGCACTAAGGGGCCTAAAGTGTGCCAAGAAAACATCCCCCACACCATTACACCACCACCACCAGCCTGCACAGTGGTAACAAGGCATGATGGATCCATGTTCTCATTCTGTTTACGCCAAATTCTGACTCTACCATCTGAATGTCTCAACAGAAATCGAGACTCATCAGACCAGGCAACATTTTTCCAGTCTTCAACTGTCCAATTTTGGTGAGCTCGTGCAAATTGTAGCCTCTTTTTCCTATTTGTAGTGGAGATGAGTGGTACCCGGTGGGGTCTTCTGCTGTTGTAGCCCATCCGCCTCAAGGTTGTGCGTGTTGTGGCTTCACAAATGCTTTGCTGCATACCTCGGTTGTAACGAGTGGTTATTTCAGTCAAAGTTGCTCTTCTATCAGCTTGAATCAGTCGGCCCATTCTCCTCTGACCTCTAGCATCAACAAGGCATTTTCGCCCACAGGACTGCCGCATACTGGATGTTTTTCCCTTTTCACACCATTCTTTGTAAACTCTAGAAATGGTTGTGCGTGAAAATCCCAGTAACTGAGCAGATTGTGAAATACTCAGACCGGCCCGTCTGGCACCAACAACCATGCCACGCTCAAAATTGCTTAAATCACCTTTCTTTCCCATTCTTACATTCAGTTTGGAGTTCAGGAGATTGTCTTGACCAGGACCACACCCCTAACTGACATGTGATTGGTTGATTAGATAATTGCATTAATGAGAAATTGAACAGGTGTTCCTAATAATCCTTTAGGTGAGTGTATGTTGAGCATGTGAACACAATGGCCAATCAGAGGTGTTTAAGAATCTGTTCAACAGCGCTCAAAATGCTGGAGGGAAATGTTGGTATGGTCACATTTTTAAAATTTGAAGTCAGTACTTTTGACAACACTAATGCAGAGTCCCCACAAAGGTGTGTGCACGTATGTGTGTGTGTGTGTGTGCGTGTCTTTTTCATTCTTGAAAGTGTACTGGCCTCATATTTCATCACATTATCTGCAAATACTATGTTTTAAAAATATACTTTTAAGATTTGAAGTACACTACATTATATTTTTCTACATTACTACACTACATTATATTACACACTACTATATTTTTCACAATGGTTGTGTTGAACTCCTGTATGTGTGTGTTTCCTGCACTTCAGACTGAAAGGGAAGTACACTAATCGTCTCTCACTACGCTTCACTGATCCGGAGCTGGAAACACGTTTCTCAGTGGAGAAGGAGAAGCAGAGCGGAGCCGCTTTTAGCTGCTCGTGTGTGGTGCTGCTCTTTACCGCTGTCATGGAGGCCCTCATTGACCCCTGGTCAGTTAACTATTAACAAATCACCACACAAACACACTCGGCCTCATCCGAGCCTGCTGTTTTACCAGCCAAAGGTCAACGAAGGCCAGTCATAATCTATTTACAGTTATTGTAGCATCTGTTTATTGGTCTAAAAATACGGTCCTGTTGCTACTTAGCGTTTCCCTTTGTCTCTGGCTTTGAAATATCCAGCTTCATTTAAGGCTGGGAATCATACGGATTTCCTGATTCAATTAGATTCTGATTTTGATTTGATTCCAATTGATCCGTGCTGACCCATGTGAAAAAAAGAAGTGCACTTTAGCATAGCTTTAAAAAGAGTACTTATTATGGAAATAATATACTTTAGTGTAAACTGTTTTTAGACACTTCATTTTGTATTATTTATAATTAAAATTTAATTTAGTTTAAATGTATATTTAAATGCAATAAGTTGAACTTATGAGTACTTTAGTGACTCACGAAAGTAGGACTTATATATGTAATTATACAATTATTTTTTATTGTCTATTGAAATATGGTTAAAGTGAATGTACTGACAAGCATTTATGGTAAACTAAAATATATTTTAATTTCGTTTCTACTGAAACTTGTATTTAAATATATTTGTAATTACACATTTGAAATGATGAAGTTACAATATAGTGCATTTAAAATATATTAACTTTAAATGTAATATTTTAAAAAACACACTACAGTTCAAATTATTATCAAATACTTTACATTTTATTTAGTATGTTAGTCAACGCATCAAAATAAGTGCACTTCTTTAAAGCATGATAAAAGATTATTAAGACATACAGTGTACTTGTCAGGGGTTGCTTGTAGTAATCCAATAAGTGAGATGCGTAACGCTGATTGAACGAAGATAACACTTTAATAAACACCAGGAACGAATGAACACTACACAAACCAACGTAACACAACCCTCTACGGACACACTGAAGCTCGCGTCACCATTGGCTAGTACATTTTTTAAAATTTTTACTCGGCAGAATTTGTACATGGAATGCAAGAACAATGCAAATGAAAATATTCTACATAAATATAAAAAATACATTTCAAACACTATTAAAGTCAAGTAAACGGTCTGTAATAAAATAAGAACAATTAATCAAACTACAAGCAATAGCACAAATAAACAGAACAAAGATGCAAATGAAATAAACAGTGTTTTTCAGGTAGATCTAACAGTAGTTAGATGCAGATTAGGTAGACTAGGTACAGAAATTCAATAAAGTCATTAAATGTAAAATAACACTACCTAGTCTTTACTGTGTAAATTAAATATATACAAATCCTTATTCAGTCAAGAGCATTGAATGATTTTTTGCAGTAAGTCTGTTTATTGATTAACATTAAAAACAGACAGCAGGAATATTAGGCTGCTGTCACTTTAAGACATAATGCACGGATCCAATATACTGATACTGTTACACATGCGTTTTCTTTCTCGACTGTTACATTCACTTAACACATAACCCACTATGTTTACTAGGATACTCAGACATTTTTACATAATTTTGTGTGAAATGCAAGAAGACGTGAAAGAAATCTCAATTCAGTATGCTTCGGATGTGCAGTTTGCACACACAAAATTCTCACACAGCTCACGCAAGTTATTTTCGTGTTTTCTTGCGCTTGAATGTTTATATTGGAAAGGATTAAAATTGCATGCAAATCATAGATTTTCATGACGACGCAGCACTGGTTCGACTGACAATGACCCTGCATGTGCTCTCTCTTTCTCTCACGGTGAGTGCCACAGCCGTAGTCCGTAAAGCTCAGCATGCAGTGACATTATATCTGCGCTAAACTTATTTTTTTTTATTATAGGCGCCTGTAATCGTAATTAAAGACATTTTTAGTCGCCTCTCATGAAATTTGATCACATATGCGAGTGATTTACTCACATTGTAGAAGGTTGTAAACGTTATCACAAGAACACTGAGGAGAACTGAGTATTGGCTTAAATACACAGAGAGAAGATCAGGGAATCAGGGAACAGGTTTGGACTTAGTAGAAACCATGACAGCTAATGAATGACTAGGGCTGTGTCCGAAATCGCCCCTATACCCTTAAATAGGGCACTGTTTGAGGGAACAACCGTTAGAAGTGGTGTCCGAAACCATAGTGGACGTTATCGAGTGCACTTATTCAATCCCCCAATGCACTGCAATAACGAGTGGACAACTGATGTACACTCAACGGCTAGAGTATACCCATAATGCACTGCTTGGGTCGTTTACTACTACTTTAAAGTAAGTTGACATTACAAAGTGGACTTTTTAAAAGTGTACTTAAGTGTGTTAAGAAACATTCATGAATGTGTACTCATTTAAGTACACTTTCATGAATATGTTTCTTAACACACTTAAGTAGCCTTTTATTTCTTTAATATTATATTATCTGCAAATATAGTTTTTATACTTTTAAGATTTAAAGTACAGAATAAGTGCAGATTTAATGCAAATTAAGCACACTTTTCCACAAGGGTTTGAACAGTATTAGGGTAGGAAAGGCCAGTGTGATGCCAGTGTTTATTATTGCTCTATCTCTGTGTGTTCTCGTGTCATTCTTTCATTTTCCCCATCTATCTATTTTTGCTCTGCACAGGTTGGTCGCAAACTATGTGACTCTGGCCGTTGGAGAAGTTTTGTTGCTTATTCTTACTATCTGTTCGCTGGCAGCCATTTTCCCACGGGTGAGTTACTGTTCTAACACCTCCCTTAACCAGTCACACACACAACATTTCTAGTTTGACAGCTGTCACTCAAACATATGTCATGACTAGTTAAGTTGGTTGCAACAATCTCAAATGCATCTCATTACTAACATTTTGGACCTGATTTACTACTGTAATGTACACCGTCTTTGGCCACCCCTGTTGCGCAAGCATTTTGACCACATTAACAGCTGACTTTTCTCCGTTCAAAGAACTATGGCACTGGCACAAAGGCCATGTACACACTCCAGCTGAACTAAGTTATCACTTCGCCTCTTAATATGGAAAAATAACAAGCTCAACAAAGATGACTATAATAAGTGGACATGGCAACACTGCAAGAGCATAAACAAAACACAGCAGAGCGAGACACAAGCTCATTGGTCAAACACGTCCATCAAGTTCAGGTTTACATAGAAAAACAATAGAAAAGTAGCGCAGTTGAATGACCAACCATTTGCATTTGTACTCTGCAATGAAAATATAAATGAACACGCTGATGCATTTTTAATAACTTTTAATACTGATTTTGCTTGTTGAGTTAACTCAAATATCCAAGTTGTCAATTACTTCACATTCAAAGTGGTAACACTTTACAATAAGGTTGTATTAGTTAACATTAGTTATTGCATTAGTTAACATGAACTAACCATGAACAACACCTCTGTTCAGCATTAGTTCATCTTAACTCACACATATAGTAATGCATCTATTCACGTTAACAGTGCAATTAGTTAACATTAGTTAATGCATTAGTTAACATGAACTAAGCATGAACAATGCCTGTAGCTTTACTGTTTTTGTAAGGTGATCTTACTGTACATATTTACATTAGTTTACATAGCAGTTGAATCACACTAAGGTAAAAATGCTGTTGTGTACCTTATCAACATTATTCAGTAAGCCATTGATTTTGAGCTGTTGGTAAACATAATTCTAAAGTGGAAACCATCTGAACATCAACGGATAGGTTGTTCATGTTTATACACACTTTACTATCATTACTTACATTTTGTGACCCTTATTGTAAAGTGTACACTATCGACATTACCTGATGTATTACTAACATTTGTAGACTCTTTATTAACATGACTTCCCATTAACAAAGCATTTATTATTATTTACTGCTTTGTAATGAACCTACAAATGTTAATGTTGAAATAGTGTACACTTGATAATAAAGTTCTCAAAAACCATTAATACATGCTTTGTTTAATAATGTTGATAAGGTACACAACAGCATTTTCACCTTTAGAGTCAGATGGTGAGTTAGTTCATCCTTTAGAGTCAGATGGTGAGTTAGAAATGTTCATCCTTGGTGTGTCAAGTCAAGTCACCTTTATTTATATAGCGCACAATACAGATTGTTTCAAAGCAGCTTCACAGTGTTAAAAAGGAAAATAATGAACAGAATTTGATTCGGCTGTACAGCCGCTCTGGAGAAAACGGTGATGTCATCAGCTCATTTCAATTATCATATATATTCAAGTAATGTAGTTGATATAGTTAATTTAGTTTAGTAATTAAATTTATTTGGATATTTATTTGAAAATTTAGTGTCCCCAACTGAGCAAGCCAGAGGTGACAGTGGCAAGGAACCAAAACTCCATCAGGTGGCATAATGGAGAAAAATAAACCTTGGGAGAAACCAGGCTCAGTCGGGGTGCCAGTTCTCCTCTGGCCAATTAACAAACAGTGTATGTTTATTATTTTGGCAGCCTTTGTTACATGTCTAGTCTGTTTTTGCTTGTCTTCGAGTTTGTTCCTTTGTTCAGTTTTCCCGCCTTTGTCTTAATTAGTTCATTCCTTCACCTGTTTCCAGTTAATTAGTAATGTCTAGCACCTGTGTCTTGTCAATTACCTCGTTTGCCCTGTGTATTTAGTTCTCAGTATTTCTTCAGTGTTTGTCCGTCGACGTTCATGTTTACTAGTGTTTCTGAGTGTTCCCTGTGAGTTTCGTGATTAAAGTTTCCTGTTCCAAGTTCTCCTTCGTGAGTTTCATCTACACCTAGTATTGTAACAGATCGACGGACCAAAACAGTTTTTTTGTGGCGTTTTCCCCTTTTTTTTGAGTTTTTTCCCGTTTCCCCATGGCCCTTCCCGCTGTTCGCCTTCTCTGCCTGGAGCAGGGAGACCGTCCGCTGGAGATCCATACACAGGAATTCCTGGACCTTGCGTGGCAGACACACTTCCCTGACCGCTCACTCTGTGGTTTTTACTATTCTGGCCTGAGTGAGCGGTCAAAGGCACGCCTTCCAGCGAACAGTCCTAAGGAGGATTTCGCCGCCTTTGTGGAGTGGGTACTGGTAAACAACAATTCAGCATTTACCATCGACCCTGCTGAGGAGGACAGCATTACCAGTCCCACTCCACCACCGCCAGAGACCAGCCATCCACCATCGACCGCGACCGGCATGAGGGAGTTGAGGGAGGGAGGGAGACCGGCCTGCCGCGATCGACGAGCCCGAACCCAGGCAGAGGTTGAGAGGAGTCATCGCCCCGGAGCCCGGACCACAGCGAGGGTCTGACCAAGTGCGTGAGCCGGCAACATTATGCGTCGTGGAGGGAGTCCTTGTGGAGCTTGAGGGCTGGGAAAGGAGCCCTGCCCACCACCCCGCCGCGGTGGATGCAACGAGGACCTCTGGCGGCTACATGGAGGAACTGAGAGACATTGAGGTGGACAATTTAATTGACTTTTTTGGAGATGTGTTACCCAGTTCCCCTGTCTCTCCAGCGCCCCCTGTCTCTCCAGCGTCTCCTTGTCAGGAGTTCCCGCCCAGCCTCCCTCTCCCACCTCCTCAGTCAGCCAGTTCCTCAGTCCCACCATCACTGCTGTCCTTCAGCCCCTCTGCTCGTCCCACATGCTGTGGGGACCCGCTCCGTGTCCTCAGTCCATCAGCTCCAGCCAGCGCAGAGGATCCCTGTCGTCGCCGCCAGTCTCTGCACCCTGCACTCCACCGTGGCCCGTCGACACTTCGGCTACGCCCTGGCTCCTCCCTCCCTCGGCTCCACCGGAAACCTCCGGCCATATGACTTCTCCGGGCTCCCTCGTCTCTACGGCTTCGCCTTGGTCAGTCGTCGACCTGCCTGCACCTTTGGCTTCGTCTGGCTCCGCCTTCCCCTCTGCGTCGCCTTCGTCCTCGGTCCCACCGGCTCAGCCTCTGTCCTGCGGTCATCCGGCTCCACCTCAGACGCTCGTCGCCGCGGCTTCTCCTCGGTCTCCTGGACCTCCGCTCTCGTGCGGGCTCATCGACCCAGCAGCTCCTCCAGTGTCTCCATCAGTGGCTGCTTCCTTGTCGGTCGTCCCCAGGGTGTCTTCCACCGAGTCGTCGACACCATGGCTCCTCCCTCCTCCGACTCCGCCCTGGGGCCTCATCTTGGCTGGCCTCTGGCTTGTCACCTGGCTTCTCCTGCTCCAGGCCCCTCACTGGCTCCTCCCACCTTCAACTCCCCCATGGACTGGTTTTCTTTGTTTTGGACTTTGTTTTTCTTGTTTGTTTCCACGCCCTCCTCCAAAGCCCCCACCCTCCCTCCTCAGATGTTCCTTGTACGGCGCGAGGACGCGCCTACTCGGAGGGGGCGTAATGTTACATGTCTAGTCTGTTTTTGCTTGTCTTCGAGTTTGTTCCTTTGTTCAGTTTTCCCGCCTTTGTCTTAATTAGTTCATTCCTTCACCTGTTTCCAGTTAATTAGTAATGTCTAGCACCTGTGTCTTGTCAATTACCTCGTTTGCCCTGTGTATTTAGTTCTCAGTATTTCTTCAGTGTTTGTCCGTCGACGTTCATGTTTACTAGTGTTTCTGAGTTTTCCCTGTGAGTTTCGTGATTAAAGTTTCCTGTTCCAAGTTCTCCTTCGCCTTTGTGAGTTTCATCTACACCTAGTATTGTAACAGCCTTACAGGTCAGAAGTAATATTAGATCGGAATATTCGAAAGATCGGAGACATCACGCTGGATGTAATGCACCTTTGAACAACAGAGAAGGCAGCTTTAACGGGAGCACCACCACGAATGCGGACGCTGCGTCTAGAATAATTCTGTCACATGACCACATTTATTTGCGTTAAAACCCTTTCTCTCGAACTCATTTTTGCGACATTTAAATTATCGATATTATGGAAGCTTGTTTCCACGGATAAAACAATTTAAAAGATAATTGCAACTTTTTTATAAAGTCAGAATTGCGGCATATAAAGTTCAATTCTGACATTTTTCTCACAAATGTGAGTTTATATCTCACAATTCTGACTTTGTAGCTCACAATTGCGAGAAAAAAGTCACAATTAACTTTTTTATTCTATCGATCTATTCTATATGATAAAGAATTTATACGCTAAAGTTAAACAGAAAAAGATTGTGTCGACAAATGTTAACAATAAATGGCATTTTGGTAAACGCTTTGAAGCGCTAAACCTACTAGAGTGTTTGACCACGTCACATTCTGTGAAATTGCAGCACTGTTATTGCAGTGGGAGCAGACTGTAAACGTTTCTCTTTGTGAGCTTTGGTTAGGCTGAAATGCAACTTTACGCACAACCGCCAGTCTGCGTGGAGAGGTTCTTGAGACTCCAGAGACACCAGCGGCTTCAAATGCGTGCTCAACACTGACTTTTTTATAGCTGCCCTTTTAGTACAATTAACTTGTTTGACAGAAATTTTCCTTAATAAGCCTTTATCTGACCGAGTTCTCTTGTGCTGTAAATCACTCACAGATCTTATGATAGTTCGATAATCTCCATTTAGTTTTCACACAATATTAGTCGTTGCACCATGTCATGCTTTTTATCTTCAGATCGTTCTTCCTCATATTGCATGAGAACTGTGCCTTGCTTAATAATGTGGATCAACCTCTTTAAGTCGGGTTTACATTTCCCTCAGAAGAGCTGGCAAACTATTGAACAAACCTGTCTGAGATACCAGTTATCTGAAAAGATACGGAGAAATAAAACAAACAAACACTTTCTTTGAAAACTGAAATCTGGACGTTTATTGTCCTACTGATAGGTCACTTGCATAATAATTTGGAACATACTTTTTTATTGCACAATGCACATTTCTTAATATTAAGCCTAAAATGTGTTTAATATCACTATTAGTAAGGATATTATGATCTCTGTATAATATCAATCTTTAAATGCAATTTAAAGATTTAAAGTGTACCCAAAGTTTACTTGCAATAGTTCAATTTTAGTACCTAAGTATATATTTAGTTGGAACTCAGCACTATTTCTGGATAACTAAAGTGCAACGTACAAAATTATTTGTTCCAATTTAGCAGACTTAAAGTATACCAATTTAGTATACTAACAGTACAATTGCAGGGTATTTATATTAAGTATGTAAATATATTTGTAGTATACTTAGCATAAAATAAATGTATTTCAAATATATTTTAGTATATTTACTTTTGGTAACACTTTAGTTTAGGGTCCAATTCTCACTATTAACTAGTTGCTTATTAGCATGCATATTTTGAAGATATTTTCTGTTTATTAGTACCATAGACTGTAAAAAAAGATGGATGACGTGCCTTCACTTTCTTCCATTGACATAAGTCAGCCGCTGACATCTTGGGTCTCGAGTCAGCACAGTAGTGAGCGTGAAGATGAGCTGCGATATCAAGGTCCCGAAATAAACAGTTATGGTAATGTAGAGATTAAAGTTAAAGCTCCAATCTCCTCCCGAAGTTCCCGAAAAATGTCTGTGCCTCAGTGACTACATCGCTTAGAGAAGCTGTCAATCTCAGCTGTCAATCATAACGTTACACCCCCCTTTTTATAGCATCCAATAACCTAAACTAAACTTATTTAAAGAACGAACACTTGAACTAACATCAGTGTGATAAAAACCACCTAAAATGACAGAAACCATCTTTGGAAAAAATGTATTTGAAGTGTAATTTGACTATGACCTATACTGCTTCCAGTCACCTGGGGGCGATCGAGACGCTTTGGCTTCAGTTTTCAGGACTCGTGTGGCAGGCTTGGCACATATTAATGCATTATTCTGCATGACCTTATTCTACATCCCTTAATCCACCCAATACCTCGGGTCCTATCACACACCCGGCACAATATGGCGCCAGGCGCTGTTTTTGCGTGTTTTTGCTAGTTACAGCCCGACGCAGTTATCATTTTCGTGTCCAGCGCCACATTGTTTAAATGGCAAATTCACTCGCGCTCATCTGTTGGCCCATGGGCGTGCTGGTCTGAAAACCAGGTGTGTTCACCAACAAAAACTTGCTCTGAAGTCAATAGCGCAATAGTATTTTTGTGTTATTTAAAGGGCATGTTAGTAATATGCGCCTATAGGCGGGTGCACAACGTGTGTACACTCTGCTTATTACACACACAGCAGCACACAAACATTTTTAATAATGAAAAATTAAAGGATTCCTCTCTGGAGAAGCGTTCAGTAAATAGCGAATCCGCCATGGTGCAAGCACAACTGGCTTTTAAAGGGAATGGGAGATGAGACTCTGATTGGTTTATTACACGTTATGCCCAAAACACACCCATTACTCATTAAGAGAATAGGGACAACCCTCCGACCATTTTTCCCGTCGTTAAACTAGCAAAAGTGGATTTGGACACACCCTAAGTGCACTTCTGCCGTGTGCTTCAGACCATGCGCTCAGGTCGTTAAAAGAGGGCCCTAAACAACTACCTTGTTAACTATTAATAAGCAGTAATGTGGAGTTTATTGAGGCAAAAGTTGTAGTTCATAGTGAAAAATAAGGTCACACTTTAGATTAGGGTCCGATTCTCACTATGAAATCAGTTAAATGCGCGTTCCATTCCACATCCGTTTTAAGGTATTCTATGATTTTCTCTAGATTTGAAGCAGAATTTATTTATTTATTTAATTGTTTTTTGCCACCCCAGTGTCTCAAGTGTAAAGGGTCCTTCTTTGCAGTGTTTCCTGAGCATTGCATTATTATGCTTCCCATTATCCACGTTCTGCTGAACGAGGTTTCCACATCTAATGCATCTTTGTCAACTTCTTATGTAATGTGACGAGTTGCATGAGTGAAATGCTGTTCCTGAGGCTCATCCTCTTCCAGTTATAGTTCCAGCATGCACCAGTATATTTGATTCATCTTCATTAGTTATGTCAACATGAACTTACCAGTATTGATTCCCTCCGGCCACACACAGACACAGATTCAGCGTGCACAGAGATAATGTGATTTTGAAAGGAGAGACGGTCACACACTCTTCGACTAGGCAACAGATGGAAGGACATATAAATGTATTGATTTTAAAAACCATGTTGTTGTGAATTAAATCAATTGTTTCCCCAAGCACTGTACATCCAGCCACCCCAGGGCTGAAGTAAACGCATGCACACTGTGATTAGATCACAGGCCGTTCAATTGACTTTACTGGTCAATTAATGTGATAACAGGTCATGTGCATACAAGGTTAAAACCTTTTGCTTTGACTGGATGTTAGTGTGTGGATTTTTAAGTTTACGTAGCTTTTTTGTCTTGCTTTCAGGTTTTTCCAAAGAGATTAGTGTCGTTCTCCACTTGGATTGATCACACGCGCTGGGCTCGCAACACTTGGGCCATGGCAGCCATTTTCATAGTTACAATGGCCGACATAGTGGATATGGTAAGAAACAAGTGAATTAAATCTATCTATCTATCCATCCGTCCATCTGTCTCCATCCATCCGTCCGTCTGTCTGTCTGTCTCTTTGCCTGCCTCCATCCATCCATCTATCTATCTATCTCTCTATCATCTATCTGTCCATCCGTCCGTCTGTCTCCATCCATCCATCCATCCATCCATCCATCTATCTATCTATCTATCTCTCTATCATCTGTCTGTCCATCCGTCCGTCCGTCCGTCTGTCTGTCTGTCTGTCTCCATCCATCCATCCATCCATCTATCCATCTATCTATCTATCTCTCTATCATCTGTCTGTCCATCCATCCATCCATCCATCCATCCATCCATCCATCCATCCATCCATCTATCTATCTCTCTATCATCTGTCTGTCCATCCGTCCACCTGTCCGTCCGTCCGTCTGTCTCCATCCATCTATCCATCCATCCATCTATCTATCTATCTCTCTATCATCTGTCTGTCCATCCGTCCGTCCGTCCGTCCGTCTGTCTGTCTGTCTGTCTCCATCCATCCATCCATCCATCTATCCATCCACCCATCTGTCTGCCTCTCTGCCTGCCTCCATCCATCCATCCGTCCATCCACCCATCTGTCTGTCTGTCTCTTTGCCTGCCTCCATCCATCCATCTATATATCTATCTCTCTATCATCTGTCCGTCCGTCCGTCTGTCTGTCTCCATCCATCCATCCATCCATCCATCTATCCATCCACCCACCTGTCTGCCTCTCTGCCTACCTCCATCCATCTATCTATCTATCTATCTATCTATCTATCTATCTATCTATCTATCCTTCTATCCATCCATTCATCCATCCGTGACAGTGAAGACATTTAATGTTACAAAAGATTTCTGTTTCCATGTTCTATTCATCAAAGAATCCTGAAGTCCAGTATCACAGTTTCCACAAAAATATGAAGCAGCACAAACTGTTTTCAACATTGAAAATAATAAAACATATTTCTGGAAATTCAGCTTTGCTGTTACAGGAACAAAATATATTTTAAAGCAGTCAAATAGAAAACAGTTAATATTTCTGTTTTTACTGTATTTTTAATCAAATAAATACAGCCTTAGTGAGCAGAAGAGACTTTTACAAACATTGATATCTTACAGACCCCAAACTTTTGAACATTTTATAATGCCAATGAGTTGAAATAAATAGACAAACATCATTTTTAACATCTAAAAGACCCCAAAAAATACCACACATGACCTTTAGGATGATGTTTTTGAACACTGTGCTTCAGTTCTTGCTTCTTTCTGTCTTCTGTAGTTAAGCTGCCGGCCTCCTCAGCCCTCCACAAGTGAGGCGACTGCGGTCCCTCCGGTCACAGAGGCCGCCAGGGACTGTTCGGAGAATCCAAAATACTACAGCTACGTCGCCGTACTGGCTCTCATTGCCACCACCATGCTGGTGCAGGTCAGCCACATGGTCAAACTCACGCTCATGCTGCTGATCACTGTAGCTACAGGTGTAGTCAACATCTACAGCTGGAGGGACATCTTTGACCAGTACGATCTGACTCGTTTTAAGGAATACAGGTGGGTTGAACGCTAATCACAGTCAAATTACAGTATAGGTTGGGTTTATTCAAGTCAAGCAATACTATTTCTATTACAACTGCATTAGGGACTTCCTTAAAAAAAAATCCACCCATTGGATTATAAAATGAACAATTGGTCAAATGAACAAACGTCTCGTTTGCGTATGTAACGTACGTACCCCTGAAGGAGGGAACGGAGACGTCACGTCGGACGTGACCTACTGAAAGGGAACATAGATTGATTGAAAGAAAGTTTATTCTCTACCATATATAGTGGGCCAGCCATCCCAGAGTATAAAGCCCGGAACACACCAAGCCGACGCCGACGAACTAGTGGCGACGAAAGCAGACTGCGGGGTTGGCTCACGTCGGCAGCGTCTGGGTCCAAAGTTGCCCTGACACACCAAGCCAACACTCAACACCCGACAGTTAAGTTACACGTCCGTTCTGCGCCTGCGTAAGAGGAAATACCTTTCCGTACCAGCAGGTGGCAGTAGCTGAACAGCCAATCAAAATGATCAGATGGCCCGACTGACCGACGAGCTCCGACGCCGATCGCCCAAAAAAAGGCAGACAAGGACCAACTTCAGCCGACAGTGCAGAACACACTCACGAAAACTGCCAGACGGTCGACCGTCGGTTTGGTGTGTTCCGGGCCTAAGAGAGAAATGGGGTGTTACTTTCAAGTCACTTTTAACCATCTAAAGCCTACTCGATCATATTTGATACGCAAAAGCTTCTAAATGAATAAATGAAGGTTTATTTGTTCATCTCTCAGTCATCTTTGCATTGCATAGATTTTTATGTTTTAAAACTACAGAGCTTTGATCATAAAACAAAGCATTTAAATATCATCTTACTAAGAAATATTATTCCATTTAAATGTAATAGATTTTTCTGGCTCTTATTTCATATGTCAGACTTTACAGGGTTAAGTTATTTCTTTTTTACAGAGTTTATCTTGTGCCCTCCAAATACACCATGAGTGTGATGATCTTCATCATGATGGTCAGCTTCTACTACTTCTCCAGACATGTAAGATTGAACTTTCTCTTTCTGAAAGGCACAGTTCACTTCACTTGAAATCTCCAAAATGAAATAAAACACCTTAAAAATGCCATACACTGCAAAAAATGCTCTTCCTATTTAGAATTTTTTCTTGCTTCCAGGCCAAATATCACATTTTTTTTTAATCAAGGTGCAT
The DNA here is from genome assembly GCA_039654625.1 of Rhinogobio ventralis. Classification (NCBI taxonomy): domain Eukaryota; kingdom Metazoa; phylum Chordata; class Actinopteri; order Cypriniformes; family Gobionidae; genus Rhinogobio; species Rhinogobio ventralis. The sequence continues at coordinate 36,835,666 of CM077201.1, forward strand.
TTACTAAATAAGTAAAATGACATATGATATTTTTTCTTGTTTTCTGGGGAAAAAAATCAAAATGAAGTGAGTTTTTGCTTAAACCAAGCAAAATGATCTGCCAATGGGGTGAGAAAAATAATTATTTCTGTTTAGGACAGAAACAAGATTTCAATCAGAAACAAGATTTTTTTTCTCACCCCATTTGCAGATAATTTTACTTGATTTTATTTTCAAGAAAACAAGAAAAAATATCTTATGTCATTTTACTTATCTAGTAAATGAATCTTGATTTAAGAATTTTTAGATATTTAGACTAGAAGCATTTTTTGCAGTGTACGACTTATATAGCAAGTTTTCTGATGTTGTGCGATCATTTGGTTTGAGAAACCAAATTTTAGTTAACAACTTTTAGTTATTATTCACTGAAAATCATGAATAACAAAGCTTTCAAATCAAATATGGCACATTAGATGTGCTCTGTCATTGATGTTTGGTGAAAATGACTTGTGTAGTTTGTTTTTTTGCTTCGGCAGAGGGGACATTTTTCAATAAATAATGACTTATGCTTTACATCCCTGCAAGTCCTTTAAAGCCATATGATAGCTTTGCAAGAGGAAAGTGAAAAAAATGAAAATTCTGTCATCATTTACTCACTCTCAAGTTGTTCCAAACATGTATGAATTTCTTAATTCTACTGAACACAAAAGAAGATATTTTGAAGTATATGGTCAACCAAACAGTTGATGGGCCCCATTGATTTCCATAGTATGGAAAAAAATATTATAGAAGTCAATGGGGTCCATCAACTGTTTAGAACAGAAATCTTTTGTAACATTCTAAATGTCTTTACTCTCACTTCCTGGCATTTGAACAATAGTGTATGTTCTTGCCCGTCGCTCAGGTGGAGAAGCTCGCACGCACACTGTTCCTGTGGAAGATTGAAGTGCATGAGCAGAAGGAGAAGGTGTATGAGATGAGGCGCTGGAACGAGGCTCTGGTCACTAATATGCTTCCGGAGCATGTGGCCCGACATTTCCTGGGCTCCAAGAAGAGAGATGAGGTGAGAAAATCCTGCCGCTCAGTCTCATGGCCTGTTTACTTCATGCGTTTTTACTAGGGGTGTAATGGTACACAGAAGTCAGGGTTTGGTATGTACCTTCCCTTACGAAAATGAACCATGGTTTTACTACAAATAAAACCAAAAAACCATGGTTATTGTAGTTAAACCATGGTAACCACAAATGAACTATGGTTTTGCTAACCAAAGTTTAACCATGGTATTTGTGGTAAAACTGTGGTTATATAAATGGCAATCAATTAGCCAAAAAAACATGGTTACTACACTTTTACTATAATAATACCATGGTTATTTTTCATAAGGGTTGGTTTTGGTGTCACGGTTCGATACTAGTTTGGTACATTTACATGTCCGCCCCGCCAGATTCCTGATTGCTTGAAAATCAAAAATGAAGGAATTGTCGATTTGTTACTCTAATCGATAGATTGACCAATGCTGCACGGTTTTCAAACGTGTTGTGCGTGAGAGTTCATTAACGCGGTGACAATGGCAGATGTTTAATATTACTTTCCACAAGGAGACAGCGAGTGAAGTGGCACCTGAGGCTTCCCATTTCCAGGACACGCATATTTAATCACTGGACTTCAAATCCGCACAATGCCAAATGATTTTGTCTCATTATAACAATGAAAACAACTTAAAATATTCTGTCATTTATAGTAAGACATTATTCAAAACTGTCTACAGTAAACTGTATACAGTACACAGTAAAAACAAATCATTGTTCTTTTGTAAAATAAAGAAAACAAACAGGATGTCGATATGCCATACCAGTTTGTGGAGCGTGTCATAAAAATGCACCGAAACTCAGCGTATAGACTACTAGCAAGCTCTTGTGTGCCATCTTGGCCACATAAACGTGTCTCCACAATATGAAAACAAATCTTCAATTCCCACGCTAGATGCAAATTCAACGGAGTTAACGTCACCAAAAGCAACAGATATGCACTAGATTTTATTTATCATCAGCTAATTTCAAGATCAAAGACAGCAACAGGATAGAAAGCAGCATCAGCACTTGTAAGATAATTAAGTCTCACTACCTTTAATGAATATGATTGTGTGTTAAGCTTCAGGATGCAATGCCGAACTTTCACTTTCATTTGTGTCAGTTTGCGCATCGGCTTGCTAAAGAGATGCTCAGTTACTCATCTGCGGCGGGTCGTATCTGTGGCTTCCGAGAGCCAGTACACCATAATCGCACAATTTGATTTTTTTGACCATTTTGTGAGGAGTAAAATTTACATATGTGGCTTCAACAATCAGGCCCTGTTTACACCTGGTATTAAGACGTGTTTTGGTCGATCGGATCACAAGTAGACAAGGGAGACGCATTCCTGTTTACACCTGGTGTTTTAATCCGTCTCTTTTGTCCACTTTCAACCACACTTCTGTCCTGAATTCTTCGAGAGGAGGGTCTAAGGGCGGGTAAATGTACGGGTTTTTTCAGATCTTTTGATCTAATGGATGAAATAATCTTCTGCCATTTAAATAGGATCACGCCCAGGGATGACGGAAAAACATACGGAGAGCATCAGCTTTCGTTTCTGCTCTGACAGCCGCAAGACCAGCCGAATGCTCTGAGTGTGTGCTAGAAATCAGGAATAGTGAGAGAACATTGTGCTTGGTATGTTTTTCATCTTCAAACCAAACTTTGGTCTCCAGCCAACAAAGTTTAAATCCCGTCTGGCTAGAGCGCTTCCCATAATGTTTATGCGTTAGGTCAGTAGGTAGAGAGTAGGCATCTTTTGTGGCTGTTTGAACACATTCGACCACATGAGCTCTGGAAATGGTTGAAAGTTGACAAGCTCAAAGCGTTTTAGACCCCTTTTACACCTGTATTTTTAGCGTCGTCCACTTGTGATCAGATCGACCAAAACGTAACTTAATAACAGGTGTAAACAGGGCCTGTTTACACTTGTCCAGTATCTTCTGGAATGCTTCTCAAACCACCTCTTGAAGTGATCGGATTCAAATCCCGAAAGCGTTTCAGAGGGCATTTACACCTGGTCTTTTCACGATCAGATAGCTATTCAATCAGAGAGAACGCATGAAGTGACCAGGTGTAAACAGGCCCTGAGTTTCCAAATTTTACATGCACAAATGCAGCCTAACTCAAGTAACTTCTCTGGGTTGGTTTCCCAGGAGCTCTACAGCCAATCCTATGATGAGATTGGAGTCATGTTCGCCTCCATCCCAAATTTCTCTGATTTCTATACGGAGGAAAGCATCAACAACGGCGGGATTGAGTGTCTGAGGTTCCTCAATGAAATCATTTCTGATTTTGATAGCGTAAGAAGTGTTTTTTACTGTTTAAATTTCATCCAATTGTTGCCAGTTCAAATTGAAAGTAGAGATTTTATACCATTACTTGTTTGCTTTTGTGCTCTTTAGCTTTTAGATGAGCCACAGTTTCGCTGTATAACCAAGATCAAGACTATTGGCAGCACCTACATGGCAGCATCAGGAGTCACTTCAGACAATAACACTAATGGTTATGCTTGCATTAAGGTAAAGGAGGTGCAGATGGGATTTCTAGAAGCAATATATCCATCTAGTGCTGATGACAATGGTAAAGAGATTTTTTTATGTCCTTCCCAACAGAAAGAAGAAGTTTCAGACAGGGAACGGTGGCAGCACTTGGCAGATCTTGCTGATTTTGCTCTGGCCATGAAAGTCACGTTGATGAACATCAACTACCAGTCCTTCAATAACTTCATGCTCCGCATCGGTTAGTGGCCTGACATCCATCTACAGTAGTGGCTAAAGTGGCCTAGGATATCACCCTTTATTCAAATATTAAAAATGTTCAAGATTTTGCATAGTTGTGCTATTTAATTTAGAGTTATTTGTGATAACGCAATGAAACATGCCAAATTATGTGGACATCATTTTTGGCCAGGCTGTCATACAACAAAATTATGAACACATGCAAAAACAAGAGAGAACCAATGAAATATTAATAACTGATTATGTTGTAGTCAATGCATGCTTTTCCCTGTGAGGCTTTTGTGTTTCTATGCAGTTTTTGCATAGTAAAATAGTAACTGCAGCTGTAGTTTGCCTTTTTTGGCTGAATAATTTTGTCAGATAAATACCTTAACCAAGTTTAGTGTTTTGTCCTTCCCTCATATTTAAAATATTTTCCTCATATTTTGATGGTTTAATCAAACTTGTAGGGTCAATAAAGACAGATATCTCCTCTGGACCTCACTTTTGGCCAGTACTGTATGTGCAAATGCCACAACGATTATGCTGAATGTTTTGCTGTAAGCTGAAATCTTTTCTCCACAGGGTTGAATAAAGGGGGTGTTTTAGCTGGTGTTATTGGTGCCCGTAAACCTCATTTTGACATCTGGGGAAACACTGTGAATGTCGCCAGTCGCATGGAGTCCACAGGGGTTATGGGAAACATTCAGGTGATGGGTTTCACATTGTATTAATGATCTGGACAAGCACTTCCTAAATTTAGTTATATAGTAAATATTCTGCATCAGGGACTCTAATAGCAGTGCTACAGACTGCCATTTGTCATATGTAATCTGATCATTAAAAAAAAGTGCTGTTTAAAGTGTTAGTTCACCCAAAAATGTATTTAATGTCAAAAATGTTTACTCATCCTCATGTCGTTCCAAACCCATAAGACGATTGTTCATCTTTGGAACACAAATGAATATATTTGTAATGAACTCTGAGAGATTTCTGTCCCTCCATTGACAGTCTACACAACTACCACTTTGACGCTTCAAAAAGTTTATGAAGAGATCGTAAAACTAATCCATATAAATTGAGCGGTTTAGTCCAAATATTTTGATGAGACATGGTCAGTTTATATGAATTTAGGCTTATATTCACATATAAACATTAATCAAACGCACATATCAGATCTGGTAAACAGAAGCTCAAGCATGTTCGCTTTACGTGCGAGAACCAATGAGGTTCATTCTCGTGTTACGCAGCACGTTTGAGCTTCTGCAAGAACCAATGAGGTTCATTCTCGTGTTACGCAGCACGTTTGAGCTTCTGCAAGAACCAATGAGGTTCATTCTCGTGTTACGCAGCACGTTTGAGCTTCTGCAAGAACCAATGAGGTTCATTCTGGTGTTACGCAGCACGTTTGAGCTTCTGCAAAAACCAATGAGGTTCATTCTCGTGTTACGCAGCACGTTTGAGCTTCTGCAAGAACCAATGAGGTTCATTCTCGTGTTACGCAGCACGTTTGAGCTTCTGCAAGAACCAATGAGGTTCATTCTCGTGTTACGCAGCACGTTTGAGCTTCTGCAAGAACCAATGAGGTTCATTCTGGTGTTACGCAGCACGTTTGAGCTTCTGCAAAAACCAATGAGGTTCATTCTCGTGTTACGCAGCACGTTTGAGCTTCCGCAAGAACCAATGAGGTTCATTCTCGTGTTACGCAGCACATTTGAGCTACTGCAAGAACCAATGAGGTTCATTCTCGTGTTACGCAGCACATTTGAGCTTCTGCAAGAACCAATGAGGTTCATTCTGGTGTTACGCAGCGCGTTTGAGCTTCCGCAAGAACCAATGAGGTTCATTCTCGTGTTACGCAGCGCGTTTGAGCTTCCGCAAGAACCAATGAGGTTCATTCTCGTGTTACGCAGCGCGTTTGAGCTTCCGCAAGAACCAATGAGGTTCATTCTCGTGTTACGCAGCGCGTTTGAGCTTCCGCAAGAACCAATGAGATTCATTCTCGTGTTACGCAGCACGTTTGAGCTTCCGCAAGAACCAATGAGGTTCATTCTGGTGTTACGCAGCACATTTGAGCTTCAGCAAGAACCAATGAGGTTCATTCTCGTGTTACGCAGCACGTTTGAGCTTCCGCAAGAACCAATGAGGTTCATTCTCGTGTTACGCAGCACGTTTGAGCTTCAGCAAGAGCCAATGAGATTCATTCTCGTGTTACGCAGCACGTTTGAGCTTCTGCAAGAACCAATGAGGTTTATTCTCGTGTTACGCAGCACATTTGAGCTTCAGCAAGAACCAATGAGGTTCATTCTCGTGTTACGCAGCACGTTTGAGCTTCCGCAAGAACCAATGAGGTTCATTCTCGTGTTACGCAGCACGTTTGAGCTTCAGCAAGAGCCAATGAGATTCATTCTCGTGTTACGCAGCACGTTTGAGCTTCTGCAAGAACCAATGAGGTTTATTCTCGTGTTACGCAGCACGTTTGAGCTTCTGCAAGAATCAATGAGGTTCATTCTCGTGTTACGCAGCACGTTTGAGCTTCAGCAAGAGCCAATGAGATTCATTCTCGTGTTACGCAGCACGTTTGAGCTTCAGCGAGAGCCAATGAGGTTCATTCTCGTGTTACGCAGCACGTTTGAGCTTCCGCAAGAACCAATGAGGTTCATTCTCGTGTTACGCAGCACGTTTGAGCTTCTGCAAGAACCAATGAGGTTCATTCTTCTGCAAGAGGTTTGTTCTCGCCAGTCAAGCAAGTACAGTTGAGCTTCTGTTTACATTCGCTGATCAGTGTTTATATGTGAATTAAAGCCTAAATAAAATCTCTTTATGAACTTTTTGAAGTGTCAGTTGCATAGCTGTCAATGGAGGGACAGAAATCTCTCGGATTTCATTAAAAATGTCTTTATTTGTTTTCCGAAGATGAACGGAAGTCTTACGGGTTTGGAAAGATATGAGGGTGAGTAAATAATGACAGACCCTTTAAATTAACGGAATGTAGTTAGTGTTGCTAACTACTTGAACTCAGTAGTCTTGTTGTCGATTTGTTAGCTTGTAAAAGCTTTAAAAATCACAAGGGGGGTTTTACTAATGTATTTTAGAATAAATCAAAAACCTTGAATTTGGGTTTTAAGACTCATAACTGTAGTGTAACTGTCATACTGCTATATTCCAGTTAAACAAACTCTGCTTCCCCCAGGTGGTGGAGGACTGCTACTGCATCCTGAAGGACTATGGCTTCCGCTTCGTGAGGAGGGGACCGATATTTGTCAAGGGGAAAGGAGAGCTGCTCACCTACTTCTTAAAGGGACGTGAAAAACAAGGCTCTTTCATTAACGGCTCTTTTGTCACCCTGCCGCACCAAGTGGTGGACAGCTCTTGACCAACACGCACACACACACACACTGTCGTACTCTTCAAAATTGCTCGCGCACACCTCACGTCATACCTCTTCTGCCGAGTACATGTGCTCCAGTAATTAGTACTTTCAAATGTGTTTTCTCTATTTATTAGCCTGAGGAAAGAAATTTTGGCGGGAAACGAGACAGACTTTCGGTTTACATAAGAGAAGTACTATAAAATATAACTTTTGAAAGTGTGCACGGCCACGAATGAATGCAACAAAAGTTGAATGATTTTAATAGGCTGCTGAAGTGATAAACAGTTTGAGAGGAGGTTGTTTTTAAACTCATACCGCACAGAATACAATGAACTCTACTGTATATTACACACTGCGCTGCTCAAAGAAACCTATTTTTGTTCTTCTTTCATTTGAAATTCTTTTATTATTTAATCCTTTATTATTTAAAGATTACCCTGAATGTCCAGATATATCTGAATGTTGTTTGCCATTGAAAAGCTACTCTGAATGCCTGCGTAGGAAAGCATACTGACTGCCTTTGCATCTAATGGAAGTATGTGTTTTGCGTCGACATGCATTTCTATAGTCTATAGTCACCTTTTTTTTGTTGAATTTTACTTGTTGACTTTGTAGCCATTTATAATGGATATACGCAGGGTTCTAAAGTCTGAGACCACATCAAATCATGGGTTTTATTCAGTTTAACCCTGGAAATACCTATACAGTTCTATGATTTTTAAAAGAATTAATACATAGTATAATACATAGCTTGTTAATAGTCACTGTCTTAGTAGCAGGATGATTTGTGCTCTTTTTGCCTTTTTCTCAGATATTTTAGCAGTCATCATGAATTAGGTATCACCCGAAAGCTTAAAAGCTCATCCTATGAAACCGTTTTAAAATTGGACATTGTGTTACCATGAAAACGGCACTTTAATGTCACCATGAAATCAAAATTGACAGTTATTTTTTTAAGGGATGCACCGATATGAACATTTTGGCTGATACAGATAACCGATAATTCTTTATATTTGAAAGCCGATAACCGATATATAAATCTAAATCCAAATTTTTATATCGTTTTTGAGAGCCTGATTACAAAAACAAAAGTCTCACCATTAAAAGCCATGTCCCAAGCACACAATTATAATTGTGTATAATGACAGACTTGCACTGAACTGTATTTTCCTTTTTTTCAATCATATTTCAAGCAATTCAAAACCATCATGACATCAGCTGAAGGAAATAATCCATTATTTATCGTTATTTATTGTTTTAATATATCGGGCAATTTTTCTTATCTTATCGGGGCCGATATATGAACATATATCGGCCGATATCGGCTATTTTTTTAATAGAATGTTGCAGTGCTTATTAGAATTGATTTATCAGTGCACATCATTATTTTAAATTCATGTGGCCGTGTAATCTTTAACCAAAAACGTTAGTTTGCAACACCCAACTTCCTACGATCCAATCAATTCCCAAGGACGAAATCGAGCAACTCCCATTTCATGACGACTTAAAAACCTGTTAATTTTTGTGAGATCAACTTCAAATTTGGAACACAATTTTTGCAGCAATTTTAGAGTCCAAATGATTTAGTAAAATATATATTTTGTATAAAATAAAAAATATTTAGTTCAGTACATTTGCTTTACAGCTTATTTAAACAATAATCTGCTGAGTATGGCTTTAAAAATGACTATTCTTTGGTCTGTATTGCAAAGCTTTCATGAATTATAACTAAGGCCCTGTCCCAAATGGCACAGTTCATGTGCACTTGTGGACTAACAAGACCGTTTGTCATTTTATGTTTCATAAGAGTGCTTGTGAGCGCCCCCTTTGCTGTCGATATGTGCCCTCGATGCGCATTTATGCCAGACTTCTACCCAACAGTCAAAGCGGCATTACCTCAGAAAAGTGTGGACTCGCAGGAAGACCGCGAGTGTTTAGGGTGGCCCTATTATATCCTCAAAAAAGGTGGTGACAGTTAACACAACACTAACTACAAGTATATTTAATATTGTAAGAATAAAAACAGAAGCACTTTCACTGGTGGTCTCAGACTTTTGGACCCACTTTTGTGTCGTTCTAGTAAAGTGTTCCTCACGTGCCAAATACAAGCCACTATGTGCGTCAGTTTGTGGTACTCTGAGGACGCAGGAGTATCACTGTGAACGGGTTCGGTGTGCGTGTCTGTCTGCACTACAGTCATGGCAGTATTGCAGGGATGAATGTTTCTTAATTCAGAATATATTCCCCATGGTGTCTTTCCTCAAAGATTAGATGAATGTGCAATAGTTTATTCTTTTACGCCATTCTGCTCTCCAGTACAGTTTTAAAAAGAGCCCTCCTCTCCCAGCAAGTCATATTTTTATATTATGATGTAAAAGTTGTAGTTATTAAGAGTATTGTACAAAGAGACCGAACGTTAGGCTGGAATGGTGTGTCTTAAAAACTGGCCAAACAGTTCATTTATTACCAGTGTCAGGGACGTTCTGTGTCGGCAAGCAGAAATCTGGTTTCGACTTTCGTATGTTAAAATGGTTTATGAAGGCATGACATTGTGGCCGATCTCTGTGGTTTGATACCAGACTAAAATTTGATATTTTTGAATTATCCTTAGCTATGGAATAAAATGGCACTTTGAATGATCTGTTACCTGATGCTGTGTGAGATTGATTATTTGAACTTTTATGTGTTTAATTGAAATGTTACAACAAAGGTTGTTCTTGGATTAAAAAAGAAACATTAACTCTTCCTTCAATTATGATTAAATTTGACAAATATTCAACATAATGGTTCACCAAATACCATTGCTACTACAATAATGTGTTGGTCACATAGTATTACAACACTGTCATCGATAAAATAAGATAACATACAAAGTTCTGCCTTTTTCAAGGAAATCTGATACTGATGAATGTTTCACAATGATGTTTTTTGTAAGGGTAAATAGTTAATAATCTTTGTTTGCATTACTCACTCACTATAGAACATTAAAACCAGCCTAAGGTGGTTTGCTGGTCTGGTTTTAAAGGAGTTTAGGCACTGATCACAATTTATATTAAGTGTCTTTAATTACTCCATTACATAAACAAATGTTTAATACAATGTACTGATTGTGTTGATGTTTTAAAAACATTTATACGGGATACGGGTAAGGTTAAGGACAGGTTTAGTGGTCTGGGAAGGTTAAAGGGTGGGTTAAGGTGTATGGGAAAGGTCAACAGTGTAATTGTAGATGTAATTCAGCTGTTATTACATTATGGGACTGTCCTGGAAGACTAGCTAAACCAGCTAAGACCAACAAACCAACTTTTTCTGCAGTGTCATAAATGGAGAACGTTACACCTTTCAAATTCACTGACTGCCACAGCTGCCAAAAGCACAAACATACAGTAACATTTGAAGAAGAAAAGAAAACTATTAAAAAATGTATGTGAAAAATGAAGATATTAAATACAATTATAAAATACTAAATAAAATATGTGTTAAATACAGTTTTACTTATCACATATTCATATTTATTTTGTTTTATTTAGTAACACTTTTAACACTTACAGTGTCCTTATAACACGTTACATGTAGTTACTGTAGTAATAACTATAAATTATGCATAATTACATGCCCTAATTAAGTACATGTTCATTAATATTATTCCATACTTAAATCTATAATTACACTAAAACAATGACATCTTAAAATAAAGTGTAAACTTTTTTTGGTAATTTGTTTCTGGTAAGTCATAATTCTGTTAGAGCAGTATATTGCTACCGTTGCTATTTGCAATTTGGTTACTGCTTATTATTTTGTTCACTGTTTTTTTGTGATTTTGGTGAATTGTATTAAAGCCAGATAGGGTTTAGGTTAGACCCGCAAACATCATAATAATTATCTCTCCCCATTTTTTTTTACTTCATAACAAGTGAGATTTCAATAACATTTTGACCACTTTTAAAGACTTTACTTTAGGACACTAGGAATCTGAAGACAATGCTTGATGTATCTTCTTAGCAAATTTTACATCCACAAATGTCACCAACAACAAACCAAGTATTTCAACACCATTCATCCTCAGTAAATAAGAAATCAAGACGACTTTAATTTGCAATTTATAAACTAATTTCTTGCCCACATTCTTTTTTTTTTTTTTTTCTCCTATCTTTCTTATCTTTTTCTGTCGTTTGCAAGTTATTGTTAACTCAATTGTCTCACACAAGGCCTTTATTAACCCCCTGGAGCCGTGTGGAGCACTTTTATAATGGATAGATGCACTTTTATGACTTCAAAACAGAAACAGCCATTCACTGCCATTATAAAGCTTGGAAGAGCCAGGACATTTTTTTAATATAACTCTGAAAGAAGAATGACATATACACCTAGGATGACTTGAAGGTGAGTAAATCATTGGCTAATTTTCATTTTTGGGTGAACTATCCCTTTAACTAAGTTTTTCCTCAGTGTTCTGTTGACAAGGAGTGTATTGTTGTTCGTGTTGTGTGTATCACATACACAAACTGTGTATTATAAACACGTCAACTCTGTATTTTCTGCATTCATTAAAAAAACAAACACTGCACAAGGATAAAGTGTAGCCAGTACTTTTCTGGAGTGTGGCTTTATGATTCGAGAGAGACTTCAAGGTTGTTGCGGCGCTTCCGGTGACGTCATCGCGCACCAACGTCCGTAATGGACTTGCAGCTGTTCACTGACAAACAATAACAAGAGCAGCGAGCGAACGGCAGCGGCTTCCGTGACTGTAATCGCGCTGATATTAAGCCCGTGAGCCATCTCGACTCTTGACAGTGTCGGCGAGGAAACTCTGGCCTCCGCTGCCTCTTCCTCCGACTCGGAAACCGGCGGAGCTTCGCCGCCCCCGCGGAAGAAAAGCCGAGTCTCGGCGGCGGAGGGAGCAGGAGAGAGCGGGGCGTCTGCAGCCGGGATCACGGGCCTCTCTACCTCGTCTCTCCCAACCCCCCACCAGCACTCAGCCATCCGTCTCAACAACAGCTCGCAGTCGCGCAGATCCGCCACTGTAAACGCGTTTCATAACATGCAGGCCAACGGGACGGGGGGGCAGGAGCCGGAGCCGCAGATGTCCTGCAGGAACGGAGAGTCCTCAACCTCTGTCGCGGGAGCGGTGCACTCCAACGGGCTGCTGTCTTCCGCTAACAACGGGCTGCCGTCCACCGAGAGCCCGGCGCCTGACAGCAATATGAAGAAGAAGAAGCGACTGTCCCAGAGCGACGAGGATGTGATCAGGCTCATAGGACAACATCTACACGGGTTAGGACTCAAGTGAGTAAATGATGGTATCTGCGTGTTATCATTGGGTTGTTATTGGATTGGTCAGACGAGATGAAGCCATGATGCTGTCAGTGCGGCTTTCGTGATGGTGTCAGTGGTGTTATTGTTTACGTAACAGTGTCAGTGGTGTTTTTGTGCTTTCGTGATGGTGTCAGTGGAGATTTTGTAACGTGTCAGTGGATTTTTATAGGTGTCAGTGGTGTTTTTGTGCTTTTCATGATGGTGTCAGTGGTGTTTTTGTGCTTTCATGATGGTGTCAGTGGAGATTTTGTAACGTGTCAGTGGATATTTATAGGTGTCAGTGGTGTTTTTGTGCTTTCATGACAGTGTCAGTGGTGTTTTTGTTCTTTTAATGATGGTGTCAGTGGTGTTTTTGTTCTTTTAATGATGGTGTCAGTGGCGTTTTTATTCTTTTAATGATGGTGCCAGTGGTGTTTGTCCTTTCATGATGGTGTCAGTGGTGTTTTTGTTCTTTTAATGATGGTGCCAGTGGTGTTTGTCCTTTCATGATGGTGTCAGTGGCGTTTTTGTTCTTTTAATGATGGTGTCAGTGGCGTTTTTGTTCTTTTAATGATGGTGTCAGTGGCGTTTTTGTTCTTTTAATGATGGTGCCAGTGGTGTTTGTTCTTTCATGATGGTGTCAGTGGCGTTTTTGTTCTTTCATGATGGTGTCAGTGGTGTTTTTGTTATTTTAATGATGGTGTCAGTGGCGTTTTTGTTCCTTTAATGATGGTGCCAGTGGTGTTTGTCCTTTCATGATGGTGCCAGTGGTGTTTGTTCTTTCATGATGGTGTCAGTGGCGTTTTTGTTCTTTCATGATGGTGTCAGTGGTGTTTTTGTTATTTTAATGATGGTGTCAGTGGCGTTTTTGTTCTTTTAATGATGGTGTCAGTGGTGTTTGTTCTTTCATGATGGTGTCAGTGGCGTTTTTGTTCTTTCATGATGGTGTCAGTGGTGTTTTTGTTTTTGATGGTGTCAGTGGCGTTTTTATTCGTTCATGATGTGTCAGTGGCTTTCATGATGGTGTCAGTGGTGTTTTTGTGCTTTCATGACAGTGTCAGTGGTGTTTTTGTTCTTTTAATGATGGTGTCAGTGGCGTTTTTATTCTTTTAATGATGGTGCCAGTGGTGTTTGTCCTTTCATGGTGTCAGTGGTGTTTTTGTTCTTTTAATGATGGTGCCAGTGGTGTTTGTCCTTTCATGATGGTGTCAGTGGCGTTTTTGTTCTTTTAATGATGGTGTCAGTGGCGTTTTTGTTCTTTTAATGATGGTGCCAGTGGTGTTTGTCCTTTCATGATGGTGTCAGTGGTGTTTTTGTGCTTTTCATGACAGTGTCAGTGGTGTTTTTGTTCTTTTAATGATGGTGTCAGTGGCGTTTTTATTCTTTTAATGATGGTGCCAGTGGTGTTTGTCCTTTCATGATGGTGTCAGTGGTGTTTTTGTTCTTTTAATGATGGTGCCAGTGGTGTTTGTCCTTTCATGATGGTGTCAGTGGCGTTTTTGTTCTTTTAATGATGGTGTCAGTGGCGTTTTTGTTCTTTTAATGATGGTGTCAGTGGCGTTTTTGTTCTTTTAATGATGGTGCCAGTGGTGTTTGTTCTTTCATGATGGTGTCAGTGGCGTTTTTGTTCTTTCATGATGGTGTCAGTGGTGTTTTTGTTATTTTAATGATGGTGTCAGTGGCGTTTTTGTTCCTTTAATGATGGTGCCAGTGGTGTTTGTCCTTTCATGATGGTGCCAGTGGTGTTTGTTCTTTCATGATGGTGTCAGTGGCGTTTTTGTTCTTTCATGATGGTGTCAGTGGTGTTTTTGTTATTTTAATGATGGTGTCAGTGGCGTTTTTGTTCTTTTAATGATGGTGTCAGTGGTGTTTGTTCTTTCATGATGGTGTCAGTGGCGTTTTTGTTCTTTCATGATGGTGTCAGTGGTGTTTTTGTTTTTGATGGTGTCAGTGGCGTTTTTATTCGTTCATGATGTGTCAGTGGCTTTCATGATGGTGTCAGTGGTGTTTTTGTGCTTTCATGACAGTGTCAGTGGTGTTTTTGTTCTTTTAATGATGGTGTCAGTGGCGTTTTTATTCTTTTAATGATGGTGCCAGTGGTGTTTGTCCTTTCATGGTGTCAGTGGTGTTTTTGTTCTTTTAATGATGGTGCCAGTGGTGTTTGTCCTTTCATGATGGTGTCAGTGGCGTTTTTGTTCTTTTAATGATGGTGTCAGTGGCGTTTTTGTTCTTTTAATGATGGTGCCAGTGGTGTTTGTCCTTTCATGATGGTGTCAGTGGTGTTTTTGTTCTTTTAATGATGGTGCCAGTGGTGTTTGTCCTTTCATGATGGTGTCAGTGGTGTTTTTGTTCTTTTAATGATGGTGTCAGTGGTGTTTTTGTTCTTGATGGTGTCAGTGGCGTTTTTATTCGTTCATGATGTGTCAGTGGCTTTCATGATGGTGTCAGTGGTGTTTTTGTTCTTTCATGATGGTGTCAGTGGTGTTTTTGTGCTTTTAATGATGGTGTCAGTGGTGTTTGTTCTTTCATGATGGTGTCAGTGGTGTTTTTGTTCTTGATGGTGTCAGTGGTGTTTTTGTTCATGATGTGTCAGTGGCTTTCATGATGGTGTCAGTGGTGTTTTTATTCTTTCATGATTGTGTCAGTGGTGTTTTTGTGCTTTTCATGGTGTCAGTGGCGTTTTTGTCCTTTCATGATGGTGTCAGTGGCGTTTTTGTTATTTTAATGATGGTGTCAGTGGTGTTTTTGTGCTTTCATGATGTGTCAGTGGCTTTCATGATGGTGTCAGTGGTGTTTTTGTTCTTTCATGATGGTGTCAGTGGTGTTTTTGTTCTTGATGGTGTCAGTGGTGTTTTTGTTCATGATGTGTCAGTGGCTTTCATGATGGTGTCAGTGGTGTTTTTGTTCTTTCATGATTGTGTCAGTGGTGTTTTTGTGCTTTTCATGATGGTGTCAGTGGCGTTTTTGTCCTTTCATGATGGTGTCAGTGGCGTTTTTGTTATTTTAATGATGGTGTCAGTGGTGTTTTTGTGCTTTCATGACAGTGTCAGTGGTGTTTTTGTTATTTTAATGATGGTGTCAGTGGCGTTTTTGTTATTTTAATGATGGTGTCAGTGGCGTTTTTGTTCTTTTAATGATGGTGCCAGTGGTGTTTGTCCTTTCTTGATGGTGTCAGTGGCGTTTTTGTTCTTTTAATGATGGTGTCAGTGGCGTTTTTGTTCTTTTAATGATTGTGCCAGTGGTTTTTGTTCTTTCATGATGGTGTCAGTGGCGTTTTTGTTATTTTAATGATGGTGCCAGTGGTGTTTGTCCTTTCATGATGGTGTCAGTGGCGTTTTTGTTCTTTCATGATGGTGTCAGTGGTGTTTTTGTTCTTGATGGTGTCAGTGGCGTTTTTATTCGTTCATGATGTGTCAGTGGCTTTCATGATGGTGTCAGTGGTGTTTTTGTCCTTTCATGATGGTGTCAGTGGCGTTTTTGTCCTTTCATGATGGTGTCAGTGGCGTTTTTGTTATTTTAATGATAGTGTCAGTGGTGTTTTTGTGCTTTCATGACAGTGTCAGTGGTGTTTTTGTTATTTTAATGATGGTGTCAGTGGCGTTTTTGTTATTTTAATGATGGTGCCAGTGGTGTTTGTTCTTTCATGATGGTGTCAGTGGTGTTTTTGTGCTTTTCATGATGGTGTCAGTGGCATTTTTGTGCTTTCATGACAGTGTCAGTGGTGTTTTTGTTCTTTCATGATGGTGTCAGTGGCGTTTTTGTGCTTTCATGACAGTGTCAGTGGTGTTTTTGTGCTTTCATGATGGTGTCAGTGGAGATTTTGTTATTTTAATGATGGTGTCAGTGGTGTTTTGTAACATGTCAGTGGATTTTATTGGTTTTGATGGTGTCAGTGGCGTTTTTGTCCTTTCATGATGGTGTCAGTGGCGTTTTTGTTATTTTAATGATGGTGTCAGTGGCGTTTTTGTTCTTTTAATGATGGTGCCAGTGGTGTTTTTGTGCTTTCATGACAGTGTCAGTGGTGTTTTTGTGCTTTCATGATGGTGTCAGTGGAGATTTTGTAACGTGTCAGTGGATTTTTATAGTCAAGTCAAGTCAAGTCAACTTTATTTATATAGCGCTTTTTACAATGCAGATTGTTTCAAAGCAGCTTCACAGTGTTAAACAGGAAAATAATGAACAGAATTTGATTTGGCTGTACAGCCGCTCTGGAGAAAACGGTGATGTCATCAGCTCATTTCAATTATCATATATATTCAAGTAATGTAGTTGATATAATTTAGTTTAGTAATTACATTTATTTGGATATTTATTAGAAAATTTTGTGTCCCCAACTGAGCAAGCCAGAGGCGACAGTGGCAAGGAACCAAAACTCCATCAGGTGTCCTAATGGAGAAAAATAAACCTTGGGAGAAACCAGGCTCAGTCGGGGTGCCAGTTCTCCTCTGGCCAATTAACAAACAGTGTATGTTTATTATTTTGGCAGCCTTATAGGTCAGAAGTAATATTAGATCGGATTATTCGAAAGATCGCAGGCATCACACCGGGTTTATTGAGGATGGCGTGTCAATTAAACAATTATTAAATAGGAATATTCGAAATATCGGAGTCATCACGCCGGAGATGGATCCATTGAGGATGCCATGTCGATGAGCAATTT
Source organism: Rhinogobio ventralis (assembly GCA_039654625.1). Taxonomy (NCBI): domain Eukaryota; kingdom Metazoa; phylum Chordata; class Actinopteri; order Cypriniformes; family Gobionidae; genus Rhinogobio; species Rhinogobio ventralis. Next base: position 36,852,763 of record CM077201.1, read on the forward strand.
CAGAGGGTAGACTAATTGACACGGTCTCTGCAGACACTTCAGGGATGCGTTGGTAATGTCTGGGCGCTGGTCCACCATCTGATCTGGATACGGCCCGGATCCGGCTGACTGCAGTAAAGCTCGGGATAAACAGAGAGACTAACATTAGCGTAGATGCCATTCCTCTTATGATGTAACGAGTACATCAGGTGTTATGGGAAGTGTTCCCGGTTCCGGCTGACCTAGTTAATGCAGCCTAACAATTTGAATAAAATATAAATTAAAATGTTTTATGTGTATGCCATAGTAAAGAGATGCGTTTTTAGTCTAGATTTAAACTGACAGAGTGTGTCTGCTTCCCGAACAATGCTAGGAAGGCTGTTCCAGAGTTTGGGTGCTAAATAGGAAAAGGATCGACCGCCTGCAGTTGATTTTGATATTCTAGGTATTATCAACTGGCCAGAGTTTTGAGACCGCAATAGACGTGATGGAGTATAATGCGTTAAGAGCTCGCTCAAGTACTGGGGAGCTAAACCATTTAGTGATTTGTAAGTAATTAGCAAGATTTTAAAATGTATGCGATGTTTAATAGGGAGCCAGTGCAGTGTTGACAGAACCGGGCTAATATGGTCATACTTCCTGGTTCTAGTAAGAACTCGAGCTGCTGCGTTTTGGACCAGCTGCAGTTTATTTATTAAGCGAGCAGGGCAACCACCCAGTAGAGCATTACAATAATCTAGCCTTGAGGTCATGAATGCATGAACTAACTGTTCAGCATTTTGCATTGAAAGCATATGCCGTAATTTAGATATATTTTTAAGATGGTAGAATGCAGTTTTACAGATGCTAGAAACGTGGCTTTCAAATGAGAGATTGGTATCAAAGAGCACACCCAGGTTCCTAACTGACGACGAGGACTTGACAGAGCAGCCATTAAGTGTTAGACAGTATTCTAGGTTACTACATGTGGAGTTTTTTTGTCCAATAATTAAAAATTCAGTTTTTTCTGAATTAAGTTGCAGGAAATTACTAGTCATCCAATTTTTTATATCAGCTATGCATTCCGTTAATCTTGTGAATTGGTAAGTTTCGTCAGGGCGTGAAGAAATATAGAGCTGAGTATCGTCAGCATAACAATGAAAACTAACGCCATGCTTCCTAATGATATCTCCCAGTGGTAGCATGTACAGGGTGAAAAGCAACGGTCCTAGCACTGAGCCCTGCGGTACTCCATACTGAACTTGTGATCGGTGTGAGATCTCTGCTACAAACTGAAAACGGTCAGATAAGTATGATTTAAACCATGCCAATGCAATTCCACTAATGCCAACATAATTTTCGAGTCTATTCAAAAGAATGTTGTGGTCGATGGTATCGAATGCAGCGCTAAGATCGAGTAACACTAACAGAGAGATACAACCACGATCGGATGATAAGAGTAAATCATTTGTAACTCTAATGAGAGCAGTCTCAGTACTATGATGTGGTCTAAATCCTGACTGGAAAACCTCACAGATACCATTTTTTTCTAAAAAGGAGCATAATTGTGAGGACACTGCCTTTTCTAGTATTTTTGACAGAAAGGGTAGATTTGAGATTGGCCTGTAATTGACTAATTCTGTAGGGTCAAGTTGCGTTTTTTTAATAAGTGGTTTAATAATAGCCAACTTAAAAGTTTTCGGTACATATCCTAAAGTCAAGGATGAATTAATGATATTAAGAAGAGGATCTATGACCTCTGGAAGCATCTCTTTTAGTAGTTTAGTCGGTATAGGGTCGAGCATACATGTTGTTGATTTAGATGATTTAACGAGTTTAGCCAATTCTTCTTCTCCTATAGCAGTGAATGAATGTAATTTTTCCTCAGTGACACTACAATGCTCTGTCTGATGTGATACAGTAGTAGACGGCTGCATGGTTATAATTTTTTTCCTAATATTATCAATCTTACAAGTAAAGAAGTTCATAAAGTCATTACTGCTGTGCTGTTGGCAGACATCAGAAGTTGAAGCTTTATTTTTGGTTAATTTAGCCACTGTATCGAATAAATACCTAGGGTTGTGTTTGCTTTCTTCTAAGAGAGTCGAGAAATAAGCAGATCTAGCAGTTTTTACGGCCTTTCTGTATAAAATCATGCTCTCTTTCCACGAAATGCGAAAAACTTCCAGTTTTGTTTTCTTCCAGCTGCGCTCCATTTTTCTGGCTGCTGTTTTAAGGGCCCGGGTGTGCTCGTTGTACCACGGCGTTGGACTATTCTCTTTAATCTTCTTTAAGCGCAGAGGAGCAACTGTGTCTAAAGTGCTGGAAAAGAGAGAGTCAATAGTTTCTGTTGCAACATCAAGTTCCTCTGGGCTATCTGGGATGCTGAGGAGATGAAACTGATCAGGAAGATTATTTATAAAGCAATCTTTAGTCGCAGCAGTGATAGTCCTGCCATATTTGAAGCGAGGGGAAGGCTTTGCAGCCTTTGCTAAATTAAGTATACATGATACTAGGTAATGATCTGAGATGTCATCGCTCTGCTGCAGAATTTCAACGGTATCAACATTTATTCCATGTGACAATATTAGGTCTAAAGTATGATTACGGCGATGAGTGGGTCCTGATACGTGTTGCCTAACTCCAATAGAGTTTAGAATGTCTCTAAATGCCAATCCCAATGCGTCTTTTTCATTGTCTACATGGATATTAAAATCACCAACAATTAGGACTTTATCTGTAGCCAGTACTAACTCTGATAAAAAATCAGCAAATTCTCTGATAAAGTGTGTCTTGTGCCCTGGTGGCCTATATACAGTAGCCAACACAAATGTTAAACAGGATTTATCAATTTCACTACATAACGTTACGTAAAGCACCAAAACTTCAAAATAATTATATTTGAAACTAGACTTCTGAGTAATACTGAAGATATTATTATAAATTACAGCAACACCTCCCCCTTTACCTTTCAGACGCGGCTCGTGTTTATAACAATAATCTTGTGGGGTGGACACATTTAAAGTAATGTAGTCGTCAGGTTTTAGCCAGGTTTCTGTCAAACACAGCACATCTAGATTATTATCTGTAATCATATCATTAACAATAAGCGTTTTAGAGGAAAGGGATCGAATATTCAGCAGCCCGAGCTTTATCATTTGATCATCTGTATTATATCTGTTGTTTATTTGTTGGACATCAATTAAATTTTTACCGTTGAATAGTTTTGGTGTTTTTTTTGTATTTACTAATTCGTGGAACAGACACAGTCTCTATGTGATAATAGCTAGGTGAAAGAGTCTCTATGTGCTGGGATTTATCTGACTTCTGTGACGCGAGACAGCTAGCAGACGGTCGGGTAAGCCAGTCCGTCTGCTTCCTGACCTGGGCCCTAGTTAGTCAAGGTTTAGCTTTAAGACTATGTGCCAAATTACTAGAGAGAAGAGCGGCACCACCCCAGGAGGGATGGATACCATCTCTTTTCAACAGGTCAGGTCTGCCCCAAAAGCTTTTCCAATTGTCTATGAACCCTATGTTATTTTGCGGACACCACTTAGACAACCAGCCATTGAGTGATGATAGTCTGCTAAGTATCTCATCACTCCTTTTAATGGGGAGGGGACCAGAGCAAAAAATCCGGTTTGCCATCGTACTTGCGAGTTCACACACCTCTTTAATGTTAATTTTGGTAATCTCCGACTGGCGAAGTCGAACATCATTTGTGCCGACATGAATAATAATCTTAGAGAATTTACGATTAGCATTAGCCAGCACTTTTAAATTTGCTTTGATGTCAGGCGCTCTGGCTCCCGGTAAACATGTGACTATGGTGGCTGGTGTCTCTATTTTCACGTTCCGTGTAATAGAATCGCCAATAACTAGGGCACTTTCAACAGGATTCTCAGTGGGTGCATCACTGAGTGGGGAGAACCTGTTTGATGTTCTAATCGGAACGGAAGAGTGTTTTTTTGATCCGCGACTATGCCGTCTCACCGTCACCCAGTTGCCCTGCTGCACGGGCTCTACAGCCGGAACCGAACAATGTACAGATTTCACTGAGCTAGTCGCATCCAAAGCAGTGTCTAAAGCTGTTTTGTTCTCACTACTCTCAAATAAACTCTGGATGCGTGTCTCTAATTCTGAAATCTTCTCCGTCAGTCTGACTATCTCCTTACATTTATCACATGTGAAGCCCTGTTCACCAACGGAGACAGATATACTAAACATGAAACATGTAGTGCAGGTGACAATAAAAGGAGAAGACATGGCTTACCGTATTTGTTGATTAATCCAACTTACCACAGTTGTTTGATGGACTAGTAAAGGCACGAGAGACAAAACAGGAAACCCGGATGCACAAATGGCAGGCTAACAGGCTAGTGAAATGCTAACGCGTTGTGAAATGCTAACACGTTGTGATAGTGATTTAAATTAAAAGCTAACAATGTCAATTTTAACGTGATAGGAAATATTAAACAATATATGGTGATGAGTAAGTTATATTTAGCAGTATAAACAACAAGAAAAGATATCAAATAGAGATTCAAAAGCAAAGCTGTACAGAGCTGCAAACACTGTGACCGGCAGACAGGAGGCAGACAGGAGCAATCGATCAGACAGGAGCAATCGATACACAATTTTTTTTTTTGCTTATAGGTGTGAGTGGTGTTTTTGTGCTTTCATGACAGTGTCAGTGGTGTTTTGTAACATGTCAGTGGATTTTATTGGTTTTGATGGTGTCAGTGGTGTTTTTGTTCTTTCATGATGGTGTCAGTGGTGTTTTTGTCCTTTCATGATGGTGTCAGTGGCGTTTTTGTTCTTTTAATGATGGTGCCAGTGGTGTTTGTTCTTTCATGATGGTGTCAGTGGATTTTATTGGTTTTGATGGTGTCAGTGGCGTTTTTGTCCTTTCATGATGGTGTCAGTGGCGTTTTTGTCCTTTCATGATGGTGTCAGTGGCGTTTTTGTTATTTTAATGATGGTGTCAGTGGCGTTTTTGTTCTTTTAATGATGGTGCCAGTGGTGTTTGTTCTTTCATGATGGTGTCAGTGGCGTTTTTATTCGTTCATGATGTGTCAGTGGCTTTCATGATGGTGTCAGTGGTGTTTTTGTGCTTTTCATGATGTGTCAGTGGTGTTTTTGTCCTTTCATGATGGTGTCAGTGGCATTTTTGTCCTTTCATGATGGTGTCAGTGGCGTTTTTGCTATTTTAATGATGGTGTCAGTGGCATTTTTGTTCTTTTAATGATGGTGCCAGTGGTGTTTGTTCTTTCATGATGGTGTCAGTGGCGTTTTTGTTATTTTAATGGTGGTGTCAGTGGCGTTTTTGTCCTTTCATGATGGTGTCAGTGGTGTTTTGTAACATGTCAGTGGATTTTTATAGGTGTCAGTGGTGTTTTTGTGCTTTCATGACAGTGTCAGTGGTGTTTTGTAACATGTCAGTGGATTTTATTGGTTTTGAAGGTGTCAGTGGCGTTTTTGTCCTTTCATGATGGTGTCAGTGGCGTTTTTGTTATTTTAATGATGGTGTCAGTGGCGTTTTTGTTCTTTTAATGATGGTGCCAGTGGTGTTCGTTCTTTCATGATGGTGTCAGTGGCGTTTTTGTTCTTTCATGATGGTGTCAGTGGTGTTTTTGTTCTTGAGGGTGTCAGTGGTGTTTTTGTGCTTTTCATGATGTGTCAGTGGTGTTTTTGTCCTTTCATGATGGTGTCAGTGGCGTTTTTGTCCTTTCATGATGGTGTCAGTGGCGTTTTTGTTCTTTTAATGATGGTGTCAGTGGCGTTTTTGTTCTTTTAATGATGGTGCCAGTGGTGTTTGTTCTTTCATGATGGTGTCAGTGGCGTTTTTGTCCTTTCATGATGGTGTCAGTTGTGTTTTTGTCCTTTCATGATGGTGTCAGTGGCGTTTTTGTTATTTTAATGACGGTGTCAGTGGCGTTTTTGTTCCTTTAATGATGGTGCCAGTGGTGTTTGTCCTTTCATGATGGTGTCAGTGGCGTTTTTGTTCTTTTAATGATGTTAGTGGCTTTCATGATGGTGTCAGTGGTGTTTTTGTTCTTTCATGATGGTGTCAGTGGTGTTTTGGTGCTTTTCATGATGTGTCAGTGGTGTTTTTGTCCTTTCATGATGGTGTCAGTGGCGTTTTTGTCCTTTTCATGATGGTGTCGGGTGTTTTTGAGCTTTCATGATGGTGTCAGTGGTGTTTTTGTTCTTTCATGATGGTGTCAGTGGTGTTTTTGTTCTTTCATGATGGTGTCGGGTGTTTTTGAGCTTTCATGATGGTGTCAGTGGCGTTTTTGTTCTCTCCTGATGTTGACTGGTGTTTTTGTTCTTTCATGATGGTGTTAGTGGTGTTTTGTAACATGTCAGTGGATTTTATTGGTTTTGATGGTGTCAGTGGCGTTTTTGTCCTTTCATGATGGTGTCAGTGGCGTTTTTGTTATTTTAATGATGGTGCCAGTGGTGTTTGTTCTTTCATGATGGTGTCAGTGGTGTTTTTGTGCTTTCATGATGGTGTCGGGTGTTTTTGAGCTTTCATGATGGTGTCGGGTGTTTTTATGCTTTCATAATGGTATCAGTAGCTTTCATGACGGTGTCAGTGGCGTTTTTGTTCTCTCATGATGGTGTCAGTGGTGTTTTTGTTCTGTCATGATGGTGTCAGTTGTTTTTGTGCTTTCAGTGGTGTTTTTGTTCTTTCATGATGGTGTCAGTGGTGTTTTATAACACGTCAGTGGATTTTATTGGTTTTGATGGTGTCAGTGGCGTTTTTGTTATTTTAATGATGGTGCCAGTGGTGTTTGTTCTTTCATGATGGTGTCAGTGGTGTTTTTGTGCTTTTCATGATGGTGCCAGTGGCGTTTTTGTTCTTTTAATGATGGTGCCAGTGGTGTTTGTTCTTTCATGATGGTGTCAGTGGTGTTTTTGTGCTTTTCATGACAGTGTCAGTGGTGTTTTGTAACATGTCAGTGGATTTTATTGGTTTTGATGGTGTCAGTGGCGTTTTTGTCCTTTCATGATGGTGTCAGTGGCGTTTTTGTCCTTTCATGATGGTGTCAGTGGCGTTTTTGTTCTTTTAATGATGGTGCCAGTGGTGTTTGTTCTTTCATGATGGTGTCAGTGGTGTTTTTGTGCTTTTCATGATGGTGTCAGTGGCGTTTTTGTTCTTTCATGATGGTGTCAGTGGTGTTTTTGTTCTTTCATGATGGTGTCAGTGGCGTTTTTGTGCTTTCATGATGGTGTCAGTAGCGTTTTTGTTATTTTAATGATGGTGTCAGTGGCGTTTTTGTTCTTTTAATGATGGTGCCAGTGGTGTTTGTTCTTTCATGATGGTGTCAGTGGCGTTTTTGTTCTTTCATGATGGTGTCAGTGGTGTTTTTTTTCTGTCATGATGGTGTCAGTGGCGTTTTTATTCGTTCATGATGTGTCAGTGGCTTTCATGATGGTGTCAGTGGTGTTTTTGTTCTTTCATGATGGTGTCAGTGGTGTTTGTGTGCTTTCATGAGTGTCAGTGGTGTTTTTGTCCTTTCATGATGGTGTCAGTGGCGTTTTTGTTATTTTAATGATGGTGTCAGTGGCGTTTTTGTTCTTTTAATGATGGTGCCAGTAGTGTTTGTTCTTTCATGATGGTGTCAGTGGTGTTTTTGTCCTTTCATGATGGTGTCAGTGGCGTTTTTGTCCTTTCATGATGGTGTCAGTGGCGTTTTTGTTCTTTTAATGATGGTGTCAGTGGCGTTTTTGTTCTTTTAATGATGGTGCCAGTGGTGTTTGTTCTTTCATGATGGTGTCAGTGGCGTTTTTGTTCTTTCATGATAGTGTCAGTGATGTTTTTCGTTCTTGATGGTGTCAGTGGCGTTTTTATTCGTTCATGATGTGTCAGTGGCTTTCATGATGGTGTCAGTGGTGTTTTGTAACACGTCAGTGGATCTTATTGGTTTTGATGGTGTCAGTGGCGTTTTTGTCCTTTCATGATGGTGTCAGTGGCGTTTTTGTCCTTTCATGATGGTGTCAGTGGCGTTTTTGTCCTTTCATGATGGTGTCAGTGGCGTTTTTGTTATTTTAATGATGGTCTCAGTGGTGTTTGTTCTTTCATGATGGTGTCAGTGGCGTTTTTGTTCTTTCATGATGGTGTCAGTGGCGTTTTTGTTCTTTTAATGATGGTGCCAGTGGTGTTTGTTCTTTCATGATGGTGTCAGTGGCGTTTTTGTTCTTTCATGATGGTATCAGTGGCGTTTTTGTTCTTTCATGATGGTGTCAGTGGTGTTTTTGTTCTTTCATGATGGTATCAGTGGTGTTTTTGTTCTTTCATGATGGTATCAGTGGTGTTTTTGTTCTTTCATGATGGTGTCAGTTGTTTGTGCTTTCATTGGTGTCAGTGGTGTTTTTGTTCTTTCATGATGGTGTCAGTGGTGTTTTTGTTCTTTCATGATGGTATCAGTGGCGTTTTTGTTCCTTTAATTATGGTGGCAGTGGCGTTTTTGTGCTTTCACGATGGTGTCAGTGGCTTTTATGATGGTGTCAGTGGTGTTTTTGTGCTTTCATAATGGTATCAGTAGCTTTCATGATGGTGTCAGTGGCGTTTTTGTTCTCTCATGATGGTGTCAGTGGTGTTTTTGTGTTTTCATGATGGTGTCGGGTGTTTTTGAGCTTTCATAATGGTATCAGTAGCTTTTATGACGGTGTCAGTGGCGTTTTTGTTCTCTCATGATGGTGTCAGTGGTGTTTTTGTTCTGTCATGATGGTGTCAGTTGTTTGTGCTTTCATTGGTGTCAGTGGTGTTTTTGTTCTTTCATGATGGTGTCAGTGGTGTTTTTGTTCTTTCATGATGGTATCAGTGGCGTTTTTGTTCCTTTAATTATGGTGGCAGTGGCGTTTTTGTGCTTTCACGATGGTGTCAGTGGCTTTTATGATGGTGTCAGTGGTGTTTTTGTAACTTGTCAGTGGATTGTTTTGGTTTTTATGGTGTCAGTGGTGTTTTTGTGCTTTCATGATGGTGTCAGTGGTGTTTTTGTGCTTTCATGATGGTATCAGTGGCGTTTTTGTGCTTTCATGATGGTGTCAGTGGCGTTTTTATGCTTTTATGAGTGTCAGTGGCGTTTTTGTACTTTCATGAGTTGCAGTGGTGTTTTTGTTTTCATGATGGTGTCAGTAGCTTTCATGATAGTGTCAGTGGTGTTTTTGAGCTTTCATGATGGTGTCAGTGGTGTTTTTGTTCTGTCATGTTGGTGTCAGTTGTTTTTGTGCTTTCATGATGGTATCAGTAGCTTTCATGATGGTGTCAGTGGCGTTTTTGTTCTCTCATGATGGTGTCAGTGGTGTTTTTGTTCTGTTATGATGGTGTCAGTTGTTTTTGTGCTTTCATGATGGTGTCAGTAGCTTTCATGATGGTGTCAGTGGCGTTTTTGTTCTCTCATGATGGTGTCAGTGGTGTTTTTGTTCTGTTATGATGGTGTCAGTTGTTTTTGTGCTTTCATTGGTGTCAGTGGCGTTTTTGTTATTTTAATGATGGTGTCAGTGGTGTTTTTGTGCTTTCATGATGGTGTCAGTGGCGTTTTTGTGCTTTTATGAGTGTCAGTGGTGTTTTTGTGCTTTTATGAGTGTCAATGGTGTTTTTGTTTTCATGATGGTGTCAGTAGCTTTCATGATAGTGTCAGTGGTGTTTTTGAGCTTTCATGATGGTGTCAGGGGTGTTTTTGAGCTTTCATGATGGTGTCAGTGGTGTTTTTGTGCTTTCATGATGGTGTCAGTGGTGTTTTTGTGCTTTCATGATGGTGTCAGTTGTTTTTGTGCTTTCATTGGTGTCAGTGGCGTTTTTGTTATTTTAATGATGGTGTCTGGTGTTTTTGTGCTTTCATGATGGTGTCAGTAGCTTTCATGATGGTGTCAGTGGTGTTTTTGTTCTGTTATGATGGTGTCAGTTGTTTTTGTGCTTTCATTGGTGTCAGTGGCGTTTTTGTTATTTTAATGATGGTGTCAGTGGTGTTTTTGTGCTTTCATAATGGTATCAGTAGCTTTCATGATGGTGTCAGTGGCGTTTTTGTTCTCTCATGATGGTGTCAGTGGTGTTTTTGTGTTTTCATGATGGTGTCAGTAGCTTTCATGATGTTGTCAGTGGCGTTTTTGTTCTCTCATGATGGTGTCAGTGGTGTTTTTGTGTTTTCATGATGGTGTCAGTAGCTTTCATGATGGTGTCAGTGGTGTTTTTGTTCTGTCATGATGGTATCAGTGGTGTTTTTGTGCTTTCATGATGGTGTCAGTGGTGTTTTTGTGCTTTCATGACGGTGTCAGTGCCGTTTTTGTTCCTTTAATGATGGTGCCAGTGGTGTTTGTCCTTTCATGATGGTGTTAGTGGCGTTTTTGTTCTTTTAATGATGTTAGTGGCTTTCATGATGGTGTCAGTGGTGTTTTTGTTCTTTCATGATGGTGTCAGTGGTGTTTTTGTTCTTTCATGATGGTGTCGGGTGTTTTTGAGCTTTCATGATGGTGTCGGGTGTTTTTGTGCTTTCATAATGGTATCAGTAGCTTTCGTGACGGTGTCAGTGGCGTTTTTGTTCTCTCATGATGGTGTCAGTGGTGTTTTTGTTCTGTCATGATGGTGTCAGTTGTTTGTGCTTTCATTGGTGTCAGTGGTGTTTTTGTTCTTTCATGATGGTGTCAGTGGTGTTTTTGTTCTTTTAATTATGGTGGCAGTGGCTTTTATGATGGTGTCAGTGGTGTTTTTGTAACTTGTCAGTGGATTGTTTTGGTTTTTATGGTGTCAGTGGCGTTTTTGTACTTTCATGAGTTGCAGTGGTGTTTTTGTTTTCATGATGGTGTCAGTAGCTTTCATGATAGTGTCAGTGGTGTTTTTGAGCTTTCATGATGGTGTCAGTGGTGTTTTTGTGCTTTCATGATGGTGTCAGTTGTTTTTGTGCTTTCATGATGGTATCAGTAGCTTTCATGATGGTGTCAGTGGTGTTTTTGTTCTGTCATGATGGTGTCAGTTGTTTTTGTGCTTTCATGATGGTATCAGTAGCTTTCATGATGGTGTCAGTGGCGTTTTTGTTCTCTCATGATGGTGTCAGTGGTGTTTTTTTTCTGTTATGATGGTGTCAGTTGTTTTAGTGCTTTCATTGGTGTCAGTGGTGTTTTTGTGCTTTCATGACTGTCTGCCGTTTTTGTGCTTTCATGAGTGTCAGTGGTGTTTTTGTGCTTTCATGAGTTGCAGTGGTGTTTTTGTTTTCATGATGGTGTCAGTAGCTTTCATGATAGTGTCAGTGGTGTTTTTGAGCTTTCATGATGGTGTCAGTGGTGTTTTTGTTCTGTCATGATGGTGTCAGTTGTTTTTGTGCTTTCATGATGGTATCAGTAGCTTTCATGATGGTGTCAGTGGCGTTTTTGTTCTCTCATGATGGTGTCAGTGGTGTTTTTGTTCTGTTATGATGGTGTCAGTTGTTTTTGTGCTTTCATTGGTGTCAGTGGCGTTTTTGTTATTTTAATGATGGTGTCAGTGGTGTTTTTGTGCTTTCATGATGGTGTCAGTGGCGTTTTTGTGCTTTTATGAGTGTCAGTGGTGTTTTTGTGCTTTTATGAGTGTCAATGGTGTTTTTGTGCTTTCATGATGGTGTCAGTTGTTTTTGTGCTTTCATTGGTGTCAGTGGCGTTTTTGTTATTTTAATGATGGTGTCTGGTGTTTTTGTGCTTTCATGATGGTGTCAGTAGCTTTCATGATGGTGTCAGTGGTGTTTTTGTTCTGTTATGATGGTGTCAGTTGTTTTTGTGCTTTCATTGGTGTCAGTGGCGTTTTTGTTATTTTAATGATGGTGTCAGTGGTGTTTTTGTGCTTTCATAATGGTATCAGTAGCTTTCATGATGGTGTCAGTGGCGTTTTTGTTCTCTCATGATGGTGTCAGTGGTGTTTTTGTGTTTTCATGATGGTGTCAGTAGCTTTCATGATGTTGTCAGTGGCGTTTTTGTTCTCTCATGATGGTGTCAGTGGTGTTTTTGTGTTTTCATGATGGTGTCAGTAGCTTTCATGATGGTGTCAGTGGTGTTTTTGTTCTGTCATGATGGTGTCAGTGGTGTTTTTGTGCTTTCATGATGGTGTCAGTGGTGTTTTTGTACTTTCATGACGGTGTCAGTGCCGTTTTTGTTCCTTTAATGATGGTGCCAGTGGTGTTTGTCCTTTCATGATGGTGTTAGTGGCGTTTTTGTTCTTTTAATGATGTTAGTGGCTTTCATGATGGTGTCAGTGGTGTTTTTGTTCTTTCATGATGGTGTCAGTGGTGTTTTTGTTCTTTCATGATGGTGTCAGTGGTGTTTTTGAGCTTTCATGATGGTGTCGGGTGTTTTTGTGCTTTCATAATGGTATCAGTAGCTTTCGTGACGGTGTCAGTGGCGTTTTTGTTCTCTCATGATGGTGTCAGTGGTGTTTTTGTTCTGTCATGATGGTGTCAGTTGTTTGTGCTTTCATTGGTGTCAGTGGTGTTTTTGTTCTTTCATGATGGTGTCAGTGGTGTTTTTGTTCTTTTAATTATGGTGGCAGTGGCTTTTATGATGGTGTCAGTGGTGTTTTTGTAACTTGTCAGTGGATTGTTTTGGTTTTTATGGTGTCAGTGGCGTTTTTGTACTTTCATGAGTTGCAGTGGTGTTTTTGTTTTCATGATGGTGTCAGTAGCTTTCATGATAGTGTCAGTGGTGTTTTTGAGCTTTCATGATGGTGTCAGTGGTGTTTTTGTGCTTTCATGATGGTGTCAGTTGTTTTTGTGCTTTCATGATGGTATCAGTAGCTTTCATGATGGTGTCAGTGGTGTTTTTGTTCTGTCATGATGGTGTCAGTTGTTTTTGTGCTTTCATGATGGTATCAGTAGCTTTCATGATGGTGTCAGTGGCGTTTTTGTTCTCTCATGATGGTGTCAGTGGTGTTTTTTTTCTGTTATGATGGTGTCAGTTGTTTTAGTGCTTTCATTGGTGTCAGTGGTGTTTTTGTGCTTTCATGACTGTCTGCCGTTTTTGTGCTTTCATGAGTGTCAGTGGTGTTTTTGTGCTTTCATGAGTTGCAGTGGTGTTTTTGTTTTCATGATGGTGTCAGTAGCTTTCATGATAGTGTCAGTGGTGTTTTTGAGCTTTCATGATGGTGTCAGTGGTGTTTTTGTTCTGTCATGATGGTGTCAGTTGTTTTTGTGCTTTCATGATGGTATCAGTAGCTTTCATGATGGTGTCAGTGGCGTTTTTGTTCTCTCATGATGGTGTCAGTGGTGTTTTTGTTCTGTTATGATGGTGTCAGTTGTTTTTGTGCTTTCATTGGTGTCAGTGGCGTTTTTGTTATTTTAATGATGGTGTCAGTGGTGTTTTTGTGCTTTCATGATGGTGTCAGTGGCGTTTTTGTGCTTTTATGAGTGTCAGTGGTGTTTTTGTGCTTTTATGAGTGTCAATGGTGTTTTTGTGCTTTCATGATGGTGTCAGTTGTTTTTGTGCTTTCATTGGTGTCAGTGGCGTTTTTGTTATTTTAATGATGGTGTCTGGTGTTTTTGTGCTTTCATGATGGTGTCAGTAGCTTTCATGATGGTGTCAGTGGTGTTTTTGTTCTGTTATGATGGTGTCAGTTGTTTTTGTGCTTTCATTGGTGTCAGTGGCGTTTTTGTTATTTTAATGATGGTGTCAGTGGTGTTTTTGTGCTTTCATAATGGTATCAGTAGCTTTCATGATGGTGTCAGTGGCGTTTTTGTTCTCTCATGATGGTGTCAGTGGTGTTTTTGTGTTTTCATGATGGTGTCAGTAGCTTTCATGATGTTGTCAGTGGCGTTTTTGTTCTCTCATGATGGTGTCAGTGGTGTTTTTGTGTTTTCATGATGGTGTCAGTAGCTTTCATGATGGTGTCAGTGGTGTTTTTGTTCTGTCATGATGGTGTCAGTGGTGTTTTTGTGCTTTCATGATGGTGTCAGTGGTGTTTTTGTACTTTCATGACGGTGTCAGTGCCGTTTTTGTTCCTTTAATGATGGTGCCAGTGGTGTTTGTCCTTTCATGATGGTGTTAGTGGCGTTTTTGTTCTTTTAATGATGTTAGTGGCTTTCATGATGGTGTCAGTGGTGTTTTTGTTCTTTCATGATGGTGTCAGTGGTGTTTTTGTTCTTTCATGATGGTGTCAGTGGTGTTTTTGAGCTTTCATGATGGTGTCGGGTGTTTTTGTGCTTTCATAATGGTATCAGTAGCTTTCGTGACGGTGTCAGTGGCGTTTTTGTTCTCTCATGATGGTGTCAGTGGTGTTTTTGTTCTGTCATGATGGTGTCAGTTGTTTGTGCTTTCATTGGTGTCAGTGGTGTTTTTGTTCTTTCATGATGGTGTCAGTGGTGTTTTTGTTCTTTTAATTATGGTGGCAGTGGCTTTTATGATGGTGTCAGTGGTGTTTTTGTAACTTGTCAGTGGATTGTTTTGGTTTTTATGGTGTCAGTGGCGTTTTTGTACTTTCATGAGTTGCAGTGGTGTTTTTGTTTTCATGATGGTGTCAGTAGCTTTCATGATAGTGTCAGTGGTGTTTTTGAGCTTTCATGATGGTGTCAGTGGTGTTTTTGTGCTTTCATGATGGTGTCAGTTGTTTTTGTGCTTTCATGATGGTATCAGTAGCTTTCATGATGGTGTCAGTGGTGTTTTTGTTCTGTCATGATGGTGTCAGTTGTTTTTGTGCTTTCATGATGGTATCAGTAGCTTTCATGATGGTGTCAGTGGCGTTTTTGTTCTCTCATGATGGTGTCAGTGGTGTTTTTTTTCTGTTATGATGGTGTCAGTTGTTTTAGTGCTTTCATTGGTGTCAGTGGTGTTTTTGTGCTTTCATGACTGTCTGCCGTTTTTGTGCTTTCATGAGTGTCAGTGGTGTTTTTGTGCTTTCATGATGGTGTCAGTGGTGTTTTTGTGCTTTTATGAGTGTCAGTGGTGTTTTTGTTTTCATGATGGTGTCAGTAGCTTTCATGATAGTGTCAGTGGTGTTTTTGAGCTTTCATGATGGTGTCAGGGGTGTTTTTGAGCTTTCATGATGGTGTCAGTGGTGTTTTTGTGCTTTCATGGTGTCAGTGTTGTTTTTGTGCTTTCATGAGTGTCAGTGGTGTTTTTGTGCTTTCATGATGGTGTCAGTGGATTTCATTGGTGTTGATGGTGTCAGTGGTGTGTTTGTTCTTTCATGACTGTGTCAGTGGCGTTTTTGTGCTTTCATGAGTGTCAGTGGTGTTTTTGTGCTTTCATGATGGTGTCAGTGGCGTTTTTGTGCTTTTATGAGTGTCAGTGGTGTTTTTGTTTTTATGATGGTGTCAGTAGCTTTCATGATAGGGTCAGTGGTGTTTTTGAGCTTTCATGATGGTGTCAGGGGTGTTTTTGAGCTTTCATGATGGTGTCAGTGGTGTTTTTGTGCTTTGATGATGGTGTCAGTGGTGTTTTTGTTATTTTAATGATGGTGTCAGTGGTGTTTTTGTGCTTTCATGATGGTATCAGTAGCTTTCATGATGGTGTCAGTGGCGTTTTTGTTCTCTCATGATGGTGTCAGTGGTGTTTTTGTGTTTTCATGGATGGTGTCAGTAGCTTTCATGATGTTGTCAGTGGCGTTTTTGTTCTCTCATGATGGTGTCAGTGGTGTTTTTGTGTTTTCATGATGGTGTCAGTAGCTTTCATGATGGTGTCAGTGGTGTTTTTGTTCTGTCATGATGGTAACAGTGGTGTTTTTGTGCTTTCATGATGGTGTCAGTGGTGTTTTTGTGCTTTCATAATGGTGTCATTGGTGTTTTTGTTCTTTCATGATGGTGTCAGTGGTGTTTTTGTCCTTTCATGATGGTGTCAGTGGTGTTTTTGTGCTTTCATGATGGTGTCAGTGGTGTTTTTGTGCTTTCATGATGGTGTCAGTTGTGTTTTTGTGCTTTCATGATGGTGTCAGTGGTGTTTTTGTGCTTTCATGATGGTGTCAGTGGTGTTTTTGTTCTGTCATGATGGTGTCAGTGGTTTTTGTGCTTTCATGATGGTGTCAGTGGTTTTTGTGCTTTCATGATGTGTCAGTGGTGTTTTTGTGCTTTCATGATGATGTCAGTGGTTTTTGTGCTTTCATGATGTGTCAGTGGTGTTTTTGTGCTTTCATGATGGTGTCAGTGGCGTTTTTGTGCTTTCATGATGGTGTCAGTGGTGTTTTTGTGCTTTCATGATGGTGTCAGTGGATTTTGTGCTTTCATGATGTGTCAGTGGTGTTTTTGTGCTTTCATGATGGTGTCAGTGGTGTTTTTGTTCTGTCATGATGGTGTCAGTGGTTTTTGTGCTTTCGTGATGGTGTCAGTGGTGTTTTTGTGCTTTCATGATGGTGTCAGTGGCGTTTTTGTGCTTTCATGATGGCGTCAGTGGTGTTTTTGTGCTTTCATGATGGTGTCAGTGGTTTTTGTGCTTTCATGATGTGTCAGTGGTGTTTTTGTGCTTTCATGATGGTGTCAGTCGTTTTTGTGCTTTCATGATGTGTCAGTGGCGTTTTTGTGCTTTCATGATGTGTCAGTGGTGTTTTTGTGCTTTCATGATGTGTCAGTGGTGTTTTTGTGCTTTCATAGTGTCAGTGTTGTTTTTGTGCTTTCATGAGTGTCAGTGGTGTTTTTGTGCTTTCATGATGGTGTCAGTGGATTTCATTGGTGTTGATGGTGTCAGTGGTGTGTTTGTTCTTTCATGACTGTATCAGTGGCGTTTTTGTGCTTTCATGACTGTCAGTGGCGTTTTTGTGCTTTCATGATGGTGTCAGTGGCGTTTTTGTGTTTTTATGAGTGTCAGTGGTGTTTTTGTGCTTTTATGAGTGTCAGTGGTGTTTTTGTTTTCATGATGGTGTCAGTAGCTTTCATGATAGTGTCAGTGGTGTTTTTGTGCTTTCATGATGGTGTCAGTGGTTTTTGTGCTTTCATGATGTGTCAGTGGTGTTTTTGTGCTTTCATGATGGTGTCAGTCGTTTTTTGTGCTTTCATGATGGTGTCAGTGGTGTTTTTGTGCTTTCATGATGTGTCAGTGGTGTTTTTGTGCTTTCATGATGTGTCAGTGGCGTTTTTGTGCTTTCATGATGGTGTCAGTGGCGTTTTTGTGCTTTCATGATGGTGTCAGTCGTTTTTTGTGCTTTCATGATGGTGTCAGTGGTGTTTTTGTGCTTTCATGATGTGTCAGTGGTGTTTTTGTGCTTTCATGATGTGTCAGTGGCGTTTTTGTGCTTTCATGATGGTGTCAGTGGCGTTTTTGTGCTTTCATGATGGTGTCAGTGGCGTTTTTGTGCTTTCATGATGGTGTCAGTGGCGTTTTTGTGCTTTCATTGTGGTGTCAGTGGTTTTTGTGCTTTCATGATGTGTCGATGTTTTTGTGCTTTCATGATGTGTCAGTGGCGTTTTTGTGCTTTCATGATGTGTCAGTGGTGTTTTTGTGCTTTCATGATGTGTCAGTGGCGTTTTTGTGCTTTCATGAGGGTGTCAGTGGCGTTTTTGTGCTTTCATGATGGTGTCAGTGGCGTTTTTGTGCTTTCATGATGGTGTCAGTGGCGTTTTTGTGCTTTCATGATGGTGTCAGTGGTTTTTGTGCTTTCATGATGTGTCGGTGTTTTTGTGCTTTCATGATGGTGTCAGTCGTTTTTGTGCTTTCATGATGTGTCAGTGGCGTTTTTGTGCTTTCATGATGTGTCAGTGGCGTTTTTGTGCTTTCATGATGGTGTCAGTGGTGTTTTTGTGCTTTCATGATGGTGTCAGTGGTGTTTTTGTGCTTTCATGATGGTGTCAGTGGCGTTTTTGTGCTTTCATGATGGTGTCAGTGGTTTTTGTGCTTTCATGATGTGTCGGTGTTTTTGTGCTTTCATGATGGTGTCAGTCGTTTTTGTGCTTTCATGATGTGTCAGTGGTGTTTTTGTGCTTTCATGATGTGTCAGTGGTGTTTTTGTGCTTTCATGATGGTGTCAGTGGTGTTTTTGTGCTTTCATGATGGTGTCAGTGGTATTTTTGTTCTGTCATGATGGTGTCAGTGGTTTTTGTGCTTTCATGATGGTGTCAGTGGTGTTTTTGTGCTTTCATGATGGTGTCAGTGGTGTTTTTGTGCTTTCATGATGTGTCAGTGGTGTTTTTGTGCTTTCATGATGGTGTCAGTCGTTTTTGTGCTTTCATGATGTGTCAGTGGCGTTTTTGTGCTTTCATGATGTGTCAGTGGCGTTTTTGTGCTTTCATGATGTGTCAGTGGCGTTTTTGTGCTTTCATGATGTGTCAGTGGCGTTTTTGTGCTTTCATGATGTGTCAGTGGTTCTCACACTGCTTTTGACTGAATAACTTTTGTAGCTACTGCTGTTCACTTTCAGAAGCTGTAGGGATGCTTTCTACTCACAAAAGGAATGTGAAACATTAGTTATATCATTTTCGGTTTTTAAATGCATTTGAATATAATTTTTTACACAAAGCATTATTGTATCGATATCACATTATTAAAAGAGTTATTATTTTATCTTCAATCTCATGCAGCTCTAGTATATATATACAGGGCTCGACATTAAGCCTGTTCATGTTCTTGTCCTTCGGACAAGTAAATCTGTCATTCACTTGTCCGAGTAAAAAATGTGCTTGTCCGGGGGGGGGGAAATGATTTTTTTTTTTTTTTGTAAATATAATTTATTCTGAAGCAATATTTTCACCAGTGTTCAATCATCTTTGACATATTTAAATCTGCATATTTGTGATATTTTTACCTTTTTATAAAGGGCATTTTTCCCTAATCTTATTAAATATAGGCTATGCTTCAGATTTCATTTTATATTCTTAAATTTGATCAATAAATTATACTAGTAACAGCCCTATAGTGTCTTATTCTAATCAAATTAAATACTTTACCCTGAAAAATTACAACGGCATTAAATAATGTTATGATATTGTTTGTTTTAAATATGTTTTGAATATAAAAATAAGAAATGTTGGAAAGAATGTTTAAACATGAAACTAAACCACCAGTAGGTGGCGGCAGGTGACCATCTTAATGAGTGAGTTATTGAGTCGATTCAGTGAAACAGCTGATTCATTCAGGATCGTTTATGAATAGGTCATTGAATCTTTGATTCAACCGATTCATTCAAAACGCTGAATCACACACTGTTGCTGTGAGAAGCGTTCTGGTTCTGCGGTGATCTTTCTTTGGAAATATTTTCGCTGCTGAAATAAAACACAAAAACAGTCAATATTGCATCTAAAATGTAAGTGACTTAATGTTAATTAATTGTCATATGAAATCAATGTCACGTTTTCAATCTAGATGGTATTCTGGAAAACAGCACTCTTGCTTGTGTGATGTTGCTTAACTGTATCATATGTTATAAATATAAAAACAAATTTTTTTTACTGAGTTTCTACTGAGTGTGAGCTGTGCTCATTTGTTTTGATTTTAATCGGGTTACTTGTCCTGTCGGGCAAGTAAAATTCACTTTCACTTGCCCCTTCAAAAAATCCACTTGTCCCGGACAAGCAGACAAGCGTTAATGTCGAGCCCTGATATGTATCCAGTGTATACTAGTTCATATTGTCAAGGTAAAAGCAAAGTAAAATAGCTTGTTGCAGTAATGAATCATGCCTAACATAGTCATTATTAGGAGAGTCAACTCAATTTGCTCTCTTCTGCTGTAGAAAACCAGATGAATTGGTGCTCCACACAATTTATAGTGAATTGAGTGGGAGAGGTGTTCCTTTCTAGGAAATGACACATTCTGGAGTTTATATGTTAATTATTGTTTTCATGAATCAAACACTGACTCCTTGTTGCTAGGAGATTGTGTGTGTGTGTGTGTGTGTTTGTTTTAGGATTAGAGGATCTCTAATCCTAAATCTATTATGTGAAAGGAATATGAATCCACTTCACGTTATTAATGAACATGTTTCTTTTTGTCATGTTTCAGTCAAACTGTGGACCTATTAATGCAGGAATCAGGCTGTAGACTCGAGCATCCTGCTGCCACCAAGTTCCGGAATCATGTGATGGAGGGAGAGTGGGAAAAGGTGAGTCTTCACATGGCCTGTCTAGAAATTGTAGTTATTGAAATTGTAGAAGACAACTAGAATTTCCTTAAGAATTAAACAGAATAGGGTAAAACCAGTGTTTGTGGCATGCAGATGGGACACAAATGGAATGTTTTTGTTTACTGACGACATGTCAGAATAAAGACAGTCATTCATTCAAAAAATGTACTTTAATGGTAACACAGTACAGTGATGTCATCGGATTTAATGCCATGTTACTGAGTGATTGACGTGTAATGTAGTATTTACATAGAACTAAATAAGCTTAAAGAATAGCATGGTATTACTCTGACTGATGATAAGCATGATAGCCATTGTGATGACTGATGATTATATTTATGTTTTATTTTTGTCTGCTGTGCATGTGAATCTTTTAAGTGATATCTTTTTTTAGGTTATCTTGTTATTAACAATCACCCCTTTTTAATATAAATGACATGATGTACATGGAAAACAAAAAGCTCTGCATTTATTTTAGATTTGTTATCTGAAATTCTCACTTTAACAACAGGCTTTAGAGGAGAGTGAATGCTGTAAGAATTGTTTTCCAACCATAGTTTATATTTCCTTCAACTAAATTACTAAAACTATTGTTAAAGCTGCAGTCTGTATCTTTTTTGGGTTAAAAATTATCCTAAATACATTTTTGAGCGAATACATATCCAGCCAGTGTTCAAAACTATCTGCTTACCTTAGCTCGATTACAAGCGAACGGTAAGCTTCTAATAATGCGGGAAATTCAAGTATATCTTTGCGTCATTACGTCACATCTGTACACATGAATAAGGTGTCCCGGCTAGTAGGCTATATTGCGTGTGAGGATGTTGGAGGTGGAGACTTATAGCCTTTTCTCACAGCACTTGATATAATTAAACTTATCAATTTGATGGCGGATCCAGAAAGGTTCAAGCGACAATCACCAGTGACAACTGGAGATTCATCCGTGGTAAAATGCAAAAGACTTTCGGAGTGGCTACAGAAAAAAAGAGATTGCACCGGGCCCATGCGAAAACAAGGATAAAAAGGGCTTTTGAAAGGTCGAGTGAACTCCGTTTTTGAAGGGGTTCAAAACGGACACAGAGACCTTTTTTTCTGCTGGACAGGTCAGACATGTCAATTGTTAAATCAGTTAACAGTAGCACATTTGTTCGCTTAATTCATACAGTTACAGAGTTTTCTTTGTTGTGCCTTTCTCGTTTTGCTATGTGCATTATGGTAAATATCAATTATTTTGTGCTAGCTATGACTAGCTATACTCCACATTAATTTATTGGTATATGACAATTAGAAATTAGACTGCACAGAAATGGAAACTGAACTACAGGTAGCCCTAATACACATGAAATGTAGTCACGCAATGCTGATGTTGTTAACATTAACAGTTTGAAAGCAAAGTATAACTTGCACGGTTTGAGGTGATATGATAGATTTAATCATCGTGATTTATTGCAATGCTTTTTTTCCCTTAGTTGGTCAGAACAAAAGTGGATGTTAGCTACTTGCTTGTTCAGATGACATTTTCTGGTGAAAATTCTTATGTTGGTCATGCTTTCAAAAAGTAGAATCTGTGACTCCCAATGACAGTATCCACACCGGCACTGCGAGTGACAGCCGCACATTCTCCTCAACATTGGATTCATCCGCGCTGTGCCGTGCCGAGGCACAATTCACATAAAGTTTATCATTCCGCGAATAACTGCAATTGCAGATTTCAAACAGAGATGGCGACAAAGAGGAAAAACTACGGACTGCAGCTTTAACAAAACCAGAATGATTACACCTAAAGCCTTTATGTATCATGCATTATAAAAGTTTTTTTAATGCAGTAATGCACCTTATAATGCATTGTACGAGCTCATGAATAATTGTAACTTGAATAATTGAATAATTGTAATTGTACTCACGGCCGTGGGCCGATCTCGTGCACGCTGTTATTTCACAGCAATGGGAGATCCAGTAAAAAGCGTTCGAATTCACCACATAATTAATAACATCGCTACTGCGAGATCTAGTGGTAACTTGGGAAGCGTTCTGCACTGAATTCTCTGTTATAAACTCATAGATATCAGATCAAACAGCGCAGACGTGGAAACCAGGAGAAACATTGTGCCATGAACGAAGTTCAGGGGTTTCAGTCCACAATGGTATTGTGGCAGAAATAGTCAAAACATTTTTTTTTTTACATAATTCATCTCAGGGTTCGTACAACCTTTTAAGAGTGAAATTCAAGCACTTTTCAAGGGCTTTCAAGTGCTTCACACTTTTTCCAGCACTTCAAACCTCTAAATATTATCCAATTTTAATATTATTTATTTATTTATTTAATGTGAAGATTTGTAAAAGTTTAAAGGTGTAGGAAAACGAACACTTTGTTGCAAACAAGTACTTTTATTCGAAAACAAAAGACATGAAATTACCACTATAACCAGTAGATGACGGCAGAGGAGCACTTTTGACTTATTAGCCATTTCCACTCCCCTTTCCTAATATATGGAAAAAAAGTAGGAAGTCACAGAGTCTCATGAAAAACAAATCTTTTCTTTGAATTTTGACTGAATTACACAGAAAACAAGTAAAGAGTGCTCCTTTTATTATGACTGAAGCTGTCGGTCAGTTCAGTGTGATACTAGAAGAACAATGGTACATTCAATAAGAGTAGAACATTTAAATTTTCCCTATAAAAATTGTTTTTGCACGTTACTGTTTTTAATAAAAGTTCATTTGATCTGCATATCAATTCAAGCTCAGTGCTTCACTGTTAAATTTCCAATAAACAAACATGTAATATTATTAGTAACTGCACTTATTAACAAAACAATGCAAAACAATAGTAATTTTATTATTAAATTAATTTTATGATAAATGTTCCTCCTGGCGCCTCCATCTGTAGAACTGAGAGGTGCTGGTGCCACTGCTCTCAAATGTTGTCTGGAGCCCTAATAATATAATGCATTTTAACTTTGGTTACAGTTATGAAACGATATGATGCATTATAATGTATGTTATGAATACCTTTTATAATGCATTAAACTGTACATACAGGCTTTAAGTAAAGTGTTAGAGAATAATTTAGTGGAATCAGTTTCATTAAACAGTGCATGATTCCCATCAATACTTAGTAAGATTACACCTTATGGGTGTTTCTAAACTTTGTCCTTTTGGTGTATGTAATGGTCATATTGGTCAACACAAACCAAACAAGCAACAGATAAGGGTTTGTCAACTTGTGAAAACTGTTCATGTGTCTGTTTTGCTTTTTCTAACAGGCTGAGAGTGACCTCAACGAACTGAAAGCACTGATGCATTCACCAAGCGCTGTGGTGGTAAGAGTCCAAAGTCCTCTAAACATCTCCACCATCAGTGTTATGAATGTTCTGATGGTTTTTCTCCTGTGTTGTTCAGCGGATGAAGTTCTTGCTCCTGCAGCAGAAGTATTTGGAGTATCTGGAGGACGGGAAGGTTCTGGAAGCGCTGCAGGTGCTCAGAGCCGAGCTCACGCCCCTGAAGTACAACACAGAACGAATCCACATCCTCAGCGGGTATCACACTTCAGTCCTATTTTAGGGGCATTAAAACAACAATGTCATTTCCTCACTGTTTTTTTTTATTTTATTTTTTTTTATAAATAGCATATTTAGGTCTCCTATAATGAGAAAACAAATTTGCTCTGACCTTTGAAAGAAATTCTGCATGCATGCTGCCATCTTTGCTTTATTACGGACGCTGCATATTTTCTGCTGCTTTTAACTTTTCCAAATTTCTTTAGGGTGTAATGTTGCTGTTTGAGCATGAAAAAGGTCTCAAAGGGCACAAAGTCCCTCCAGCAGGAGTTCTTCTCTATATCAGTGTCAGTGTTTCTGAACTCCCTGAAACGCCTCCATTGTAGTCTTGAGTTTTCTTCTGGGAACACGTCACAATATTCCTCATTTAAATAATTCCCACCTAAGGCATACACTAAATAAAGTGTTGGACCTGGTTGATATAGTAGTGTGTTGAGATTCACATTTACAGTATGGGAAGAGATGGAACATTTCCCTAACACACTGGATAGGGATGCTCCGATCAGGATTTTTGCAGCCGATATCGATTACCGTTTTTTCTTTTTTGTCCGTACAGATCCCGAACCCGATCATTCAACCTTTATATAAGTAATAATTAAGCTCTCCGTTGAATGTCAGTGTTAAGTATCACCACAGATGTTATTTACAGTAATGCTATAGATTGTTGTTTTAATTGAGAATCAAATAAATAGGCACAACAAATATTAATTTTATCATGAACATTTTAATTGGCCTTTAAAAACCATATTAGGATACTCTGGCTTAAAGGTGCACTATGTAAAATTTTTTCAGTAAAATATCCAAAAACCACTAGGCCAGTGTTATATATTTTGTTCAGTTGAGTACTTACAATATCCCAAATGTTTCCAACTATTTGTAAATCTTGGGAAAATTGCTATTTTAACCAAGGAACCGGGACGTGTGAGGGAGTCGCCTGTCAATTGCGTCATATCTGCGTTACCCCCGGTTTCTGGTTTTATTTAGCAGAAACGCTTTACTCTCACTGCAGTGTGCAACAAGTGTCATAGCAGCCGCCGAGCGAACGCACAGTAACGTCATAGCATTTTCAACACTCAAATGTATCTAATATGATAAACAGAGCTGCGTTACCTCATACTCATGACCGGAAAAGCGGAAATGGCGCCGGCGACTGTGGCATAATAAAAGTCCTGCTGCTTGCGAGGTGTGTGTAGCGTAATCGCTCCAGCGGCCTTGCTCAGCTCCCACAACACTCGGTCCTGCTCTGCTTCATACTACAGTAACGTTAAAAATCGCATCCATGAACATGATTTTCCTATCCCGATTCTTTTCCACCGGCTGTGAGGTAAAGATCACATGTCCCAAGATTCTGCGCTCAAACTTGGCGTCATCAAACTACGCCTTTGTTTTGAATAGGCGACCTCTAGCGGACGGAAAAGTTACATAGTGCACCTTTAAGGCAAGGCAAGGCAAGACAAGTTTAGTTATATAGCACATTTCATACACAATGGTAATTCAAAGTGCTTTACATAGAAAATGAATTAAAATAGTGATAACATATGCATCAGAAATAAGAATACCATGTATAAGAATTAAAAATAAAAACAAGGATAATTAAAACAGTTGTAAAGAGAATTTAAGAAATAAGAATAAAATGATGATAAATAGATCCCTAACTGCCTGATTCTCTAAATTTGGGGTACCCCTATCTGAGATGGAAGAGATGGAGCAGGTTTGCAATGTCTCCTGGACCTTACAAGTCCTGTAGGGGACGTTACCTATGCCCCGCAGGGCCTCCCCTTTCTTGAGTCCACTTTGCACTGTCTGCTACCGCTTTACCTATGCCTTTAGCACGTAACGACGCTATCAGCGACTTCTTATACCATTAACCCTTAGTATAATTATGCCTCACTCTTCACAAGCGGAATGGAGCAAAGCACACTGCTCTCCTTTTCCAATCTCTTCCAGTCAGACAGCCCTAACCAAAAACAACAATCAACAGATGCATAAGAAATAGAAATATACAGTTATAAAGTGAATTAAAAACAATAAAGTGATGATATATCTGCCTGATTCTCTAAATTCGGAGTACCCCTATCTGAGATGGAGCAGGTTCGCAATGTCTCCTGGACCTTACAAGTCGGTCCAGGACGGGCTTATTAAAAAGCCTACAAGACTTAATGTCAAACTGAACATAATTACAAACCTTGAGGTCCAATACTGTCCAATATGTGACTGAGGACAAAAACAAATAGAAACACTGCAACTCCTGAATGAACAAAATGAGTAGCCTGATACAAAAATGTTCAAGAATATTATTCAGCAAGTGCTAAGTATTTGTGTCCTTTCTTCCTACATCTTACTTAAGTAGGTAAGGCAGGATTCTCTTTCTAAATTTGAGCTTTTCTGCATTACGGGGAGTCTATTCCTCCTTTCATTCATCCAAAACATATCCGGCTGTACTTAATAGTCGCTCACCATCAACACTTGAGTGCCAAACTTTATACAAATTTATGTTGTATTACTATTTCTAGTGCTTAAAGTAATCAAATATACAAAAACAGTGCATTAATCTTCACAAAAGTGAGTTAGTAATGAGCTATGAACATGAATGGCAGCAGCAGCTTTATTATCCTGCTTTCACTTTAACACTGAATGCACTGTTTACGTTCAAGACATAAACGACTGTGTTTATGAGGATACTCGCAAAGACGGGCATGTTAACACACAAGTGTGTATTTGACTGTTTAAGCCCAGTAAGGGAAGTACTTGCGCGCTGTATGTGCGTGCATCAGGTGTGTGAACCGCCTCTCAGACAGCATGCGCACATGTCGAATGAGCACTGCAATGTTTCACTGCTTACTGCACGTGAGCGGTTTCAAATCACTTGTTCTTAAAGCGCAAGGCTTAATGCATTGTTTCTTGAGACCGTGTAATAACCCCACACTGGTGATGACAAGTCTGACGTCATCAATTTGCGATCGGTTGGTGAAATCGGCCTATTTTAGCAACTCCTGTTCAAGTCTTAGAATGTGATTTATTGGGCCTATACCGATCTGCGGTCGATCGATCGCAGCATCCCTAACACTGGAAGCCGTTGACCAATCACAACACACTGATCCAGCTGACCAATCAAAGCGCATTGTGCTTTTCAGAAGGAGGAGCTTCATAGAGACCGCAACTAAACAAGGGTGCGTTTTGCGTACAACGACGTAACTTGCTGCTTAACTCCCATAGTACGATGCATCGTTGAAGAAATCAACTAGCTAGACACGACTATTTCCCGAAACTACTGTCGTAAATTTGTCGCTCAACTACATTGGTTAATGATGTCACACAGGTGGCATTACATACTAGAGCACGTACACACATGCACACTCTTCATAAACAGTGCTTTAAACCTCTTGACAAACTAAAAGACTGTATATATTTGTATATATTCAAAATATAA
This sequence comes from Rhinogobio ventralis, assembly GCA_039654625.1. Classification (NCBI taxonomy): domain Eukaryota; kingdom Metazoa; phylum Chordata; class Actinopteri; order Cypriniformes; family Gobionidae; genus Rhinogobio; species Rhinogobio ventralis. The sequence goes on from CM077201.1 coordinate 36,879,714, forward strand.
GATATAGATTTTCAGCTTGCTTATTTTGTTCAAGATAAGGATTTATTAAGTCCACATGTCATGCAAACAAGAAACTATGCTTCTAACCACAGGTCGAGGTCCATTGTTCCAATTACACAACTTTGCGATGCTGTTTGCGAATGTTCGTTGGAATGTTGGTTTCGGGAAACACAGACTCGTTGATCTGTGCTGGTAACGACAGAACTTGCGACCATAGTTGGCTAACAATGCTTTAGGGAACACACCCCTAAGCCTTACTGGCAGACTGGGAAAAGAGGGGCTGCAGTAATGTAAAAAATTTGAAAAATAATGTGTTTTTTGAACATTCAAGCATGATCCTGTTCTAGTAGAGCCAAAAAACTAAATCAAGACTTTGTAAAAGGGCATAATAGGTCCCCTTTAAGAACCCTTCAAAGAATTGGGCAATGGTAAAATTGCCAAATTGCAGATGCCAAAACTTAGACTTTAATGGTGGAGACAACAAAGCCAAAATGCCTGCAGAACATCTCGTTCTTATACAGTCTGTTTACAACTTTGCTCAGCCAATAAGCATTCATTGGGTTATCTTTAACGGGGGTGTGCTGCCAGCTGGTCTGTTTCTTAAAAGAAACATTTATCAAGTGCAGGTGCAAGTTCAGCTGAAGTGAGACATACAGTGTAAATCACAGAGGCCTGAAACCTTGGTTTCATTCATATCATTGTGCAGGCTGTTCTACAAACATATCTTAAATGTCTAATAAATGTGCTATAAATATGTGTAGTTTATGTTTGCATTTTACATGTAAAGTAGGTGTCCACATAATTTTTAAGTCAACATGTAATCAAAATAAGTTGCTCCGCCTCTCTAAAATCAAGTCCCACCCTACTGTTGTCCTGTTTCTCTTGGAAATATGTCATGATGACTAGGGCCGGCGCGTGTTTATATGCGAACTAGGCAGCAAGGAAGAGAGAGTTTTAATTTTTTATTTTATTTATTTATTTTGTGGACATTCGTTTGGAAATATTGCAAGTTATCACCCCATTTGCTATTCTAAACTTTCCCTCTTTCTACCTAGTGGTGTCAGTTCCCCCGAATCTTCCGATTAGGGCTGCACGATATACAGTTTTATGAGATGTCGCATCCGTGATGTCAAGTATAGGAATTGTAGTTGATCCGTGATCAGTACAGGCCAGCTGCCCCCCCGGTTTGGAACGCATGTGATTCACGGATTAATTGCAAAGTTTAGTCATCATAGAGTGAAAGTTTATCATTTGCATGTGTTTTTTAAAGTCCTGTCAGTTTAAACATCGAGCAAGAAGACTGAAACCGCACGTGAACACCAAATTCAGTTCCTTTTCTCTTCTTTTTTGAGCTTGACACGTGCACACAAATTTAAGTCAGGGCGAGTTTCCTCGTGAACACAGTCGGTTGCGTGTTGTAAACAGAGAACGAAAACGGATGCGTGTCATTATATTGGATCAGTGCGTTTGATCTTAAAGTGACAGCAGCCTAATATGCCCGCAGCTTTTTGTGTCATCAATATTAATAAAAAAACTAAACATATCATACATTAATTATACAATGTCTGTACCTGAATAGTTAGATTTACCCGAAAAACATAAAACACTGTGTATTTAATTTGTATCAGTTTTATTGTATTTATCTAAGCAGAATTAGCATTTTCAGCTGTACTAGTTCATTCTGCAACGTAAAAAAATAAAAATAATCAGAAAACATGCTTGTGTAAGCTTTTCTTTTAGTGCAATTTATCACATGCATCTTAAAGATTGTTGTATTGCTACAACAGAAACTAACCCCTACCCCACACCCTGACAGACAGCTTTCACGATCAATGATAAAGACCTTTCGGCACACCTATTGCTCCAACCTGCAGATGCCCACACTTGTTTGATTGTGAGTGTGAAGTGGGGGCGGCACAACAGTGTTTTGCACCGGCCCTGGTGATGACGTGTTGACATATTAAAGGCGCAGCCGCAAAAAAATGGCATTTTTAAATGTTCGAGAAAACGGGTAATAAAAAAATTATGAAAATGACGCAATAAGTGGACGCAGTGAGAAAAATAAAATGATGAAAATGTATGAGATGCCCCATTTTAATATGATTTGCATCATGCAACACCAGCTCTTTGCCTGTTAAAAACACAAAATATTAATTCAGATTCAGATTATTTTCTTTTTGGCATCTAAGCTAATGAACCTTTTCTTGCTTTAATTAAAGCGGAATGGCTCTGTGACTCCAGCCTTATTTTATCAGTGTGTAAAGACGATGGCGCTCCATAGCTTCTCTGTGCTGTTTGTTGCTGTAGGTACCTGATGTGCAGTAATTCTGATGACCTGCGTGCTAAAGCTGAGTGGGAGGGCAAAGGGACGGCCTCACGATCCAAACTCCTCGACAAGCTTCAGAGTGAGTTACTCAACCCAAACACCAGCTGGATCATTCTGGTTATGCTTCCGTTTAAATCATGTCACTGGAAAATTACTATACTATACTGTAATTTAAGGAAATATTTCTATGAATGGGTAAATCAGACTTTCAGAAATATGCATTGATTATGCTTATACAGTAGTGGCCAAAAGTGATGTTCGGCCTAGGGAAATGTGTGTTTAAAGATGTGTTTAAGATTTTGTAAACATTTTGTGTAGTTGTGCTTGGAGTCGATTGTTTTATTTGTGATGATAACGCAATACAATTGTGCAGACATCATTTTTGGCCTGGCTGTCATACAAAGAAACTATGAACACATGCAAAAACAAGAGAAACAATGAAATATTAATAACTGATTATGTATCAATGCATGCTTTTTCCTGTGAGCTTTTTTTTTTTCCGATGTATTTTTTTGTATAGTAAATTAAAACCTGTAGTGTTAGTTTGCCAAATCATTTTGTCAGATAAATACCTTAACCGAGTTTAGTGTTTTGTTCTTCCATCACATTTAAAATGTATAAAAAAAAAAGTATTTTCCTCCATATTTTGATAGTTTAATCAAACTTGTAGGGTCATTAAAAACAAAATTTACCTCCGGACATAACTTTTGGCCACTACTGTACACTAACCTTATTTATTTATTGATTTACATATTTATATGAATACAAAATATTATTAATGTGATTATTGCACAATGGAAAGAACATTTAGAAGGATGAAATAAAGAGCTAAAAATAGGAAGTTGGCAGCTTGCGTGTGCAATTCACTTGAATTTTGCTCTTTTTTTTTTACCGTAGTGCCACAAACCGTAGTCAGATGTAGTACTTTTACTGTAGTCCACTGCTAAAACTTTTCCCACCAAAAATGATGTCATTGATTCCACTCAGGAACTTTTGTTAGTTACTATCCAGGTGTGAAATTGGGCACAGGAAAAACATATAAACTGTTTACTAATACAAATATTTCCATTGCAATGTTTTGTTTGTTCAATTGAATAATAAAATTCAGATTTAATTTAAATATAATTATATAAATAAATAAATAAATAATGACAAAAATGTCAACATTGGCTCAAATTGTTTGAAATTCTCTTCTATATTCACTTAATTTTGATAAGAACATTTAAGATGATTTCTATCTTTTAGGAAATGTGAGTTTAATATTTATGCATTATGCTTAAGCAAAAGGTACTAGAGGCTGTGCTATATTGTGACCTTTTTCAACGCAGAAGTAAGCTATTTCCTGTAAATGTGCGAGACTTCTGATTCATTATCCGCTATAGGGACATAACTAGAAGAATAACAAAGTGCAGTAAACAGTAAAACTATTTGCGCTACAAACCAGTGTTTATAATTACATCAGTACATTAAAATAATATGGTAAGAAATAGCAGTATGCAATATCAAGCAGCATAAGAGTTATAAGATAACTGCTTGTACAGATCAAATAAATCGAAGCGGATTTCAATTCAATTTTCACATTCAGTTTACAAATAGCCGCACAAAACAAAAAAATGGAATTATTATTATTATTGGGTAAAACTATTTTACAGTGTCCTTGTTACACACATTACATGTAGTTACTAAATTATGCATAATTACGTGCATGTAGCCCTAAACCAAACCCTATAGTTAGTACATGCAGTTAATTATTATTACTTCTGTAATTGCACTGTGACAAGGACACCTTAAAATAAAGTGTAACCTTGGTGTAAACCTTATTATTCACTTTTGAATTTATTCTGTTTACTCCTTTCTCTCTTCATTCCCTCTTTTGTTTTCTTTTTTACAGTTTCATGTAATTGTTTTTTTTTCAGCTAGGGTTCGGGTCAGTTCTATTTCAGTTCAGCCAATTCAGGAGATGAATTGAATTCGGGGCGGTAACCTAAAGAGCGTGAAGGACCTGCGTAGTCTCAAGTCCAAGATGTGAATTTCACTTTATGTCCTGTGTTGGCTGAATTCAGATGAAACTGAGTCTAACCCTCCACGACCTCTATGCTCCATCTCTGTATCTGTCTCTCATATCTCTCATACAGCGTACTTGCCCCCGTCCGTGATGCTGCCGCCCCGCCGCCTGCAGACTCTGTTGCGTCAGGCAGTGGAGCTGCAGAGAGATCGCTGTCTCTACCACAACACCAAACTGGACAGTGGACTGGACAGCGTGTCTCTGCTCATAGACCACGTGTGCAGCAGGTACATGAGGAAACTTGCAGTTTGACAGATGTATTGTCTAGGGCTGCCTCCTGATAGTCGACTAAACGAGAAGAGGCTTAGTCGACCAAGATTTTGTTAGTCGCAGAAAAAAAAAACTCCACAGGAAGTGGCGAAGTCACACAGTTTGTGAGGTGTGAACTACGGTGTCCTCAGTGGATCAGATGCCAAGAGTCTATGGAGACTCTTATGTTCGTTGGTACATCCAATAACAGAACATTTGTAATGTTTTTTGGCGCAGACATTGTCTCCTGCTGCTACAGCGAGGAAACCGAAATGGCGGACTGCTGCGGCTCACTCAGGGCGGGATCTATGCTAATAGGGCAGATCGTCACCAGTCGTGGGCGGGGTTTATGTAAGAGTAGGGGGAAATCTGGATCCGCTCTTTTGAAGAGACTGTTTTTGATTTATGGGGATTATAATAAAAGGAGTGTGTGGATTTTTACCATTTATAGGCTGGTTGGTTACACACACTGTGGACATACATCTGTGTTCAAACACCTTATAAAAGTGAATTTTGCATAATAGGTCCCCTTTAAAACTCATTAAACCTCAGATTAGTGGCTTGGGTCTCTGTAAATACACTTTATGCAACCTGGAGACCTTCTTATTCCAGATAAAATTCAGTATGTTAGTCTAAATCTGGGTACACTTTAGACATTCGACTATAAGTAACTTTGCAACTACATGTCAACCAGCAGCCATTAGAGTATTAATAGGCTTAATATCTGCAAACACTATTTTGATGCTCCCTCAACAAATATTATACTGTCTATAAGTAACTTTGCATGTTTATTTCAACTCACTCTACTAACCTGAACCCTAACAGTCTACTAATACTCTAATGAGAGTAAGTTGACATGTAGTTGCAGAGTTGCTTATAGTCAGTAGAATGTCTTAAGTGGAGTATCGATATAGTGTAAGTGAAAAAAGTTCTAGGGTTTGTCAGTATAGCCTAATGTAGGCGTTTGAATGAATGCAAGTTCAAAGTTAGGCTTATTGAAGCTACGACTGTTATCTCCAGGAAACAGTTCCCCTGCTACACCCAGCAGATCTTGACAGAGCACTGCAATGAAGTCTGGTTCTGCAAATTCTCCAACGACGGCACCAAACTGGCCTCGGGATCCAAAGACACAACAGTCATTATTTGGCAGGTTGACCCCGTGAGTGACCCCCCTTCACCATTAAAATAACGCCGCTCTGCGCTCCTGACCCAAGAGTTTGATGGTTTGAGGTGTTTTGACAGGAAACTCACCAGCTCAAGCAGCTGAAGACTTTGGAGGGTCATGCCTATGGGGTTTCCTATCTGGCCTGGAGCCCCGATGACACGTATCTGATAGCCTGCGGCCCGGACGACTGCTCCGAGCTCTGGCTGTGGAACGTTCAGGTGAGGGTCTCGCCCGCTCAGACACCGCTGACCTACAGTCAGCTCTCAGATTCTGTCCAGCAGCTCGTCTCGCGTTTAAATCGCCACTGTGCTCACCCAGACAGGGGAACTGAGAACCAAAATGAGCCAGTCCCATGAGGACAGCCTGACCAGTGTGGCCTGGAATCCAGACGGCAAGCGTTTTGTTACCGGAGGTCAGAGAGGCCAGTTCTATCAGTGTGTAAGTGCTGCTGTACAATTACAGTGCTCTCAGATATAACTGGGTGAATCTCTTCAACAAATGTCCAGGTTATATTTTAGCCAAACGATATGAAATTATATTGAGTGAGAGCATTATAGTCATGACAATAGAGTATTAAAAATTGGTAGTAACTATTTAAACCAGTTCCAAGAAAAAAAAAGACACTTTATACTGGATAAGTATACGGTAACAAAACACTTATAAATCATTTGCAATCTATTAGTTAATAGTTAATTAATAGTTTATAAACTGTAGTGAATACATTAATAGACTATATACAAATAGTGAGTTCTTCATTCAATGTCACTGTAATTAACGTGTCATTAAAGTGTTATTGTTTAATTAGCTCACAGTTAAATAATGCATTGTTAACAGCTTATTAACCATAAATAGTTCTCACTTTAGATTAGGTCACGGAAAATTGGAATATTACATTAATTAAGTGCTTTAAACCGGCCTTTATTAGACATTAATTGCATTATTATTCAGTATTCATTCAAATGTTTACAAATACATTAAACACACACACACACACACACAATGGGTTTCCATGTTTTATGGAGACTTTCCATAGAAATAATGATTTTTAGACTGTAAAAACAACTGTATTGACAGCATTATTTATTTATTTTTAACTAGTTATGTTTAGCTTTGGGGATAGGCTTAATGTATTTGTAAACATTTGAATGAACTCTTAATAAAAATGCAATAAATGTCTAATAAATGTTGTTTTAAAGCACTTAATGTAATTTTCCCATTTCATCTAAAGTGAAAAAACTATTTACTGTTAATAAGTTGTTAAGAAAGCATTATCTAACTAATTAAACAATAATAATGAGTTAAATTACAGTGACAATAAATGAAGAACTCACTATTTGTATATAGTCTATTAATGTATTAACAACAGTTCATAAACTATTAATTAACTATAAATAAATATAAACTAATAGTTTGCAAATTATTTGTGCTTTGTTACTGTATATTTATTATAAAGTGTATATACACTACAGTTTAAAAGTTTGAGGTCGATAAGATTTTTTAATTTTTTTTATCCTTATTTGATTACAATGACAGAACCTGTAATGTAAAATATTATTACAATTTAAAAGAACTGTTGTCTATGTGAATGTATAGTGAAGTGTAATTTATTCCTGTGATCATTACTCCAGAAATCATTCTGATATGATGATTATTATCAAACAATGTTAATGCAAATGTCTGGATAGTAATTTACTATTTTAAAAAATATCTTACTGACCCCAAACTTTTCAACGGTTGTGTACATGTGATGAAATATGACCTAGACATGTTCTTGACAGGCATGTGGAGATTCACCCATTGAGACATATTTGAAATAGTTGTTGTTGCCAGGTATCATGCTTATTGTTTGATGGTGTGTTATTGACAGGATCTGGACGGGAACTTGCTGGACTCCTGGGAGGGTGTTCGTGTGCAGTGCCTGTGGTGTTTGAATGACGGTCGAACAGTGCTGGCCTCTGATACACACCAGCGTATTCGTGGATACAACTTTGAAGATCTGACTGACAGGAACATGTATGTTGACTGCTCTTGTGGTTTTAGATCCTTTTATGGTTGTTCTGACGGTGTTTGTATGAGTCATGTGGATGTGCTGGTGTGTGTTTGCTTGTCGTCTCTTACAGAGTTCAAGAGGATCACCCTATAATGTCCTTCACCGTGTCAAAGAATGGAAGATTAGCTCTGTTAAATGTCGCAACTCAGGTGAGTAGTGGACAGGCTGCTTTCATCTGCTTATGTTTCATAATGTGAAGCTGTTTTTGTACTGATGCCAGACTTATTGTTTTGCTGTGAACGATCTGATCTTGGTCTGATTCCATAAAGTTCTAAACAGGTATAACAGTGCGTTCACACCATGACAAAATTACCGTAATTACCAGATTCCGACTTCTGCTGACGTCCTGAACTCGTAATTACGACTTGTAAACTCCAACTTGTACTGAGAAACACTCAAAATGGCAGCAGCTTCAGCAGTAAAATGTAGTTATTGTAATATTTCATGTCTTAGTAATGCAAGATTAATCTGAAAATAAACTAGAATCAGGAATGTGATTTTTCTGTATTTATACAGATTTCCATTAGGGATGCTCTTATCAGGATATTTGCAGCCAATACTGATCCTGATCATTCAAGCTTTATATAAGTGGCATGCAAACTGATTTCAAAAAAGTAATGGCTAACTTTTAGTAACTCTACAAAAAAACAAGGTATTATCATCAAGTACTTGGTCTCATTTGATAGAAAACCTTTATATTTTAAAAGAAAATGGATTTTGACCATGTTTTGGTGTTGTTGCTACAATGCTGAGAAAACCCCAGAAAAAAGTGATGCAATTTATTGATTTATTTTGTTATTCGTGACGTCCTGAACTCAGTTACAACTTGTAAACTCCAACTTGTACTCAGAAACACTCAAAATGGCAGCAGCTTCAACAGTAAAATGTAGTTCTCATAATATTTCTGTTATTAAGTAATGGCTAACTTTTAGTAACTCTACAAAAAAACAAGGTATCATGAAGTACATGGATGGAGCGTCCATGTACCGGATACAGAATTGATTAGTTAATGTCTCGAGTCTCGGGTTCGATCTTTTGTCACGTAACAAACTTTGCTTTATAAGTGATTTCCCCCATCATACGGATGAAGTTTAAAGCACTACCAAATCTTTAAAAAAACAATCATGACAGAAATCCAAATTATTATAAAGTGTAAGAAATAAAAAAGCTACAATTTGAGACCAGAAACGCATCATGTAACTGTAAGAGTTAAAATGACTACGCGCTTGTTTGTAATGAAGTTTGGGAACTAATTCTGTATCCAACACAGCTGTCACTCGAAGACTCGATAGGTTAACTAATCTTTTCTGTTTCCGGTACAGACTGCATAGCCTTGCCTATGGGGCTGGGACTTGATGAACGAATTACTCAAACCCGAAGACTCGAGAGATGAACTAATCGATTCTGTTTCCTGTACAGAACATATGGGGTGTTGCGCATGCGCGGTCAACACAAAATGAACGAATCGCTCTCTGAGACAGTTCATTGTTCCAGAGTCATATTAAAGATTCGTTCATGAACGACACATTTCGTGAGGATTTTCTCAAGATCTACACATCAAGTTATGATGTATGTGGGCTCGTTTGAATTAAGGCAAACACAATAAAAATGTACTATGGTTTACTAATGTTTTGTGAAGTTACAAAGCAGAATGTGGCACAAAAGCCTCATCTGTATAATGTTTATATGCACGTTGGTGGTACATTTTTATGGGTTTACGGTACCTCATCAAATTGCGATCGGTTCTTGTGATCATCCAAATTTAGTGACTGTATTTAGTAATGCTACTCTGTGTGATTGAGTCGCTTATATTTTGCATTTGGGAACGCAACATGAGCCAAGCATCTTCCCAAATTCATAATGAAAATCATTTATAAATGTGTTGTCAACAAAGAGAAGCGATAAGGTCTCTGTAGTTTTCTTCCAAAATAAAAGCTCAATGGTTTAATGTTTGAAAACAAAGAAATTAAGGCAACCATAAATGTTAGTACTGTAATTTTATTGTTGATCTGTAAAAAAAAAAAAAAAAAAAAGATGATAATATTTACTATTATTGTTATCAACAATAATAATAATAATGATGATGATAATTCTATTAATGCTTTTATTATGAATGTATTATTTATATAATTGTTGTATTATAACATAATAAATTATTATGATGTATTAAATGCTTGATTTTTAAAAAATGTACAGTACAGTAATATGTATTATTGTAATAGTAAGATATTTCTTTATTTATTTAATAAAATAAAAATATTTGTAATAATAATGGCAGTGGGCGGGGGGTGGAGCGGTTCCTTCTTTTTTGTCTTTAGCTGATCACATGCCTGTATGATAAAGATATAGTTTAATGAAGTGAGCACAAAGTTGGATACCTAATGTCTGCATATGCATATTTGCATAACAGCTGTTATCAGGGGCGGGGCCAGAGGGGTGGCCGGTGGTGGCACGGGCCACCCCAGAATGTAATTGGCCACCCCAAGTGCCCCCCCAGTCCATCCAGTCAAAATGTAATAGGTTGTTGGACTTGTCAGTATTAATTCTTTACTAGTAGTACTAGCGGTTAATAAAAACTAATATTTTACAGTGCTTTTTTTTTATACTACTACTATTACAGTGATTTATTTATACTTAATTTTATGCATGCAAGTGGCCACTGCACTCATCCTCCTGTTTGTTGCGGTTGTGGATCACCAGGACATGTTGTTATCGGAGTAAATAGTGGGCGCAAACAGACAGTGACATGCGGTGGTTGGTTGGTTTCTCTGCGCTAAAGCTTATAAAATATCATTTGCGCACAACAATAAACTAAAACTAAGCCAATTTAAACATTCAGGAGCCAGAAGACGTGAATGAGAAGTTGCGCGCGCTGTGAGAAGATTGTGTGTGCATCCGCATCTCAGATATCCTAGCAAACATAACATTCCTGCTGTCTGTGTTTTTAATGTTAATCACACAACAAAAGACAAGGAAATCCTTCACTGCTCTAGATTGAATAGCTTTTGTAACTTTATTAAGGAACAATCTTTAATTTATACAGTCAAATATGCAATGATATTTTACATTTGATTACTGATATTCAGTTTCTGCATCTGAAAACTAATGTTAGACCTACCTGACAACCTGAAAAGCTTATTTTATAAGTATCTTTGCTCTATTGTATTTATTTGTGTTGTTGTTTAGTTAGATTATTTGTTCTTATTTTCTTTACTTTTTTTTGACAGTAGTTCATTTTTTTTCCTGAATATAGCACATACAAACTGAACCATGAGTAATTTGAACGGTTACACCCCTAGTAAATATGTACATAATAAATATGTATTACAGGCCCCCACTAATTATTCTAGAAATAAGTTAATTCAACAAAGGTAACCTCTTTTGCTACATATTTTTGATGGTTCGAATGCAAACTCTGCATGTTTTACCATTTATGAGCTATCATTTATGTGCCCTATACCATCACCATTCATATCTATGCAACCAATAAATAAATTACTACTAGAGTACAAAATTGTTTACAAAAAAACACATTTCTTCATGGATCTTAATTTTGCTCTCAAAATGCACCACATTTATGCATTTCAATTTAAAATGAACAAAAAAAAATTCCGGGGGGCATGCCTCGGGACCCCTACCTAGAGAGAACAATGTCTACCTACCACAGTCTCACAAAATCCTGTGGGAAACACTGAATAATGTAATATACACTCACCTAAAGGATTATTAGGAACACCTGTTCAATTTCTCATTAATGCAATTATCTAATCAACCAATCACATGACAGTTGCTTCAATGCATTTAGGGGTGTGGTCCTGGTCAAGACAATCTCCTGAACTCCAAACTGAATGTCAGAATGGGAAAGAAAGGTGATTTAAGCAATTTTGAGCGTGGCATGGTTGTTGGTGCCAGACGGGCCGGTCTGAGTATTTCACAATCTGCTCAGTTACTGGGATTTTCACGCACAACCATTTCTAGAGTTTACAAAGAATGGTGTGAAAAGGGAAAAACATCCAGTATGCGGCAGTCCTGTGGGCGAAAATGCCTTGTTGATGCTAGAGGTCAGAGGAGAATGGGCCAACTGATTCAAGCTGATAGAAGAGCAACTTTGACTGAAATAACCACTCGTTACAACCGAGGTATGCAGCAAAGCATTTGTGAAGCCACAACACGCACAACCTTGAGGCGGATGGGCTACAACAGCAGAAGACCCCACCGGGTACCACTCATCTCCACTACAAATAGGAAAAAGAGGCTACAATTTGCACGAGCTCACCAAAATTGGACAGTTGAAGACTGGAAAAATGTTGCCTGGTCTGATGAGTCTCGATTTCTGTTGAGACATTCAGATGGTAGAGTCAGAATTTGGCGTAAACAGAATGAGAACATGGATCCATCATGCCTTGTTACCACTGTGCAGGCTGGTGGTGGTGGTGTAATGGTGTGGGGGATGTTTTCTTGGCACACTTTAGGCCCCTTAGTGCCAATTGGGCATCGTTTAAATGCCACGGCCTACCTGAGCATTGTTTCTGACCATGTCCATCCCTTTATGACCACCATGTACCCATCCTCTGATGGCTACTTCCAGCAGGATAATGCACCATTTCACAAAGCTCGAATCATTTCAAATTGGTTTCTTGAACATGACAATGAGTTCACTGTACTAAAATGGTCCCCACAGTCACCAGATCTTAACCCAATAGAGCATCTTTGGGATGTGGTGGAACGGGAGCTTCGTGCCCTGGATGTGCATCCCACAAATCTCCATCAACTGCAAGATGCTATCCTATCAATATGGGCCAACATTTCTAAAGAATGCTTTCAGCACCTTGTTGAATCAATGCCACGTAGAATTAAGGCAGTTCTGAAGGCGAAAGGGGGTCAAACACAGTATTAGTATGGTGTTCCTAATAATCCTTTAGGTGAGTGTATTTATAATATTATAATATAGTATTTATAAGAAACACTTCTACAGCTTCTTGCTGAGCTCAAAAGCCACTTTCTACTGTTGTCAATGAAGCAACAATGTATTTTATTTTCAAACTGAATCATTTTGGCATGATAGACTCAGAATTATGTATTTCAATGGCAGTACTGAGGATGTGAACAGCTCAAGAGTAGAATTTCCGGTAGTTATTTTGTAATTATGGTAATTACGACATTGTGTAAACGCACCAAAAATAGAGAAGTCTAAGGAGATGAAGTACAAGTATTTAATTTACCCTTTTATCTAAAAATAGCCCTCATAAACATGGTTATTTAGGAGATAAACAAAAAAAGAATAGATGTCTACTCTTGAATAGGTGACTGAACTTGAAGTGGGCATGAAACAGAAGTTGCGATTAGTCTCTTCTTCCCTATTGTGACGTATATCTGAGTGAAACAACTTCTGGAATGAGAAAAACTGTAGGGCGGGACTTGATTTTGTCCATGGGGCATTGATTGGATCGTAGGAAGTTGGGTGTTTCTAACTAAATGGAGGCAGATCACGAACCGAAACACTTCTTTTTCAAACTGGATGTGGGATAAAATTAGACCGGCCCGACACGACAGCAATATATATATATATTTTTTTTTACCTGACTGGACCTGAATGTAAAAAGCAGCGATGACAAATAAGAAACAGGAACAAGTATGCCCATCTTCTTACCTTATTTGTAGATGAAATTCATTCTCTGATCCTCCTTCGTAACGCACAAGACACCCAGGATTATATACATATAAATAACAAATAATAACTTAAAGCAAACATTCTACAATCAAACTAATTAATAGGCACAGCTGAAAAATACTGCAAATAAATTAAAACGAATATCAAATGAATTATCAATTAAAATGAATATCAGACAGCACTATATGGATTACACTATGCTCATCTATAAAATGTCATGCCCCTGTATTACGCCATTATGTCTTGATGGCTTTAAAAAAAAAAAAAGTAGTAGTATTGAATTTTTAAAAACACGAGGTTTAATTCAAAATGTTTCCTGTTATTTTGACAGGAAAAAAAACAAAAAGGAAAAAGCCTGTGTAAACATAGCATATGTAAACTTTTAATTTACAATAAAACTAACTAATGGGACCTTATTGTAAAGTCTTCCCATATTACTCATACTGTGATGTGAGATTTTGGGTCTTACCAGTACTCACCCCTAGGATTATTGCTCACTTTATTAAAAATATGTCACAGTATAATTTTTACTGTTCCTCTCTTGGCGTGTTCAGGGAGTTCATCTGTGGGACCTGCAGGACCGGGTATTAGTCAGGAAGTACCAAGGTGTGACTCAGGGCTTCTACACCATCCACTCCTGTTTTGGCGGCTACAACGAAGACTTTATTGCGAGTGGCAGTGAAGGTAAGAATGCGTAGATCTAACGTACTGAATGCATTCCAGCAGAACGCTGATGGGGTTTTGTGAACCGTCTGTCATCTCTAGACCACAAAGTTTACATCTGGCACAAGCGCAGCGAGCTGCCCATAGCCGAGCTGACGGGTCACACACGCACAGTCAACTGCGTGAGCTGGAACCCGGTGCTGCCCGGCCTGATGGCCAGCGCCTCGGATGACGGCACCATAAGGGTCTGGGGTCCCGCCCCCTTTCTGGACTCCCAGGAGACCGAGGGGCTAACTGGTATGAACCTCCTCGTCTGACTGGAAAATGCTCCTAGTTTGATGTAAGTGGGTAGTTGACACAAAATACTTTTGAAATTTGACTTGCTGAACTAAATCTAAAAATATTTTGTTAGCTGAATTTAAGCTGCATTTTTAAGTTATTTTGTATTGCTTGCAGATTTTATGAGCTCATTTGAAATGAGAGATTATATGAAATATTTGTACAACAGGACCATTTAAAATAGGGAAAAAACAAAATGAAAAATGTGCTGAAAAACCTAAACTGAATAAAATAGTGATCAATAATATGCTGTTAAAAATTCACTTTCCCTCCTACTTTCAAATAAATGTAAAAAAATTGAATTGAAATGCAACATGTCAACTACCCAGATTTTTTTTAAATCCCTATGGGAAAAATGAATGGGAATTAAAGCTATTTTTAAACAACCTTGCTTAGACTTCCTGTTTCTGATTCCATATAGGTGGTTACCTTTGTCAAGCCGTTTCTTGAGATCTTTAAAAACTCCTTTTATATGTTTTCATAAATATTCAGAAACTAAAATCAGATAAAGCTAAAATGAATTTCTGAACGAATATGGATTTTCTGTGCCAAAAACTGAGCTTGTTATGGCTGATACTGAGTTTTTTTTGTGTTTTAACCCTCTTGATCTGGAGCAGCTAGCTTAATAATTAAGTTGATTAAAAAACGCTACTTTGACACAAAATAGGCATCTAATCTGGACTTTATAATACTGTACATATAGATGATCTGAACAACTCTTAACTATTGCTTTTTAAAAAGCTTCTGGAATTCAAATGAGTTCAAATTCAGAATTAAAGTGCCCCTATTATGCTATTTTAAAGGTTTCTAATTTTGTTTTGGACTCTACATGTTCCAAACACTTAAAGAAGATTAAAGGTGCAGTGTGTAGTATTTGAGAATCTATTGACAGAATATAATATACATAACATGTTTACATGCATCCAAGGTAAAACAAATAATAAAAAAAACACTTAATTTTTTCATAATATACATTGTAGCATCATCTCTTTTATCACAGTGTCTGAAATGGTTCGATAAAGGATTTAGTCTCTCTAAATCCTTCCTTTCCTAGAGCCTGCTCTGCTCTGATTGGTCAGATGGTCAATTTAGTTAATTTATCTATACAGGCAGAACTGGGCTAATATGGTCATACTTCCTGGTTCTAGTAAGAACTCGAGCTACTGCGTTTTGGACCAGCTGGAATGTATTTATTAAGCCTGCAGGGCAACCACTCAGTAGAGCATTAAAATAATCTAGCCTTGAGGTCATGAACGCATGCTCTGAATGCAAAATGCTGAACAGTTAGTTCATATGTCGTAATTTAGATATATTTTTAAGATGGAATGCAGTTTTACAGATGCTAGAAACGTGGCTTTCAAATGAGAGATTGGTATCAAAGAGCACACCCAGGTTCCTAACTGACGACGAAAACTTGACAGAGCAGCCATCAAGTGTTAGACAGTATTCTAGTTTACTACGTGTGGAGGTTTTTTGTCCAATAATTAGAATTTTCTTTTTTTTTTCAGAATTAAGTAAGAAAAATTACTAGTCATGCAACTTTTTATATCAGCTATGCATTCCATTAATTTTGTGCATTAGTAAGTTTCGTTAGGGCGCAAAGAAAAATAGAGCTGAGTATCATCAGCATAACAGTGAAAACTAACGCCATGCTTCCTAATGATATCTCCCAGTGGTAGCATGTACAGGGTGAAAAGCAACGGTCCTAGCACTGAGCCCTGCGGTACTCCATACTGAACTTGTGATCAGTGTGACATCTCTTCATTTACTGCTACAAACTGATAACTGTCAGATAAGTATTTAAACCATGCCAATGCAATTCCACTAATGCCAACATAATTTTTGAATTTATTCAAAAGAATGTTGTGGTCGATAGTAGTACGATAGTGGTACTTCCTTCCTGCCCTCTCTTGTATCTTTAACAGAAAGGGTAGATTCGAGATTGGCCTCTAATTGACTAATTCTCTAGGATCGAGTTGCGTTTTTTTTTTAATTAGAGGTTTAATAATAGACAGCTTAAAAGTTTTCGGTAGGTATCCTAATGACAAAGATGAATTAATGATATTAAAGGGATAGTTCACCCTGAAATGAAAATAAAGCCATCTTTTACTCACCCTGCTGTTGATCCAATGCCCTATCTCCTTCTATCTTTTTTGGACCTCAAAAGCAGAAATTTAAAAAAATGTTCTGCACGCGCCTCTCCATATAATGGCAGTGAATGGCAACCAGGTTAAAACTTTATGAAAAGGATACAAAAGTATTTGTATTCGCGTTCGCAAGAACGCGCACAGAGTAATGGCCGAGCTCAGTATTTTGACTGAATAATAAGGTTTCTTTCTCGCAAAACCTTATAGTATGCCTCCTGAACACTTTCCATATATGGCGTGTCTCCCTGTATCATTGCGTGATACTTTTGTATTCTTTTGTAAAGTTTTAGCTAGGGATGCACAAATAATCGAATTTACAATCGTGATTACGATTACGGATGCCACGATTACGTAATCGGTCAAAGCCGCGATTACAAAAGGAAAAAATTCCACTTACATTATTCTGCATGTTACGTTGTGAGAGGTGAATCACAACTACTTCTTCAGATTAGGGACTAACCCAGCACAATAGGAACTACCAGTGATGTAACATTAAGTGTACGCGGACTGGTCGAACGTAGGGCTGGGCAAAAAAATAGATTTTTCGATTAAGCGTTTTTTAAAATGTGGTCGATTCAAAATCGATTCTCAAAGGCCACGAATCGATTTTTCCCATATTTATTTCCGCAAACATTAAACAGAAGATTGATTTAATCTAATTACTAGTCTTCTCCACTAGATGTCACCCTCTTATTTGCCTTGCGCGATGTTACAAAGGAGCGAGAGGCGTGCATGTCATTCATTCAGTGCTTAAATGGCGGCTTCCGGTGCGTTGTCGACATTTGTAATTCTGAGGTGAAATGCTGTAATAATACTATAAATCTGCGGAACCATTTGATGAGACATCACCCAGACGTTGCAACACCCCCACAGCTGAGCACACAACCGCGAAAAATAGATCACATACATGCAAATGCTTGCCTTTCATTATGATCATTGTATTAACCTTAAGCGTTCACTTAAGCACATACGTTAGCCATTATAGACAAATCAACTGAGTCAATAGGCAGCGCAGGACCAATAATTCAAACCTAATAGCCTATATTATAAACAGATTTCCTCAAATAAAAGTTAGTCCACATAAGTCAGCACGTTAAGGTATTGTTGTTCGTTGCCATGGTACAATGTGTGCCATGGTGCACACACGACGGGCGACAAAATCGCAAGAAAAGCTTATGTACTGAAAATTGCTGAAAATCATCCAATATCCTTTTTATGTTTTAGAATAAATATATCAATATATCCATAAAAACAAAATTGTATAAAATACCTCTCAGATAATTTTTTTTAGAATAAAGTTGCATCAAAATTGTATTGTATTTAATATAATTGTATGCATTTGAAATATAGAGATGGGTTCTGTTTTAATGTACCCAAGTGTACCTAAAATAAAAACTGTTTAATATACAGGTTTGTGGCTCTTAACTTCTTTTTAATTACCTAATAACATATTAGACAGGACTGTTAAACAGATTGTGAGCTGATGTAGACCGAGAGCTCTGTGCTCAGGCTCTGGTGTTCTCAGTGGCGTCAAAGTAAATGTCCGCCGCGCCGTCAAAATAAAAGTCAAAACAACAAGCACGACTCACGTCACTTCAGAGTTCCTACTGTTGGTGCAAATGCAACCAGGAAAATGTTCCTATAGGAACCTTTAGTTCTCTTAAGTTCCTAGAACTACCCGGTGCAAAAGCCCCTATTATTGTACCATGCATTTTTTTTTTTTTTTAAAGAAGAAACCAAACCAATGTATAGTTCAAATTTGATTTTATTTTATATACAAATATGACACAGTTGCTTCAAACAATGGTATAAAGCTATTCAAAACATCAATCAATGTAAATTGTGATAATCAAAATTAATAACCGCAATTACAATTTAGAGGGAATAATCGACAATTATGATTATGCCCTAGTTTTAGCCTGGTCGCCATTCACTGCCATTATATGGAGGGGCACGTGCAGGACATTTTTTTTTATTTATTTCTGCGGAAGAACATTGGAACAACAGCAAGTAAAAGATGGTATTTTTATTTCAGGGTGAACTATCCCTTTAAGAAGAGGATCCATGATCTCTGGCAGCATCTCTTTTAGTAGCTTTGTCGGTATGGGGACTAACATACACGTTGTTGATTTAGATTATTTAACGATGTTAAGTCCTATAGCACTGAATGAGTGGAATTTATCCTCAGGGACACTATGTACAATGCACTGTCTGATGCGATACTGTAGTAGATGCCCACATAGTTATAATTTTCTCTCTAATATTATCAATCTTGCAAGTAAAGAAGTTCATAAAGTCATTACAGCTGTTGAAACTTTATTTCTTGTTAATTTAGCCACTATATCAAATAAATAGCTAGGGTTGTGTTTGTTTTCTTCTAAGAGAGTCGAAAAATAAGCAGATCTAGCAGTTTTAAGGCCTCTTTGTATGCAATAATGCTTTCTTTCCACAAAATGCGAAAAAAACAACAACTTTGTTTTATTTTCTTCCAGCTATGCTCCAATTTTGGGGCTGCTCTCTTGGGGGCCCGAGTGTGCCCGTTGTACCATGGCATCTGACTATTTTCCTTAAAGGGGCACTATGTAAATTTTAGCGGCATATAGCGATGAGGTTGCGAATTGCAACCGCTCACTGCTCAACCTTCCCTATCGAGGCACATATAGAAGCTACGGTGGCCGACACAGGACAAAGATGCCATCGTCTGAGACAGCAGAGAGTAGCTAGTGCTCTGTAGAGCCGTTTGTCCGTTTAGGGCTACTGTAGAAACATGGTGGCGCAAAATGGTGGACCCGCGGTGTATGTAGATAGAAATGGCTGATTCTAAGGTAATAAAAACATAACTGTTAATTATGTAAGTTCTTTATACACCACTGAAAACATAGTTATGTATATTATATTCTGTCAATATATTCTCATAAATACTACACACACTTTAATCTTCTTTTAAGCGCAAAGGAGCAACTGTGTCTAATGTGCTGGAAAAGAGAGTGTCAATAGTTTGTTGCAACATCGAGTTCTTCTAAGCTATTTGGGATGCTGAGGAGATTAAACTGATCACGAAGATTATTTATAAAACAATCTTTAGTGGTAGAAGTGATAGATCTACTATATTTGTAACAGGGAGTCGGCTTTGCAGCCTTATATAGATGAAGTATACAAGAGACTAGGTAATGATCTGAGATGTCATCACTCTGCTGCAGAATTTCAATGGCATCAACATTGATTCCATGTGACAGTATTAAATCTAAAGTATGATTACGACAATGTGTGGGTCCTGACACGTGTTGCCTAACTCCAATAGAGTTTAAAAATGTAAATGCCAATCCCAATGCTTCTTATTCATTATCTACATAGATATTAAAATCACCAACAATTAGTACTTTATCTGCAGCCAGTACTAACTCTTATAGAAAATCAGCAAATTCTTTGATAAAGTCTATATTGTGCCCTGGTGGCCTGTATACAGTAGCCAACACAAACGTCAAACGGGATTTATTACTTACACTACATAATGTTACATCAGCGTAACCGTAGCTGGCATTATGCAAATGTTACATTGTTACGTAGGTATGTAACAGGAAGTGAGACTCGAATTGCTGACGACTTGTTTATGCAGTTCAGAGTCGATTCTTTCTTTTGGGAGACAATAACTCCATTTATCTGCACTTCATCTTTAAAACTTAGCAGACCTTTTACATTCACAATCAGCTATATTACACACTACATGAAAGGTAATATCTGAAAAAGCATAATAGGGGCACTTTAAACTGAGCTGAATTGAATGGCACGTGTTGGAAAGATGACTTGTTTGTCATTTTGGTCTCTCTGCCTCTCTTCTCCTGTAGAATGCCATAGCATGGACAGTTGATGTTGACTCTGGAGCAGATGTCCACTTTGGAAAACATACAGTGAGACACACTATAGACTTTGTGAATGAAGAATGAAAAATGAAGTAAATCTTACGGTAGATGGATGTTTTTCCTGGCGGTTTCACACCCCCCACCCGCAGCGCAGTGGAGACGCCGTTTCACTCGAACAACATGAAGCCGGCTGCTGCCCTTCACCATCTGACAAATCGAAACGGACAAGCAGAGAACACGCCCCTCCTCGGCTTAAGCCCCTCCTCCTTTCTACACTGCATCCTGAGTGGACAACTGCCTCCTAAACCCACATGCGCACACACACACACACACACACACACGGACAAACAACGTTATTTATTACGGCTTTAATTTATTATTGTGAATGAATCAAGGCCACAGGCTTGCTTTGTGTTCTGTACAATATTCACTCAGCCAGGGGACAAAAAAATGCTTTTCCGGCATGTGCGAACTTCTCCGTGGTCTCAAAGACTGACGCACGCGTTAACGGAGAGCAAACAAATCATATCCTTATTTTTCAGCATGAACTTCTTTAAGCCAACTCGTATGCTTGAAAGTAAGTGTCTTCACCAGCAGAGATATAAGATATCGTTGTCCTTTCCCTCAATGACCCATGACATTTTTAAATGACTGAATTTACAGGCATTTTTAACAGCTAGATATTCATTTCGATTAGAAAACTCCAGTCATGACCCCGATCCGCAGTTTTTTCATTGCTTATGGTACTTTGTTATGCTACTTTTGAGAGGGGGAAGGTTTTCTAGAGGTGACGGATTATTAATCTTTATTCTTGTGACGAGCCGATGTAGATTTACGAAGAAAGACTCATAACAGGACACAGTTATTTTTTGGTAACGGGGTTGAAAACGCACCTGCGACCCATATAGGCTTGCTATAGTCGTCCTGCTAATGACACACAGAGCTGATGTCACGGTCCACATGTAAATATCAGCCTGCAGCGTGCAAACTATGACTTTAAGTAAGTGGCCTAGTAGGTGCTTCATCACAGTCCAGGTCATTTTTGCAGTGAAAGTAAAAGCTGTTAGTGTGAGCGGATTGATTTTGTGACGGTAAGTACGCCAGAATATTGAATGAACAGACTCTCAAATATGTTTCTCGAGTTTGTTTCAATCATGTGCGTTGCGTCATATTCTCTTGGGTCTCGTTTCCTCTGTCATATTATCACTTTTTATGTTTTTTTTAATGCTTTTCTAGACATGTGTATGAATATTCATCAGTTATGATTTTTCTTAGTTTAATTGATTTTATTTTGGCTTGATTTATAATTTGTTTAGCTTTCCCCCCCCCTTGTTTTATCGTATAAAGGATGTCTTGGCAAGTGGCCTCTTAAATGCTTTTTTCTATTTGTGAATTTCTTATACTTTCGTACCATATTACGCATTAGTACACGCAGGTGTACCCTGAAATAATTTAGGTATTCCTAAGTCGAGCGAAAGAAACTTTGCCTACAATGATTTATTCTGTAATTATGTGCTCTTCATATACATAAGGAATCTATAGATATAAAAATATATAAATATGTGTATATATATGTATATATCTTGGTGCTGTCAAATCAATTAATCGCGATTAATCGCATCTAGCATAAAAGTTTTTTGTTTTTTATATATATACATACATACATACATACATACATACATACATACATACATACACACATACATACATACACACACACACACACACACACACACACACACACACACACACACACACACACACACACACATATATATATACATACATGCATTATATAAACAGTTTTATGTTAGATGCAACTTATAGTGATTAACCAATTTGACAGCACTAATATATATATGTATATGTATACATATATGTAAGTGTGTGTATTTCTTGCCATGTACCCTCCCTTACAAATGTTAAGCGTTTCTCACCTGCATCAGGTAAACTCCTTGTACAGGTTATTCGTTCCCTGACCAGCCAGACCTGTTCCGTTAGCGAGGATTGACGCGCACAAGCGAAAAGAAAGAACAGGTGCATGCAGAAACACCCTCACACATGTGGAGCGATCACAGAATTGTGGTGTTGTACATTCTGGTTTATGCAACTGAACTTTCCTTTTCTTCTGGATATTTGTGTTTCATTTCAGTCTTAGTTTGACTTTGTGCTTGAGCCGGCGGGGCAACGGTAGCGCCCTGGGTGGAGTTCTGGTGGAGACTTAAGTTTATTGCAGCCAGGATCTGAGGATCTGTTTTGCATTTCAGTGTGTTATTCTAAGTGATTGTACTATTATGTAATGTTCTGTAGGAGAGGTGTTATGTATACATACTTTCAATAAAGCATTCAGGGTTTTAAACTAAGAGTAAGTCGTCACTTCTGTTGGTTTAATGGTCAAAAGGAACAACGATGGAATTTGTCGTAATTAGGACATTAACAGAATCTTATTTGACGTCGTGTCGTACTGTTCGTTTCCTGTTTACACTCCAACCCCAAACATTTATAGAGCGATTGTATAAAAAACATTTTAATAATACAAAGGATATACATTTTTGTTTACTTCTCATCTATACATTCTCATCTATGCTTTGTTTTGGGGGATATGCAGAAATGCAAAATTCCTCAACTACACCAAATATTAGAAATATTATCAAAATTAAATGAGTTGTTTCTGGATATTGATCTAGGTGTTAGAGGCAGAATTCTGCCATCTGCTGGTTAGAGAAAAATCTGTAGGAAATATAGTTTTAGAAAAAAAGTGTAATGACCGTATACAATTGCAAGAAAAAGTATGTAAACCATCTTTTTTTACACTGAGGACGACTGAGGGACTCAAACACAACTATTAAAAAAAAACATTTAAACATTCACTGATGCTCCAGAAGGAAACACGATGCATTAAGGGGGGGTGAAAACTTTTGAATTTGAAGATCAAGGTAAACTGTACTTAATTTCTCTTCCGGGAAACATGTAAGTATCTTCTGTTGCTTCTGAAGGGCAGTATTAAATAAATAAATAATTTTATGTTTAAACAAACAAAAAAAAGAAAATGGACATCTTCATCCTGCAACTGTTAAAAATGTACCCGTAAATTTTACAGTAAAATACTGGCAGCCATTTACTGTAATTTTACGGTTGTTTTTTTATTTTACAGCTGTGCTGTAATTTCAGAGTAAAGTACTGGCAGCTGTGGTTCCAGCCATTTACTGTTATTTTACCATTTCAATACCGTTTTACATTGTACTTGCAGCAATGGCTACAGCTATATTTCTATACATTAAAAATACATAATAAACATCTCTAGTATGTGTAGTATATAAAGTATACCGACATGTCAAACTATTTTATCACTAGAAGAAATAGATTATGGTACATCATTTGCTATTTATTAAAACAGGCAAAAAAAAATAGGCATTGACAAATTGGCTGAAACTGACCCAAAATGAAAGGGTTAGTTCACCCAAAAATGAAAATTCTGTCATTAATTCCTCACCCTCATGTCGTTCCAAACCCGTAAACCCTTTGTTCAAAAATAAAGTCGTTATTTTTATTTGTTTTATGTGCATAAAAAGTATTCTCGTCGCTTCATAACATTAAGGTTGAACCACTGGAGTCACATGGTCTATTTTAACGCTGTCTTTACTGCCTTTCTGGACCTTGAAAGTGTTAATTACATTGCTGTCTATGTAGGGGTCAGAGAGCTCTTGGATTGAATCAGAAATATCTTCATTTGTTTTCAGAAGATCTTGCGGGTTTGGAACGAATTAATGAATCATTTTTGGGTGAACTAACCCTTGAATCTCAGCATAAATACAAACAGTAAGAAAAAGGAAAATAGCACTTGCTTTAACCAACACAAATTCTTTATTCAAAATGTAATTCTCATTCATTTACCCTGATGTTATCCCGGATGTGCACAACTGCCTTTCTTCAGCAGAACACAAACATCTTTAGAAAGAAATTTGAGATCTGTAGATGCATACGATGAAAATGAAAGACTGAAATAATTTGGAAAGTCCAAAAGTAATGCATTGACAACCTGATTAATTAAGGCCTTATGTAGCAAAACAATAGATGTATAAAGACAATAGCTGTGTAACGCAAGTATGTTGGCATGCTCATGTGAGAAGTAGAAAATAGACTAATACTTTGATTGCAATAGAAGAATGAACGTCATATTAAAGTTCAGACATTTAAAACGGTATCAGAGCCCTGGTCCGAAGCACTAGTTTAAAGTTGAGAATGTTTTACTTATTGATTTGTTTCTTACATTAAATCACAATGGTGGAAATTGGAACCCATTTTCTGGCATTGTACGCATCCTACAGAGCTTGAGTTTCCTCCAGATTAAAAATTTGCATTTGTGTTCAGATGTCAAGTTTATATAAACTAAATAAGTTTATATTATTTATATAGCACTTTTTACAATGCAGATTGTTTCAAAGCAGCTTCACAGTGTTAACAGGAAAATAATGAACAGAATTTGATTCGGCTGTACAGCTGCTCTGGAGAAAACAGTGATGTCATCTAGCTCATTTCAATGATCATATACACTCACCTAAAGGATTATTAGGAACACCTGTTCAATTTCTCATTAATGCAATTATCTAATCAACCAATCACATGGCAGTTGCTTCAATGCATTTAGGGGTG
The DNA here is from genome assembly GCA_039654625.1 of Rhinogobio ventralis. Lineage (NCBI taxonomy): Eukaryota > Metazoa > Chordata > Actinopteri > Cypriniformes > Gobionidae > Rhinogobio > Rhinogobio ventralis. The sequence continues at coordinate 36,904,902 of CM077201.1, forward strand.
TGGTCCTGGTCAAGACAATCTCCTGAACTCCAAACTGAATGTCAGAATGGGAAAGAAAGGTGATTTAAGCAATTTTGAGCGTGGCATGGTTGTTGGTGCCAGACGGGCCGGTCTGAGTATTTCACAATCTGCTCAGTTACTGGGATTTTCACGCACAACCATTTCTAGAGTTTACAAAGAATGGTGTAAAAAGGGAAAAACATCCAGTATGCGGCAGTCCTGTGGGCGAAAATGCCTTGTTGATGCTAGAGGTCAGAGGAGAATGAGCCGACTGATTCAAGCTGATAGAAGAGCAACTTTGACTGAAATAACCACTCGTTACAACCGAGGTATGCAGCAAAGCATTTGTGAAGCCACAACACGCACAACCTTGAGGCGGATGGGCTACAACAGCAGAAGACCCCACCGGGTACCACTCATCTCCACTACAAATAGGAAAAAGAGGCTACAATTTGCACGAGCTCACCAAAATTGGACAGTTGAAGACTGGAAAAATGTTGCCTGGTCTGATGAGTCTCGATTTCTGTTGAGACATTCAGATGGTAGAGTCAGAATTTGGCGTAAACAGAATGAGAACATGGATCCATCATGCCTTGTTACCACTGTGCAGGCTGGTGGTGGTGGTGTAATGGTGTGGGGGATGTTTTCTTGGCACACTTTAGGCCCCTTAGTGCCAATTGGGCATCGTTTAAATGCCACGGCCTACCTGAGCATTGTTTCTGACCATGTCCATCCCTTTATGACCACTATGTACCCATCCTTTGATGGCTACTTCCAGCAGGATAATGCACCATGTCACAAAGCTCCAATTATTTCAAATTGGTTTCTTGAACATGACAATGAGTTCACTGTACTAAAATGGCCCCCACAGTCACCAGATCTTAACCCAATAGAGCATCTTTGGGATGTGGTGGAACGGGAGCTTCGTGCCCTGGATGTGCATCCCACAAATCTCCATCAACTGCAAGATGCTATCCTATCAACATTTCTAAAGAATGCTTTCAGCACCTTGTTGAATCAATGCCACGTAGAATTAAGGCAGTTCTGAAGGCGAAAGGGGGTCAAACACAGTATTAGTATGGTGTTCCTAATAATCCTTTAGGTGAGTGTATATTCAAGTAATGTAGTTGATATAGTTAATTTAGTTTAGTAATTCAATTTATTTGGATATTTATTTGAAAATTTAGTGTCCCCAACTGAGCAAGCCAAAGGGGACAGTGGCAAGGAACCAAAACTCCATCAGGTGGCATAATGGAGAAAAATAAACCTTGGGAGAAACCAGGCTCAGTCGGGGTGCCAGTTCTCCTCTGGCCAATTAACAAACAGTGTATGTTTATTATTTTGGCAACCTTACAGGTCAGAAGTCATATTAGATCGGAATATTCGAAAGATCTGAGGCATCACGCCGGAGACGGGTTTATGAGGATGACATGTCGATTAAACAATTATTAAATAGGAATATTCAAAATATCGGAGTCATCGCGTTGGAGATGGCATCAGGTAAATAATGAGAATCTTTATTTTTGAAACTATACTGCACTATATTTTTAAACAGTATGATAACATTTTTAAGAGGAAAAAACAATGTCAAAGAGAAAAGTGTAAATTGCACAGTCCAATGAGAGGAACTATTGTGTGAAAAAACCTCAAGTCAACACGTTACAAAAACTTTGGATAGATCTGGCATGAGGTCTGATGAAACGCCGGGTCTGAGAAGAAAACAAAGAAAATGTTAGTGACTATATAGCACATGGCAAAAGACTGCACACACTTAAATGAAACAGAACATGAACTGTTTAGTAGATGAACATAATTACAAACTTATAAAGTAAATAAATGAGGGTGTACGTTTGTTACAGTTGAGAAAACAAGACAAAATATCATCTTAAAAGAAACACGGGCCAAGACATGACCAGACAGTTTAGCCGTGTGTAAAGGGAAGTGATTGTGTGTTTTCCAAAGATTGCAAGAATACATAACTCTGATCTTACTAAATCAGAAATTAATGTACATCAATTTGATGGTTCCTATTAAAATATTCGCAATATTACCTGTTCCGGGCATCTTGAGGATTTGACCGCATTACAGTTCTGCATCACTTCGCCAAATGATTTCAGTTATCTCAAAGGTCCCTAGAACAGCAAAAGAACCAACAAAGAAATTGATCAAGCAAATAAATATAACAAACAGGATAACAATGACAAACAATTTTCATGTTTTATTCCCTATGGAACGCATGCTCTCTTTCTCCCATACAAACACACACACTTACAGTTCTGACACGCATTCGCACATAGATGTGAAAATACATGGACACATTATCAATGAAATAGTTTCCCAATTAAAAAGCTTTGTGGCATCCTTCTCTTTCTAGAAGCACTTGCTTCGCTCTGTTACTGGCTCGGAGGTTTGGGATGAGATATGTAATAAATAATTACACACCAGTTCGGTTTAGGCCTGACAAATGTCTTGAAATACAACATACATATGTATTGAGTGTGGTGACCGCGGAGGAATAACTGACCACGGGCCTGGCTGCATACAACCTCGGAAGTGCATTGTTTTTTCTAATAATTCAACGGCCTGTGGTCAATTATTCCTAAACCTTGCAGACCTAGCGTTAAAATCTGAGTTTGAAGAACACTGACTAAATGCCTCACCCGTCGAGAACTGTATGTTCTCAAAAATATCTAATGAAAAGGGCGATTTTACAAGTAGGGTGCAACATAATAAACTAACAACAAAGAAATAAACGTACCTTGAACAGTTTCCTTCTTTGGCTTGGCACTCAAAGTAGACGCAGGCAGTAAGAGTTTTGAAGAGATTCCGTTGCCGTTGACCGGTTTCTGCAGGAAAACGAGGGCTCGTATTGAAGATTTTTGTGTTAAAATTATTCACATTTTCACAGATTCTGCAAGCGGTTCACATACTTTTTCTTGCAACTGTACATCCAGCAGAGGCCCATAGAGATCCATTCATTTTTCTGGATGTGGCTAACTTAGGGTGCCCAGACGTTCCCGTTTTCCGGGGACAGTCCCGGTTTTTGGTGTTCTGTCCCCGACTGGAGCTGTCCCCGGAAATGTCCCCGTTTTTACACCTCGTTCAAAACAACCCGCAGATATATTGCAAAAAAGCGCCCAACCAACATACAGCAGCCTGCTGGTTATAGGAACAATCGTGTAGTGATTATTTTCACCAGCAGATGGTGCCGTGAGCTACGCTGACTTTACTTGGTCGCGCGCGCGCCGCTACTACTTCATGAAGAACGAAACCGAGAGCGTCATTATTGTCAAATATCAAAAGAAACATCGTTATAGCTTTCAAGGTAGTAACGAACTAACTATTCATGTTAAATTAAAGTAATACTGTTTGTATGTGCTTTATAACAGGATGCGGGATTGTTTTATAAAGCACATATTAATGCCTTATTCTGCTTGCCCTTATTCTACATCCATTAAACTTAATAACTACCTTACTAACTATTAATAAGCAGTGATTAGGAGTGTATTGAGGCAAAAGTCATAGTTAATAGTGAGAACTGGACCCTAAACTAAAGTGTGACCCAACTATAAGACAAAAACAGTAACACTTTACAATAAGGTCTCATTTATTAACATTAGTCAATGTATTAACTAACAATGAGCAATACATTTGTTTCTTTCTTCATGTTGGTAATAAAAATGCAGCTGTTTATTGTTCATGTTAGTTCACAGTGCATTAACTAATGTTAATAAATACAACTTTTCATTTTAATAATGTATTAGTAAATAAACTAAATTTAAAATGAACATTAACTAAGATTAATAAATGCTGTTAAGTGCAGTTCATTCTTAATTCATGTTAACTAATGAAACCTTATCGTTAAATGTTACCATAAAAACGACCCAAAAAAATGACAATAGCAAATGCATTTAGGCATTCAATATGATTTGTGTTCTGAAAAAAAATACATTGTTTTAGAACAACTGGATTACAATGTATAATATGCATTTAATTGGATATGAATGAAGTGAAAACTTGCTATTTATAATCATCTTTTTATTTAAGAAACCCCACAACCGCAAATATGCATAAAAACAAAACTGATGACACAGATTTCACAAACCCTCTCTCAAAAGACAGGAGTACATCGAGACGGGGCGTTGAACAGGGCAATTCAACGACTGTCCCAGTGCAGAACACTGACTGATAGAACTCCATTAAGATCATGTGACGCACAGTTTGGCTGGACGCATCACTAGACCTGCGTAGTGTAGTTTGACTGAGCTGAGGGAACAAAACACCCCTTACCCAGCGTACCCTTCTAAAGGTGAATCCTCCAGAAAACACGTCGCTCACATTTCACAATCAAATAAAGATCTTGTCTAAAGAAAATGACACCCGTTTAAAGCACCATTCAGATGAGACAATATTTCCATGACAATCCATGCTTTAAATTAGCAGACAGCATAAAGTTTTGAGAATTATTACTGTAATTAGAATTACAGTTTAGAGAAAAAAAGTGATCATTCTGGTGGAGGAGGGGGAAAATGTGCTTAATTTTCATTAAAATACAGTTAAAAAAAAAAAATCTCAATGGTTCTAAACCGGCTTCAGTTTCTTTAAACGAGAGATTCGCCCCTGACCGTAAACACCAGCAGATATCAGCTGACAGGAGGTGCAAAAGCAATGAAATCTACACAAACACAGAAGCAGGAAGTGGATGAAAGGGCCTCAGATGTGACTCAGACAGGATCTGAATCAGAGAGGCTTGTGGGAACACATTAGCACTTGTTCTGGTTATTCTAGTGCTCCATTGAATCACGCTGTTAAACTGCAAACAATTAACAGAACAAAACGCATGCAAGCGGATATCACAAGAGCATGTCCGGGTCATAAATCACACCACAACCAAAAGACATTATTTAGATGACAATTAAGCACATTTTTTTCCCAAATAGTCATTACCATAATGCAAAAACACCCTGTTCTCGCTGTAATAAAAAGAGATTAGATCACAGTAATCTCTGATGTACTGTTTAAAACATATTCAAATATAAAACAACAGAACAAGCATGGAGTGTAATAACAATGAAAAGAAAACTCATCACGGTAATGATGCCTGCTAAACGCCATGAAAAAAATCCCAATGCCTAATGGTCCTAAAACAGGATTAACCTTTGACATTATCTTCATGTGAATGTTTTTCTTTTGGTTTAGGTGTGAATGTGACCTGGGCATGTTTTTCTGAGGTTCACCTGTGTGTGTGTGTGTGTGTGTTGAATCTTGTCAAACAGACGCTTCAGTGCGATTGTCTTGATGCTTCAGCCCTGAGAAGCAGTCAGTGCAGGAAACAGAGGAACGCTCATGGTCGGCAGACGTGGTGTTTCTGTGGGTAACAGGTGATGATGATGATGATGATGTCTTGATCTTCTGATTGGGATTCATGATGTTCTTCACAAAATGTAAAGGCCAGTTTATGATTTGGCAGTTTGTGTTCAGGAGACTGTCGCGGGTCAGTCGTTGATGAGTGCCAGGATCATGCTGCAAAACACATCAGAGATGATCAACCTCATTCACCGGCAGATCCACACACACACACACACACACGCAATACAGCTCTTCTTACTCGCCATTTACTCGTTAACATTTAATCTGTCAACTAACACGCTGCTAGACTGAGACAGAGTTCATTTCTAGATTGTGTGTGACTTGATTGTGTTTTGTTGAATGTAGTGTACAGTTATGAGATCAACTAAAGAAAAAAAACTGAAAACCTATGACTATATAATAATAATAATATTATTATCGTTTTTAATAAAGTAATTCAAAATATTTAGTTATTACAATATCAAAATATAGTTATTATAAATCAAGTTGTTCATAATAGAAATAACAACAATTACTATTATTATTATAAAATCATTTACATCAAAGAAATATTGCTATTGCAATACTACTATACTAATAGTATTTAATGTAATAATAGTAATAGTTGTTAATAATTATATTACTATTATTAAACTTTTGTTTGATCTTTTAATTTAAAATTAAACAAATCAAAAGAAATATTCCTATTGCAATACTATTTTACTGTAAAATAAGTGTATTTTTCATTATTATTATTATTATAAATAATAATGTTGTTCATAATAGAAATTATAATATTTAAATTATTTAAATCAAAGAAATATTGCTATTGCAATACTAGTATAGTATTAATATTTAATATAATAATAATAGTAATTGTTAATAATAATGATATTACTATTATTAAACTTGTTCTATTTAAATTAAAAACTAATCAAAAAAAGACATTCTTACTGTAATAATACTGTTTAGTACTAATAGTATTTAATAATGATAATAGCAAATATTAATAATTTTAGAGAACAATCTCTGATTTCAAATATTAAACCGTAGAGCAGGAAGCCCTTAAAGCTTCACTTTTGTTGGACAACAGATTTAAACACTTGGGCAGATTGTTTCAAATGCCGGACTCAAACTCTCAGCGCACGCAGAGATGGAGCAGCGTTTACTGAGATCATAAATCAAATAAACTCTGATTGATCACATCTAGCCAGACGCGATGTGATAAGATTCCAACGGCAAGCACTTTGTCTGTCCACACCAGACGCGACACGAATACGAGATGAGATTAAATCGATCAAAAATCACAGCCAATCAGAACAGCATGTGGGCGGAGTCTCCAAATGGATGAAATTAATTATTAAATATTGCTGCAAGCAGCCATTATCAGGGCCAAGCGCAAAGAAGAAGATAAGACATGCCAGCATGGCTGGAAGTGTCAGACCAACTGTAACAATAAGCCATTAAAGACCTATTAAGGTGATTTTAGGCAAAATAGCTGTAAAATTATAAATAGTCAATAATAATGATTTAATGGTTTATCACTTTCGACCAATAGGTGGCACAGTTACGAAATTGATGTGGTGGGGTCAGAATAAGGGAACAATGACACATGTAAAGTTTGGTGTCAATATGGTGTCAATATGTCATTGCAGAGATATAGCCTTAAGAGGCCTTATCATTATAAGTATGGACCACATGGTGGCGCTGTCTCGAAACCTTTTGAGTACCTTAAAGGCATGGTGCTGATGACACATACCAAGTTTTGTAATGATACACCAATGCATTGGTAAAATATAGCATTAGCGTTTTATATCAATACTGCATTGTACTCAATGGGAATTTCATGTTTTGTTCTATTATAGCGCCACCATAAGGGCACAATCCCACCATTTTTTTAAGTGTCCTCAGAATGAGCCCATACATATGTGTGTCGAGTTTGGTGACAATATTGCATTTTGTTTAGGAGTTATAGATATTTATAATCGATAACAACATAAAAAATGACCCATGGGCAACTTTGTTTAGATTTTTTTGCCACTTCCTATCAAAATTGAGACATTTGGGCTAAACTATTCAATTAATCAACTTGTATTTCATGTTTCCTACGCTGGTTTCGTCTCGATTGGAATAACGTTTCGAAGATATTCGCAAATGTTTTTTTAAGCGCTAAATCATAACGCTGCACAAACCATAAGGCAAAACCTGGCATGTTTGGTATCGTTGGACTCGGCAAGGATTCAGGAGATAAAAAAAAGTTAGTCCCGTGAAAATAAGTTGACCACACCCAAAGTTATAAGCATTTAAAAAAAAAAAAATTCTCCACTAGGTGGCGCTGTTTCGAAGCTTGTCAGGCTCCTTCAGGGAACCGTGGTGATGACCCATACCGAGTTTCGTAACAATCCGTTCATGTGTTCATAAAATACAGCATTTTAGCACATAATTCAAAATGGCTGACAGCCAAAATGGCCGATATGGTAAAATTGGATATCAGTCAACTCAGCATGACGTCCCGAATCAAACTTTTATGATTTTTTGAACAAACGGTTCAGAAGTTATAAGCAAAAATAGCCATTTTTCGTATCTCCGGACCAGTAGGTGGCGCTGTGCCGAAACACTGCATGTTGCCTCAGGTCATGCTTGTGATGACATGTACCAAGTTTGGTTTGAATACAATAAAGCGTTGCGGAGATATAGCCTTATGTGTATTTTCGCAACCGCTACGTAAAATTTGTTTGCGCGTTTATCGAAAACGATTTGACGAATCAACTTGAATTCCATAACTTTTTGTCGGCACTGCCTGATGATGATCTGGTTCAATTTTCGTGCAAATCGGATTAACAGTCTAGGAGGAGTTCGTAAAAGTAGTTTTTTCGGAAAATTCAAAATGGTGGGAAAATTTACATCACGGAAAATGACGTCATAGGGTGCAATCGAATCGTCTTAAGCCAAGGAATCAGAGGAAAAAAGAATTTAACCATTATGGTTCAAACGTTATTAGCATAAATATGAGTGAAACTTTGGACAGGTGGTGGCGCTAGAGGGAATGAGATAGAGACTCCAAATTTGGTGTGGTTACTATTGGTACTGACCCACAACTTTCCCACAAGCGGTTCTATGGGCTGCCATAGACTCAAGAGCGGAAGAAGAAGAAGAAGCAGAATAATAATAAGAATGCCAACGATTTCAATAGGTGCCTTCGCACCTTCGGTGCTTGGCCCTTAAAAATACATACTGAAAATACATAAAATACAACAATCTTTGTCATGGATTACACTTGACTGTTCATAGTTCTGAACCTTCTTGTCTCCTTAATTTCTTAAGATCTGAGGTGAATTATCCAGTTGTCGCTTATAAAGGCTACGTAAAATGATATCTGTACCTGAGATTATCATTGTCATACTTTGAATGTTATAGTTCCAGCGGCGGCGTCACAGAAACAGTTTCTAAAATAGAATCGTTGCGCATTGCTCGTGTGGAAAAGATGCGCGAGTCGCAGCGCGTCTAGTCAGGACACAGCGTAAGCTGCAGAGTGAAGCACTGAAAGGCTGTGTTACCTGTACAGGTAGATGAAGAAGCAGAGAAGGTGGAAGCCCAGTTTGATCATGGCTTCCTTCATATGGGACTTGAGCTGGCCTCTGTTGTGGATCTCTGTGGGATCGTACACTCCCATGTTCCCCATGGGAACCTTCACGTATCTGTGCGCAGGTATTAATGACAGAGCTGAAGTATTCATCAGGTTTATATCTCTATATATTCGGTGCGATTGAGATAATCACCTGTAAACGTTCCATGATGCCACTGGTAAGTTGAGCAGGAAGACGAACCAGTGCATGGACACCAGCATTAGGACGGTGGCCAGAGCCTGACCGATCATCTCAGGAATCACCCACTGAACACAGAGCAGACGCTTCATTCAGACAGGAACATACAGGCCTCTCAACAACTACAGACTTTTGACTATTTCAAATGTGGAGAAGAATTAAACTTAAATCCCATTCCTGCTGCTCCCCTGTCACTAACAAATACAAAATAAACGGGAAATCTGATTTTTAAATTCTTACGTTAAAAAAAAAGATATATATATATAGCATCATTTATTATCAGTATTTACATAATAGAATAAAGTGTACTAATGAAATGTAAAACCATTTTTATTTAAACATGAAAAATTAGACATTCAGTGCGGACAAGAAGTCTACAAGCACTACTGAAACTTCTTTCTATTGTGCATTAATTTTCTATTTCACATTAAAATAATTCATTACTTAAAATGCAAATGATAAAATCAGCAACTTGAGTGGGGAAAACAAATGTATGTTTTTGAAAGAAGTCTCTTCTGCTCATCAAGGCTGCATTTATTTGATCAAAAATACAGTATTATTGTGAAATACTATTATTACAAATTTAAAATAACTTTTCAATTTTTAATATACTTTAAAATGCAATTTATTCCTGTGATCAAAGCTGAATGTTCAGCATCATTACTCCAGTCTTCAGTGTCACATGATCCTTCAGAAATCACTCTAATATGAGGATTTATTATCAATGTGGAAACTGTGATAATTTTTTCAGGATTCATTGATGAATAGTTAAAATACAATAATAGAAAAATGGATAGATTTTATAAATAGAAACATTTTCTAACAATATAAATCTTTACTATCACTTAATTTAACACATCCTTGCTGAATTAAAGTATTAATTTCTTTTCTTTTTGAATGATAGTGTATATTGTTACATAAGATTTCAATTTTAAATATATCCTGAAAAATGAAATATCACAGAAATAAATTATATTTTAAAGTATATTAAAATAGAAAAGTTATTCTAAATTGTAATAATATTTGACAATATTACTGTTTTTTTCTGCATTTTTGTTCAAATAAATGCAGCTCTGATGAGCATAAGAGATTCTTTCAAAAACATAAATAGTGCATACACACACACACTTTGTCAATCATTACATAATACAATAAAATGTTATTAATAAAATGTCACGTTTAGATACACAATCCAGACTTACTTTGTTTAACTTGGAGCAGCAGGCTCGAGCATTGATGTAGTCACATTCCAGATCAGACAGAGTAATAATCTGAGCATGGAGTTAAAGTACAAAGATCATAAATAATGATTAATAACAATCTGTAATTGATTCAAAATAGATCTGCCATCCTCAACTGGAGGGAGAAAACCACTATAATCCCACATTATGGAGCGTCTATTAATCGTATTAAACACAGTAATGCAGTGAAACACACATTATAAAGATAAATGATACACAAAAGCTCATCAATCCGCAATCACAGCCTGCAGCGAGCAGCTCCTGCTAACACAAACGACAACACAACAAACCCCTGCTGAGAAGCGATCAATGAAAGACATCTTCATTCATGCGAGGCGTTCATAAAGGATACGAAATAAACGGAGAGGAATATTAAAGCGCAGCAGTCGACGAGAGATAAAATGAACACGGCTGCCTCCATTTTTGCGCTTCCGCTTTCACTGCTGCCACTGCCGCTTCCGGGTGCTTCTTCTCTCGCGCTGAATCCACAGAGTCGAGTCTCAAGAGCGCCACCGTTCGGCGGAACCGAATCATTCAACAACATGACCAGAGCATTTGAAAGCTAGCACTGCTGCCTCAACGTATATTTTAATACACAACATGCCTCAGTAAACACAAAACTAGAAAAAATAGAATAAAAAAAAATCTAATAAATACATAAATAAATTAAAAATAGATAAATACAAGAAAAAGTCACCATTAAGTCAAAATTTGGTGCTGTACGGATGGAAGATTCCACCGAAAAGGCTAAAAGAAAAGAATAACTTCCCTCTCTTCTCTTCTCTGATGACGAGGGCGGGGCAACCTGTCACTCACATGAGATCCCCCAATAGCAAACCACAACCATCCAATCAATTTCCCATGTGCAAAATAAAACCCCGCCCTATTTGTTCTTGTTTGAGAAGCCGTTTCATGCCGACTTTAATTTAATTAATTTGCTTGAAATTGTTTTGGACATTTTATTTAATCATATGGATAAAACTCGGTTCAGTGAGTTCGAGAAGCACTCGGAATTAATACGATTCGTGAATTATTCAGGCCAGTTTTATGAACAATTTAAATTTCTTCATTGACAAGATTAAAAAAATTAAAAATAAATAAAAAAAAAACGGTTTATTCACAAACTGGTCTAATAAAACTATGCTTTGCAAGCACTGGTATTTCAATTTCCGTGCAGACTGCAGAGTATAACTAGGTATTTGTAAACATTTTCGCTTTGTTATATTATAAATTTGATATTACATCAAATATTTAAGAATTATTGGATGTTATAATTCAATGCTGCAGAAATACTAATCTAGTAGGCAAGTTTACCAGTCTTACTATGGTCAGAGCCCTGACTATGGTGAAATCGTTGCTCATTAATATTAATCACGCAACGTGACGTCCATGCAACGGCTTTAACTGATTGGCTGCAACGCGTGACGCTGCCTGTAGTTTGGTGAATATTAATTAGAAGGTTTCTACGGTTTCTACGCACGGCCGTTATGTTCTAATTAATATTCATGAGCTCGGCTTTCGCCGTAGTAGGGTTCGTAATTTGTCTTTTTTGAGTCTCTCTATTTGCAGTTATGGCGGAGCCTTCAGCGCAGAGAGATGATGATGAGTGGCAAGATTTCAACGCGTTCAAGGGAACGGAACGGAATATTCATCTGGAGCGCGTTCATGCGAGCGCCGAAGAGATGTCGCTGCTGCTGGATGGAATTTCAGACAGCGAGAGCGCGCTCGAGAATGAGATAAGCTCATCTTACACGCGCACAGACGAGCTCATCAAACACTTCGACGAGAAGTTACGATTATGCTTCCAAAATGTAGCCCCAAAACCGGACGCAATCTATCCAGTGACGCCAATAAATGAGGATACGACGCTGAAGTGTGATGAGTAAGTCAACAAAAGCATGCATAACACTGCCTTAATGTACATCATCATGGTTGCTATTTTCATCAGTGGACCATCAAAGGAATGATGCGAGACAGTAACAGCGTGGATCTATGAATGCATGTCTTAAAATGTAATGCATTGAGCCTTATCTTGTGCCATTGTGGCATTTACATTGCACCGTTTACATATGATAGAGTTTGATTAAGTCATAACGGAGTAGTAATGGTCAGCATGAGGAATTCGTGTGCATCAGCAGAGGTCACGTGACTGGATGTTGTTTACTGTCTCTTGTATACAGGCATGATTGATCTTAGACAACCAAACGGAATTGTAAACAGTTGTGTAGTAATAGTCTAATCATATAGTTCCATGATTCCCAAAACAAGTATTTGGACTCTTAAAGACAGAAATAACAACGTGTTGCTTATTTCAGAGAGATTTTTCAAAGACAAGTTTCAATTTTGATAAAAGCATAATAATGTAAAACTCAAAAAACACCATATTTTATTTTAAAACTACAGTGGATGGGGAAATTTAGTAAAAAAGTTTGCACTTGGCTCACAAACTATTTCTATGGTGTTTTTTTTTCATTTTGTTTGTCATTTCTGACATGGTTTTGTAATTATCTTGATACCAGTTTGTTAAAAGTTATTGCAAAAAATAGCCCATGTTAGTTCATCAATTATTCGCAGGTGCCACTTGGTTTGTTATTACAGGTGCTGGTCATATAATTAGAATATCATCAAAAAGTTGATTTATTTCACTAATTCCATTCAAAAAGTGAAACTTGTATATTATATTCATTCATTACACACAGACTGATATATTTCAAATGTTTATTTTAATTTTGATGGTTATAACTGACAACTAAGGAAAATCCCAAATTCAGTATCTCAGAAAATTAGAATATTGTGAAGAGGTTCAATATTGAAGACACCTGGTGCCACACTCTAATCAGCTAATTAACTCAAAACACCTGCAAAGGCCTTTAAATGGTCTCTCAGTCTAGTTCTGTAGGCTACACAATCATGGGGAAGACTGCTGACTTGACAGTTGTCCAAAAGACGACCATTGACACCTTGCACAAGGAGGGCAAGACACAAAAGGTCATTGCAAAAGAGGCTGGCTGTTCACAGAGCTCTGTGTCCAAGCACATTAATAGAGAGGCGAAGGGAAGGAAAAGATGTGGTAGAAAAAAGTGTACAAGCAATAGGGATAACCGCACCCTGGAGAGGATTGTGAAACAAAACCCATTCAAAAATGTGGGAAAGGGTGGACTGCAGCTGGAGTCAGTGCTTCAAGAACCACTACGCACAGACGTATGCAAGACATGGGTTCGCATTCCTTGTGTCAAGCCACTCTTGAACAACAGACAGCGTCAGAAGCGTCAGAAGCGTCTCGCCTGGGCTAAAGACAAAAAGGACTGGACTGCTGCTGAGTGGTCCAAAGTTATGTTCTCTGATGAAAGTAAATTTTGCATTTCCTTTGGAAATCAGGGTCCCAGAGTCTGTAGGAAGAGAGGAGAGGCACACAATCCACGTTGCTTGAGGTCCAGTGTAAAGTTTCCACAGTCAGTGATGGTTTGGGGTGCCATGTCATCATCTGGTGTTGGTCCACTGTGTTTTCTGAGGTCCAAGGTCAACGCAGCCGTATACCAGGAAGTTTTAGAGCACTTCATGCTTCCTGCTGCTGACCAACTTTATGGAGATGCAGATTTCATTTTCCAACAGGACTTGGCACCTGCACACAGTGCCAAAGCAACCAGTACCTGGTTTAAGGACCATGGTATCCCTGTTCTTAATTGGCCCGCAAACTCGCCTGACCTTAACCCCATAGAAAATCTGAGGTATTGTGAAGAGGAAGATGCGATATGCCAGACCCAACAATGCAGAAGAGCTGAAGGCCACTATCAGAGCAACCTGGGCTCTCATAACACCGGAGCAGTGCCACAGACTGATCAACTCCATGCCACGCCGCATTGCTGCAGTAATTCAGGCAAAAGGAGCCCCAACTAAGTATTGAGTGCTGTACATGCTCATACTTTTCATGTTCATACTTTTCAGTTGGCCAAGATTTCTAAAAATCCTTTCTTTGTATTGATCTTAAGTAATATTCTAATTTTCTGAGATACTGAATTTGGGATTTTCCTTAGTTGTCAGTTATAATCATCAAAATGAAAAGAAATAAACATTTGAAATATATCAGTCTGTGTGAAATGAATGAATATAATATACAAGTTTCACTTTTTGAATGGAATTAGTGAAATAAATCAACTTTTTGATGATATTCTAATTATATGACCAGCACCTGTATATTGTCTAATGTGATATTGCATAGACATGGATGTCAATGTAATCAAATTTTAATTTACTTTAATACATCTGGTCAAATAAATATGTTGGTATGGATGCATGTACAAGTTCGGGGTCAGCCAAATAAATTAATGCTTTTATTCATCAAGGACATATTAAATTGGTCAAAAGTGACAGGAAAGACATTTATAATGTTAAATAAATGCTATAAACTGTAATGAACTTTCTATTCATCAAAGAATTCTGAAAGAAAAGTATCACAGTTTCTACAGAAATATGAAGCAGCACAACAGTTTGAACACTGATAATCAGAAATGTTATCATATTAGAATGATTTCTGAAGGATCATGTGACACTGAAGACTGGAGTAATGATGCTGAAAATTCAGCTTTGATCACATGAATAAATTACAGTTTAAAATATATTTTATTTTAAATTGTAAAATGTTTCTACTGTATTTTTGATCGAATAAATGCAGCCTTGTTCCCTTTGATCCTTCTTCCCTTTACTGTAAAGATAAATTTAACTGAATTATCTAATGCAATTGTGTGTTATGTGAGTTATGAGTCTAAATGTTTTTTTTTTCTGTTCAAAATGTGTACATTGGCCTTGTGAATAACCT
This sequence comes from Rhinogobio ventralis, assembly GCA_039654625.1. Lineage (NCBI taxonomy): Eukaryota > Metazoa > Chordata > Actinopteri > Cypriniformes > Gobionidae > Rhinogobio > Rhinogobio ventralis. Next base: position 36,920,132 of record CM077201.1, read on the forward strand.
TAAAGTTTTATAGGGACATGAACTTGTAGGGCTATTAGATGGCATATTGAATTTAATTTGGATGAAAATGAGGCTGAGGGATAGACTTACAGTCTTTACAATGACACACATAAAGGTCACAACTCACAACTTTTAGGGAATTTTTGTCTACTGAAAGTTTTTTTTTTTTTTTTTGGAAAGACATTTCATCAGCTGAACAATCGTATTGTTGTTAAACAATAGTAAAATGGGCTGCGTTTACACTGGCACAAAAAATCTAACACAGATCGCAATTGGTTGCACATATGTAAACACAAAAATCTGCAAAAGATACGTTTTTTTTGCATCCGACCTGAGCCAAATCCACATGTGGTTTTAAATCAGATACATGTCGGATATCTGGACATCAGATCTGCGTCTAAACTAGGGATGCACTGATATGAACATTTTGGCCAATACGATACCCAATAATTCTATATATTCGAAAGCTGATAACCGATATATTGGCCGATATCTAAATCAAAATTTTTTATTATAATTATCCTGATTACAAAAGCAAAAGTCTCCCCATTAAAAGCCATGTCCCAAACACCTCAACATAAATCAAACATATACAGTACAGTAGCCTATAGTGAACCTTCCTTGACTTTTAAAATTAATTTTACACTCTGATGGCCAAATTTCTTTATATATATATCGATCAAAAATACAGTAGAAACATTTTACATCGATCAAAAATACAGTAGAAACATTTTACAATTTAAAATAAAATATATTTTAAACTGTAATTTATTCATGTGATCAAAGCTGAATTTTCAGCATCATTACTCCAGTCTTCAGTGTCACATGATCCTTCAGAAATCATTCTAATATGATAACATTTCTGATTATCAGTGTTCAAACTGTTGTGCTGCTTCATATTTCTGTAGAAACTGTGATACTTTTCTTTCAGAATTCTTTGATGAATAGAAAGTTCATTACAGTTTATAGCATTTATTTAACATTATAAATGTCTTTCCTGTCACTTTTGACCAATTTAATATGTCCTTGATGAATAAAAGCATTAATTTATTTGGCTGACCCCGAACTTGTACATGCATATATATATACACTCACCTAAAGGATTATTAGGAACACCATACTAATACTGTGTTTGACCCCCTTTCATCTTCAGAACTGCCTTAATTCTACGTGGCATTGATTCAACAAGGTGCTGAAAGCATTCTTTAGAAATGTTGGCCCATATTGATAGGATAGCATCTTGCAGTTGATGGAGATTTGTGGGATGCACATCCAGGGCACGAAGCTCCCGTTCCACCACATCCCAAAGATGCTCTATTGGGTTGAGATCTGTTGACTGTGGGGGCCATTTTAGTACAGTGAACTCATTGTCATGTTCAAGAAACCAATTTGAAATGATTCGAGCTTTGTGACATGGTGCATTATCCTGCTGGAAGTAGCCATCAGAGGATGGGTACATGGTGGTCATAAAGGGATGGACATGGTCAGAAACAATGCTCAGGTAGGCCGTGGCATTTAAACGATGCCCAATTGGCACTAAGGGGCCTAAAGTGTGCCAAGAAAACATCCCCCACACTATTACACCACCACCACCAGCCTGCACAGTGGTAACAAGGCATGATGGATCCATATTCTCATTCTGTTTACGCCAAATTCTGACTCTACCATCTGAATGTCTCAACAGAAATCGAGACTCATCAGACCAGGCAACATTTTTCCAGTCTTCAACTGTCCAATTTTGGTGAGCTCGTGCAAATTGTAGCCTCTTTTTCCTATTTGTAGTGGAGATGAGTGGTACCCGGTGGGGTCTTCTGCTGTTGTAGCCCATCCACCTCAAGGTTGTGCGTGTTGTGGCTTCACAAATGCTTTGCTGCATATCTCGGTTGTAATGAGTGGTTATTTCAGTCAAAGTTGCTCTTCTATCAGCTTGAATCAGTCGGCCCATTCTCCTCTGACCTCTAGCATCAACAAGGCATTTTCGCCCACAGGACTGCCGCATACTGGATGTTTTTCCCTTTTCACACCATTCTTTGTAAACTCTAGAAATGGTTGTGTGTGAAAATCCCAGTAACTGAGCAGATTGTGAAATACTCAGACCGGCCCGTCTGGCACCAACAACCATGCCACGCTCAAAATTGCTTAAATCACCTTTCTTTCCCATTCTGACATTCAGTTTGGAGTTCAGGAGATTGTCTTGACCAGGACCACACCCCTAAATGCATTGAAGCAACTGCCATGTGATTGGTTGATTAGATAATTGCATTAATTAATAAGAAATTGAACAGGTGTTCCTAATAATCCTTTAGGTGAGTGTATATAAACAATCTATTGCCTTACAGTGAAATAAAATAATCCTTAAATAATCATTGGACTATATGTATAAAAAGTAAAAATACATGTGCATAAATAAAAGGGAATAGTCTACACACAGACAATAATGAAATGATTTTAATTAAACCATATTGTTTATGAAAATAAAGTGCTAGTTTTATAATAATGCATCAAAAGTTTTTTTTGTTTTTAAAAACGTAACATCTTAATTTTTTACTGTTTCAAATATCGGCATTGCTGTTTGAGCTGCTCGCGCTGAAGCCGAAGAGCTGAATGAACACGCTTTGTTAATGGGTTAATTAACTCAACTAAACCTATATGAGAGTAATCTGATATTTATGCAACATACACATAATATTGCTAATTATATCTGCACAAAATGACATGAATGCACAAGCCCAGATAACACAGCGTTTGTAAGATGTCTGCTAAAGAGCGCTTAATCTGGAAACATCTGTTGTGTTTAGAAAACAACTGAGATACATTCTAAATCATAAATATCTTAAAGACATTTTCTAAATGTCTATTTAACATCTGACAGGAAACGTCTTAGAGGCATAAGGTATACTGCACTTCTTTCCCCTCACAGCCTCGCTTTCATTACTGTCGATATGTTAAATATGGCGCTACCCTGACTAAAGTCTATCAGCTCTTTGTGGGAGTTCTCTTTTAGTCATATACTCTCTCTTCTCCATGAAGGATATGGAATGCTCTCACGGATAACTATTGCAACGTCATGCCAGTGGACTGGAATCAGTCAAGAGTCCGATCGCTTCACCTCTCAACGCTGAGCCTTGAAGACAGACCGGTGAGTCTAAATCCAGAGCCTGTGTTTGTGCTGTTTACTCACGCATTAACACTTACTCTATGTCATTCCCTCAGCGGGTGGAGGGTGTGAACCTGGATCTGTCTGATGATGAGGACCTGAGGGAGCAGATGGACATGCATTCCATCATTGTGTCCTGTATCATTGAGGAGCCGCTGCTCACTGCTGAACAGGTGTGGACTGGACCTCGCTCATCACTCCTGTCCAGAAAACATACTTTATGAATTATTTCAGTTCATTTGAAGAACCGTACAGCCTTCCACTATGGAAGCTTGTTTCTGCCACGGAATAAAAAAAAGTTTCTTGAAATTCCGAGTTTATGACTTGCAATTGTGACTTGGGTCACACTTTAGTTTAAAGTCCAATTCTCACTATTAACTACGACTTTTTCCTCAATAAACTCCTAATTACTGCTTATTAATAGTTATTAAGGTAGTTGTTAAGTTTAGGTATTGGGTGGATTAATGGATGTAGAATATGGTCATGCAGAATAAGGCATTAATATGTGCTTTATAAGTACTAATAAACAGCCAATATCCTAGTAATATGCATGATAATAGGCAACTAGATAATAGTGAGAATTGGACCCTAAACTAAAGTGTTACCCCTTATTACATTATTTTTTTATTCAGTGGTGGAAACAAGCTTCCATAGATAGCAGAGCAAAATAACCAGAAAAAAAGAAAGAAAAACAATGGCCAAGCATATACTGACCCAAACTTTTGTACAGTAGAGAAAGATTTGGTCACAGAAATAAATTACATTTTACAATATAGCTGTGAGCAGCCATCAAGGGGCTAAGCACAAAGAAGGCACGATAACTCATGCCATGGATGGGAGCATCAGACCAACTGCAACAATGAGCAATTAAAGACATATAAAGATAATTTGTGGCTGAAAAATAAATAAATACAGTCACTAGTAATTTGATTTAATGGTTTATCACTTTCGACCAATAGGTGGTGCAGTTACCAAATTAATGTGGTGTGGTCAGAGTGACAACAGGTTTAGTGTCAATATGTCATTGCAGAGGTATAGCCCCAGAGTCTTTTTTACATCATGCCATTAACTTTGTTAATGCAGTATATGAAAACGGTTTTGTCTATCGACACAAAATCCATAATTTTTGCCGGCATGGTCTGAAGATGGTACGATTCAGTTTTAGTGAAAATCGGACATACGGTCTAGACTATGTCAAAATTGGTATCTATGTTCTCGGCATGACCCAAGGAATCTATTGAGATCAGTCATTACAGCCATTCATTACAATAGGCTATTTTAATCAAAAGCTATTTGCATTTTTGGAAATTCCAATTATAACGTTTGACCACAAGGTGGCGCAGCCCCAAAACTTTTTGAGTACTTTCAGGGCATGGTGCCGAAGACACATACCGAGTTTCGTAACAATGCGCCAATGCCGAATCTAAAGAGACAAGTTTTGTGATTTTTGGCCAAAGCGTTCAGAAGTTATAAGCAAAAAGAGACATTTTTCATATCTCCTGATGTGGCGCTGTGCTGAAACTGTGCAGGTAGCCTCAGGTCATGGTTTTCATAACACACACCAAGTTTGGTCACAATACGCTAAAGCGTTGTGGAGATATAGCTTCGTTTTCATTTTGGCTAGCTCTTCATCAAATTCGTTTGCGCGTTATTCGAGAACTTGAATTCCATAACTTTTTGTCAGCATGGTCTGAAGATGATCTGGTTCAATTGTCAAAATCTGAGAAAATTATGATCAGAGGAAAAATGTATTTTGTTTCTAGCCCTTACGGTTCAAAAGTTATTAGCACAAACACAAGTAAAACTTTGTACTTTGTACAAGTGAAACTCAGTAGTGTACTGTAGATCTGAAACGAAATGTCTATTTGTAGGTTATTGAGGAGATAGAGGAGCTGATGCAGGACTCACCAGAGATGGTATCGGAGCAGAAAGCTTCACACTCAGACATCTCCTTCATCTCTCAGAAGAGCCAAAGGTCTCACAGCAGCCAGATCCGCGAGGAGAGTGAGTACCCCCTTCTGGAAGACATGTTTGGGGTCGTTGAAAGCGCGTCTGAGCGTGTGCTCTCTGTGCAGGAGTGAGGCTGATGTCTGTAGTGGAGCTGAACGAGGAGCTGGAGGATGTGGAGACGGCCATACGTGGATATTCAGAGGAGCTGATTCAGCAACTGGCCATGAGGGATGAGCTGGAGTTTGAGAAGGAGGTGAAGAACAGCTTCATCTCGGTTCTCATAGACGTACAGAACCGACAGAAGGTGCACCGAGAGATGCTGAAAAAGAAGAGGAAATTGAAGAGCGAGTCTGGACCAGAGAGGTTGCCGTCTTCTGTGAGTAGCAGGAGCCATTAGATTGGGCAGTTTAAGTGTTTTTTGTCTTGAGGCGTTTCACACACTTAAAGTTGACATGAAATCAAAATTGACCCTATTTATTTCTTAAAGTCACCATGAAATCAGTATTGACTATTCTTGTTTTTTAATGGAATAGTGCAATATTTATTATGAATGATTTATCCGGGCACATTATTATTTTTAGGGATGCACTGAAATTTTTGGCCGAAATCAGACATTTCATTAGTGCTTCTCTGATGGCACGTTTTGACTGTTCAGCGTCTATTTCGTGCACACAACGTGGATAAACTACCAGTTAAACATTTCAGCTGTGTGAAAACTAGCTCTATGGCAAGCCGTTTTGACTTTTATTCATTCCCAGGATATGAATTCTTTATATCAACAGTTTAATTTCCTCTAGCTAAAATGCTCATTCTTGATATCAGGAATTAGATTTCTACTAGTAACAATGTGAATTCTTGATATAAACAATGACATCATCACTCGCAGAAATATGAATTCTTGATATGAAGAATTAAATTTCAACTAGTAAAAACTATAATTCTTGATATCTGTAATTGTATTTTCACTACTTAAATCTCACCATAGGCTGCCATTCAAATTCAGCTGTTGATATCAATAATTCAAATTTCACATATCAGAAACACAATTCTTACTAGTAAAAACCATAATGTTTGATATCAATAATTACATTTTTACTAGTAAAAATATAAATTCCTGATATCAAGAACATTTGTTATTTCTGATATCTGAACATGTATTTCTGATATCAATAATTAGGAGAGTAATTTCAGATATCTAAAATGGCTTTCTTACTACTAACAATCACATTCATGATATCAGAAATTAACATTTCTACTAGTGTCAATCAAATTATTGATATCAAGAACATTTGTATTAGTAACCACGTAACTATTAATATTAAATACAGTTTTTTACTATTAAGAATTGTATTTCTAATGTGTGAAATTGGAATTTCAACTAATTAATTCCCAGGATTATCAAAAACTGAATTTGAATGGCAGCCTATGATGATATTTAACTAGTGAAAATACAATTGCATTATAACATAACATTATCAAGAATTATAGTTTTTACTAGTTGAAAATTTGATTCCTGATATCAAAAAATTGGCATTTTAAGTTAACTAGTGAAAATTGAATTGTTGATATCAAAAAATTCATATCCTGGGAATGAATAAAAGACAAAACGGCTTGCCATACTGACAATATTAATTTCTCGATTTTAACCGTTAATGATATGGTTTCTTAAATCTAAAAGTCTGTGCTTTTTTCTGATGATGCGTGAACAAAACATTTGTAGCACGTCTGCCATCCAACAGGCACAAAAAGCTTTGTTTTGTTACTTTTAATATGAAGCAAAGTCTCAACTTTAAAATTCTGTCGATTTTATTACAAAATTCAAACAATAAATGTAGTAATGGCGTGACAGATCGCGCCTGTTCAAATGGCAGCACGGATCAAGTGCACGTGAACCGATCATCTCATCTCTTTACTACTAGTTACAAATAAACATGGGTGAACACCAGAAGGTATGTTGAAAGATACATTACAACTTACCGAAATGAATCCTGTCTCGTGTAAACGCTCAATCTGGGGAAAGATATCAATAAAACAGCTTATAGGCTATATTTAACGTTACATTTACGTAGACTTTATTTTTACTTAACATGTTAGTGATAGTCTTCATTATTTAATGTGTTTGAATAAATCTGTCATTAAAACAAGTTATTATAGTATATTGTATTTTAAATGTTTATATTTCACCAAAACTGGAGCAATTCTGTTTTTATATAAAAACTGTACTTGTACAACTCCGTTTTAGCTATTTAAGTGTTGATTATTAAATAAGTTAGAATAATTAATGTATTATTTGTTTTTGGCTTCGGTGCATCCCTAATTAGTTTTTAAATTCATGTGCCTCATAATCTTGAATCAGAATAACTTTCCCTCCCTCGTGCAGCAACATCTCTTTTCTTCTCTGATGACGAGGGCGGGGCAACCTGTCACTCGCATGAGATCCACCAATAGCAAACCACATCCATCCAATCAATTCCCCACGGACAAAATCAAGCCCCGCCCTACATTTGTTCTTGTTTGAGAAGCCATTTCACTCGGATATATGTCACAACAGGGAAGAAGAGACTAGTGCAACTTCCATTTTATGCTGACTTTAATCCATGTTACTGGTCTTATTGTGAATGATTCATTCATTCAGATTTCTGTTTTCTGACTGCGCTGCATTTAAGCCAATCACATTCAGATCTGCCTCCATTCCGGTATACAACGCTCACTTTTCACAATGTAACCAACAACCAGTGGATAAAATCAAGTCCCCCATGTTTTTGTCTTGTTCAATAAGCCTTTTACTCGGAAATGCATCACACTATGGTGGTAAAGTCAGTCATAACTTCGGATTCATGCTGACTTCAAAGGGTTAGTTCAAACCCATAAGACTTTTGTTCATCAAAAGAACACAAATGAAGATATTTTTAATAATTTCTTACATTTTTGTTCATGCAAGCAAAATTATGAAGCTTCAAAAAGTTTATAAAGACATGCTAAAATTAATCCATACAAATTGAGCGCTTTAATCCAAGTCTTCTGAAGTGAAACAATCGCTTTATATGATGAACAGATTTAATTTAGGCTTTTATTCTAAACTTTGATCAACGCACATACATAGAGCACATCAGAAATGGTGTAAAAGCTTGCTTGTGTGACACACAAGAACAAACCTTATTGGTTCTGGTATGTCAAGCAAGCATGCTTGAGATTTAATTTACCATATTTGATGTGCCCATCACAACCCGAAACACGATAGCTACTGGTTTGGAAACACTTGAGATGTATGTCAATCCCAATCTCTTTCTTACTTCAATTACCTCTTGCTGTAGTTGATGTGATTTTATTTCCGTGTTCTTTCTGTCCCGATCTCTTTCTCTTCTTTCCTCTGTTCTGTGCCTGTAGCTCTTCAGCATGGAGGGCATCTCTACTGCCATTCAAAATGGTTTGCGGCACACTTTTGGGAATGGGGGTGGTGAGAAACAGGTGGCTATATCTCTTGGTTCCTCTTCTCGTCTGAGACTGTCGATTCTGCTCATATAATTCAGCTTTTTTGGGGGCATTATAGACAGTTTGTCAATCCTAGAACTGATTTGGATTAGTAGCAAAATTATGCTTGATTAGTTGTTGATTAGTTGTGAAAAGGATGCTGCATCGTGCCAGAGAATCAGTGAAAAATACCATCCAGCGTGAAAATGTAGCTGAAAATTCAGAACTGGAAATAAATGAAATAGTGGTGTTTTTATAATTTACACTGTTATTATGGACCCTTTTCACATTCACAAGTGGAATTCGTCATAAAGTCCTGGGCAAAAAAAATGGGCCAAGCCCAAAATGTCTAAACACTAAGGGCCAGATTTACTAAACAGGGCAAATTAGCACAAGAGCACAATCCCAAAAAAAGCATAGATGGGAGTGGAAAGTTCAGCGTGTGATCTACTGATGACATACAAATTAAAGAACTACGACACAGCCGGATCATTTCCATAATGACCAACACAATCTACCAAGAGCAGCGCAAATTAACCTCTGGTTTAAGACGTGCTTTTTTGGGTGGTAAATAATGGCACAACACCAGTAAATTGACGAGCGCAAACCTTAGTAAATCACCTTGCATGATTCATTTAAATACTCTCCTCACATCTGAAAGGGAAACTCCTACAAATGCATATGCAATAAGATCAGCCACAAAAATAACCCTGTCCATGCCTTTTCAGCACTAATATTTCACTGCGTGTCTTTAGTAAATCCTGATAGTAGTTTTTTAACACCAAAAGAGGGTTTGCACTGGTGCAAGCTGTTAGTAAACCTGGCCCTATGCTTTTAATTGTCTTAACCACAAATTATTGGTCAGGAAATTAGCAAAATTTAAGCAAATGCACTACTTAAAGAGACATTGCTATCTCAGAAAAACATCAAAGACAGAATGAAGTTTTTGGCAGAATATGGGAAGTTGTTTGTGAGGTGATGAATCACAACCAAACACAAGTTGCATGGTGATGCTCCAGATCGGCGTCTTTGAAAATCTGCTGAGAAATATAATAATAAATGCATCTCTACCACAGTGAAGCATGGAGGAAGAGGTGGGGAGCCTTTTTAGCTGCTGGTGTTGGTGAGCTACTTCACTGTGAAAAGTCAGAATATTGCAGAACAATTAGAAGAGAATATTGCAGAATAGCTTGCTTCCCACATTTGAAAAGTTGTTATCTAAAGAGGACCGATCAGATGTTATTTTTCAACAAGACAATGCTCCTGCTCAAAGACAACCAAGAAGTGGCTCATGTTTTGCCCTGGTCAGAGTCCAGATTCAAACCCTACAGTGAATATTCGGTCTTACATTAAACTCAAATGAACTGAGACACATTTTCAACTACTCATGTTCAGTGTTTGAAGCCATTAACATTGAGTGGAACAATACTTGACTCTTCTTCCTGGAAAAATCTGCCTGCAAGTTGGGGAAGGCTATTCCATTCTAAGTTACTTTATCTACAGTAATTCTTGCTAATTTCCTGAGCAGTGATTTGTGATTTAAAATGGTTAAGACCATTAAAAGACCACTAAATATTTTGCCATTTTTTGGCCTGCCACATTTTTTTCCCCCAGGAGTATAGTCTGGTAAACTTCTATAATTTTTGTATTCCCATTTGATCCGATAGCAAAAAAATCCATAATAGAGTATCTGTGACTTTCCAAAAGCGGAAAAAAATATATAGAGCTTGATGACGGTAGTCATAAGAGAGAAAGATGTCAGATTTGTCGTCACAGTCTATCAGCCGTTATATTAGAAACACTCACAAAGCAGTGTTAACCAGTTTTCTGTCATTTAATGCCATTGTAATAAAACACAAAATATCAAGTGTAGCGTCAGTTCTGGCAGGTCACGTTAGTCAGGCTCGCACCAGCTGACTGTCAGCTGATCACGTCTACCTATAGGAATACGATGCCTATCACAGCATACATACACTCACCTAAAGGATTATTAGGAACACCTGTTCAATTTGTCATTAATGCAATTAATTTAGGGGTGTGGTCCTGGTCAAGACAATCTCCTGAACTCCAAACTGAATGAGTTTTCAGATGGTAGAGTCAGAATTTGGCGTAAACAGAATGAGAACATGGATCCATCATGCCTTGTTACCACTGTGCAGGCTGGTGGTGGTGGTGTAATGGTGTGGGGGATGTTTTCTTGGCACACTTTAGGCCCCTTAGTGCCAATTGGGCATCGTTTAAATGCCACGGCCTACCTGAGCATTGTTTCTGACCATGTCCATCCCTTTATGACCACCATGTACCCATCCTCTGATGGCTACTTCCAGCAGGATAATGCACCATGTCACAAAGCTCGAATCATTTCAAATTGGTTTCTTGAACATGACAATGAGTTCACTGTACTAAAATGGCCCCCACAGTCACCAGATCTCAACCCAATAGAGCATCTTTGGGATGTGGTGGAACGGGAGCTTCGTGCCCTGGATGTGCATCCCACAAATCTCCATCAACTGCAAGATGCTATCCTATCAATATGGGCCAACATTTCTAAAGAATGCTTTCAGCACCTTGTTGAATCAATGCCACGTAGAATTAAGGCAGTTCTGAAGGCGAAAGGGGGTCAAACACAGTTTTAGTATGGTGTTCCTAATAATCCTTTAGGTGAGTGTATATAAGCTCCTTCAGTATTATCAGCTGCTATCACGTTTCTCCGGAGCTAATTACCCTCTTCCATCCTCAACTCCTCCTCTCGTCAGTCAGGATTTGGCATTCTGATTCCCCTGAATCAGACTAAATTCCCGAATATTGTACATTAAATATTGACATTAATGATGTCTGCAATACATTATGTTGGTTCAGTTCTGTTCATCCTATGGGGGCTGCTCTCCCTGCTCTTGCTAGGCTGCATGGATGCACAGGGAGTTCTTGCCCAGAACAGAACCATACCGCCAATCCAAACTATATGCTAATTGTCAATCATCTTTGTCGATAGTGGTCCTGACAGAAATAGTGTTATAGTGTATTTTTTTAAAAGATATTAAAACTTGCATAATTATATAAAAGTTAGATTTACAATGTTAACTGTAGAAAAGCGCTCTGTGAAAAGGGTTGAAAAAAAAACACTTATTACATTTTTTTTATATCTTATTTGTTTACGTGCATGTCATGTGACTATTAACCGTCATCAGAGAGCCGTCAACATGCAAATGTGTTGATACATTTTTTAAATATTAACTTAAGATCTCAAAGGGACTTTTGAGGAAGCTATTGTAGGTCAAAAGGATTTGGCTGACAAAACATTTGGGAGTTATTGCCTTAACCCTATATTTTGGTGCTTAACTTTTCACATGCTTTGTCTGAGTTATTTAATGGTACGTTTACACGACAACGATGTAATAAAAATGGAAAAAAAGTTTTCCTTTGCATTTTTCAGATCAGTGAAAACGACTAAAAACGCTGTATTCTGCTGCCAGGCCAGTAGATGGCACTGTCACTTTGAAAGAAACACTACACGCCTGTAGACTGAACACATAACACGCATGCACATGACGTCACCGTTTTCACAGATTCAAGTTTTTGTAGTTTACCTGGAGACAATAACGGTATCGTTTTCAAAAACTTGCACTTTGAAACCGTTTTTAAAAGTTTGTGTTTTCAGGCCTCGCAAATGCTGTTGTCGTATAAATGAACGGCCAATACATAAAAAGTTTCTGTTTTTAGTTGATAAGGGTGTTGTGCAAACGGCCACTTAAATCAGGCTGTTTAGTTTACTTCGTTGTATTTAGTGTATCTGTACAAGTAATTTGTTCACGTTTCTAGAGATCCTTGTATGTGCTACATAAATACTGTCTTAAATACTGCCATACAATCTGATTATACATTTTAAAAAGTTAACAGTTTTCCCAACACTGTGCAGAGAGTATGTGAACACACACACACTTTGAGACACAGTGGCATGTTTCACCCCTCTCATCTGTGCTCGTCTTTTATTCAGTATGTGACAACAGTCATTCCGTACGAGAGGAAAGACGGGCCACCATCAGTCCAAGACCTGCAGATTTTTACCAAAAGTGAGACCAAGTGCTTTGATTTCAAACAAATGCCTTGCTTTTTCTGCTACAAGTTGTCAATAGTATAGAAATCTTGACATGATTATGTTAACATTCGCTTTTCTACAGTTTTAGAAGCCATGAGAGACGACAGTGATAAAGTCCCAGGCCTCCTCACAGACTACATCCTCAAAGGTAACGACACTCAACTAACAGAAATGCATACAATTTAGGAATAGTAATGATGTGTTTTTGTATGCCAAACATACAAACATACCCTGGTTCCCTTGACAAAACACCAATAGGATTTTACCTTTGACTTTTGGATTATTGCAGAAAATATAAACTCTGTGACCAACAAAACAGTTTATGATTCTTACACATTTTGTTCATCATGATAATCTTCACAAATGAACACCACTTTTCATTAGTCATTAGTCAAAAGTGTAAATAATGACGTACGATACAGCACCACAAAATGTCGAGCACACTGTATTCAGAGACTTTATTGACATCAAAATGATAAATGTGTATCTGAAAATTCCATAGTGCATTAATTTTGTGAAGGTTTCCCTGCACTGATGTGATGTAATTATATAATTATATATACACTCACCTAAAGGATTATTAGGAACACCATACTAATACTGTGTTTGACCCCCTTTCGCCTTCAGAACTGCCTTAATTCTACGTGGCATTGATTCAACAAGGTGCTGAAAGCATTCTTTAGAAATGTTGGCCCATATTGATAGGATAGCATCTTGTAGTTGATGGAGATTTGTGGGATGCACATCCAGGGCACGAAGCTCCCGTTCCACCACATCCCAAAGATGCTCTATTGGGTTGAGATCTGGTGACTGTGGGGGCCATTTTAGTACAGTGAACTCATTGTCATGTTCAAGAAACCAATCTGAAATGATTCGAGCTTTGTGACATGGTGCATTATCCTGCTGGAAGTAGCCATCAGAGGATGGGTACATGGTGGTCATAAAGGGATGGACATGGTCAGAAACAATGCTCAGTTAGGCTGTGGCATTTAAACGATGCCCAATTGGCACTAAGGGGCCTAAAGTGTGCCAAGAAAACATCCCCCACACCATTACACCACCACCACCAGCCTGCACAGTGGTAACAAGGCATGATGGATCCATGTTCTCATTCTGTTTACGCCAAATTCTGACTCTACCATCTGAATGTCTCAACAGAAATCGAGACTCATCAGACCAGGCAACATTTTTCCAGTCTTCAACTGTCCAATTTTGGTGAGCTCGTGCAAATTGTAGCCTCTTTTTCCTATTTGTAGTGGAGATGAGTGGTACCCGGTGGGGTCTTCTGCTGTTGTAGCCCATCCACCTCAAGGTTGTGCGTGTTGTGGCTTCACAAATGCTTTGCTGCATATCTCGGTTGTAACAAGTGGTTATTTCAGTCAAAGTTGCTCTTCTATCAGCTTGAATCAGTCGGCCCATTCTCCTCTGACCTCTAGCATCAACAAGGCATTTTCGCCCACAGGACTGCCGCATACTGGATGTTTTTCCCTTTTCACACCATTCTTTGTAAACTCTAGAAATGGTTGTGCGTGAAAATCCCAGTAACTGAGCAGATTGTGAAATACTCAGACCGGCCCGTCTGGCACCAACAACCATGCCACGCTCAAAATTGCTTAAATCACCTTTCTTTCCCATTCTGACATTCAGTTTGGAGTTCAGGAGATTGTCTTGACCAGGACCACACCCCTAAATGCATTGAAGCAACTGCCATGTGATTGGTTGATTAGATAATTACATTAATGAGAAATTGAACAGGTGTTCCTAATAATCCTTTAGGTGAATGTAATTTCAGCTTTGCAATTATTGTAATTGTCCATGAAAAATGAATGTAATGACATAGCAAAACTGAAGATCCACAATGGAATTGTAAGATAAAAAGTTGCAATTACCTTTTTTGATTCTTTATTCTGTGGCGGAAACAAGCATCCATAGGTTGTCACTTCAAGAAAAACAATGAAAAAATAAAAATAAAATAAAAATATTTACAGATGACTACTATATACCGAATATAATGCTGAAAAATGCATATGTATGAACCATTTATGTTAAATATGGTCTGAAAATCTACAGAGAGGTTTGGAAATTGGAGTCTGGTAAAGTATGGAGGTTTGAAATGGAAAATGTGTAGGAACCCTGGGCCTTTAATAATGTTCACAAAAAAACGTTATTTATACATCACTCATGGAATGTTATGTTTTAGTTAAACGTTACATTTTTTAAAATGTTACTACTTGTTTCAGAATGCTTTTAGAACATTTAAAAGTAACGTTTGCAGAGTGATAAAATGGAATGTTCATGTTCATTTAACTTCCGCATAATCAAGAAGAAACATTTTTAAAACATTTAAAAAACTGAACGTTCAGAAATGAGGTTTTCATAACTTAGCAGGAACCATAGCAAAACATATTTTTGTTGGCTGGGATAGCTTTGGATATTTAAATCATTGTCATTATTATTCAGTGTTATCATTTTTTTTTGTCACACTGCTCTTTTCGACTTAAAAATTTTGCCGCACCTTTAGATTCAAATTCAAAATTCTGCGTCATGTTGCTCTCAGTTCAGTTATGAACGCTGCACAACCCTGCTAATTCATACTGATTGTGTTCCACTGCAAAGGCGATTTGAATCTAAAGGCAAACTAATGGAAGTGATCATCATGAAAAGTCATCTTTATGTAGAATTATTTTGCTCCGTTCATCGCGTGCATACATTCTATTAAAGATCTCAGTTCCTTCATCTTCCATTATCATCTTCTCCTCCTTCATGATCTCTCTGTTCTTGTAGGATTTGTTCTAGTGCTGGTCTGTGAGGTTTGTCAGAGGTTTAGTTAATAGGTAATGAGCATTTAGATCGTAGTGCGCCAGTGTTTGCTTTATAATGTGTCTATCCACCGTTAGCATAGCAACAGATAGCATTTCACCGCAGCCTCCCTCTAAACTCACCCGGTAACGGTCAGCACTGCTCAGTCGCATGCAGTCGATCTCCGGTGTTTGCTTCACTTTATTCACTCCGTTTAGTGGCCTGACGCATATCTAAGGGAAGGAATTAAAGGATAGTTTCATCCAGAATTGACAAATCTGTCATTATTTACTCACTCACCATTATTTACTGGTTTCAAATCTGTATGAATTCATCATTAAAACATACACAACTAGTCAGAAAATTGGAATAATTCATATTTTTAATGGTTTTTAGAGTTATTTCTGAAGGATCATGTAACACTGAAGACTGGAGTAATGATGCTGAAAATTCAGCTTTGATCACAGGAAGAAATTACATTTTTTAATATATTCAAATTCATCAGTAAAAGTATTCAGAAGTGTGCTTTATACTGTGAGGTATACGTTTATGATACTTTTATAGTGATTTTGATTATTGGTCACTATAAACTGTTGTATGAAAAAAAAAAAGGCAGCATTCTAAAGATTCTTTATAAATTCTCCTTTGGTTTCTCCCTTTACTATTACTTATAGCATTAATCTGTTCATGATGATTTCAATTAATATATAGCAGAACTCTGAACATGATTTCTCGTTCACAGTGCTCTGTCCCACCTAGAGAGAGGAAAGTCACTTCAGTCTTCTCATGCATATTGAAGAAACGGAGGGATTTTATTCACTGTGTTCTTCAGATTTGACCTTCTCACTGTTAGTTGATCAATGCACGATGTGTTTGACTTCAGTTCTACTGTGCTGATGTGTCGGACTGTATTTTGCATGTTTTACCTCACAGTTTGCAGTATTCTGTGTTTGTGTGTTTGCAGGTTTGCTGTGTGTGTGTTTAGTGATTGGAGGACAAATCCAGATCTGGATTTTAGTGCTTGTCTCAATGTAAATGTCAGTATCCACCTTATTTTGCAATGCGTAAGTAAGCTATTTTCTGTGAATGTGTCAGACTTCTGATTCATTGGCCACTATAGGAAAATAATGAGAAGAATAACAAAGTGCAGTAAACGGTTTGCGCTTCAAACCAGTGCATTTGTAATTACAATGGAATATTTAAATATGACAACAATTACCAGTTTGCAACATCAAGCTGCATAATGGACTGTTTTTGTTTGGCTAAAATAACTGGAAGCGGCTTGAACCGGAAGCCTCGCACATTCAAGTTACAAATCTTACATTAAAAATAAGGTGG
The DNA here is from genome assembly GCA_039654625.1 of Rhinogobio ventralis. NCBI lineage: Eukaryota > Metazoa > Chordata > Actinopteri > Cypriniformes > Gobionidae > Rhinogobio > Rhinogobio ventralis. Next base: position 36,936,943 of record CM077201.1, read on the forward strand.
ATAGTCCTAATGTACTAATGCAGCATGATTCCTGTCAGAGAGAGAAGTGGGTTTTTAAAAATATTACCATCCCATGGTAAAGTTTTTAGTTTATCCAAGTATTGTATGATCTAAATCAGCGGTACTCAAATGATGGGTCACAACCCAAAAATAAGTCGCAGGGCTGTTCAGATAGATAGATAGATAAGACACACTGTGAAATGAAGCTGCATCTCCACTGATGTTTACAGACCAGGGTTGCCAGGTCTAAGACACAAAACTAGCCTGATAGCCAAATCAAAAATATCCCAAAACTATATATATATTAGGGGTGCAACGGTATATGTATTCGCCCCCGAAACTGTCACGGTACGGACTTCGCGGTTCGGTGCATGCAGTCAGACAAGGAATACGGTCAGTCACAGGTGATCCACATGTGCGGTAATGCAGCGCTGTTTGCTAACCGCCACAACAGGAAAAGGGAAGAAGAAGAGACGGTCTATGCACCGACTCAAAACAATTCATTTCTAGCATTGGGTATTTGTTGCTTTTTTCTGTCGTACCAAACCGAACCGTGACCCCAAAACATTTACACCTCTAATAAATATTTTAAAGTCACTCTTATGCATTATATAAACTTCAAATTTTAAATCACTATATGGTAGTAATCATAAACATCATAATGTATTCAAAATCATAAAAAGCAGTTCCCCTCCCTCACAAAACTTATTATCTTGCACAGTTTTATCATTGGTAGATTATAAATGGAGTAAAATATTACAATACAAGCATTTCAGTAAAATGCGATTTATGCAGTATATCATACCTTCAACCCGCAGGGGGAAAAAATCAACCCGCGACAACAATTTAAACCGCAGACTTGGCAACCCTGGTACAGATTATGATGTTGCCAGTTTTGCATATGTCATATGAATAATTTGGCATATTGTTGGGGCTGTGCATTTCATGATAATATTAATTTAATTTAATTTTTGATTTTAAACATTTTGTTTACTTTAGAATGATAAACAATTTTGGCACTATGTTTGAGGTCCAGTGTAAAATCCTGTCCCAGGGCAAAACCTGTTGAGAGCCACTGATCTACACATATTGCATTATTTTCACAGCATCATGGGGTGTTGTAGTTCCAATCCTAAGGGTTGATTAGTTGTCTTGTAATGTGTGTGCACTTATTATTCTTTTAAATGTTAAAATGCCTTATGTCACTACTAAACATCAATTTAGTCTAAAAATAGCTTTACTCCAGTGATTTTTGCTATCAGAACATTATAAAAAATCTGTGCGCTTAAATCTATGCACGGCAACTGACCAGCCATGCGGTGCGTGACAGTATTTTCATGACTTGACACACATTGCGCCTTATTAAAGCGATCTACTGTACATGCTGGTGAGATTGCGTTCTGGTGCCAGTGTTTGAATGTAAGATCTGCTTGTGTGCCTGTTGAATCGGTTGCATAACGAGACACACTAATTAGCTGGAAAGCAATCAGTGGTCAATAATTAACAGAGGTTGAGTTTGTTCTTTGTGTTAAATTAATAATGACCGGATATTAATATTGTGTCTGACAGTTTTGTATAATATGTATAAACTATATGGCAATTTATGTTTCTTACATTTATTTATACTTTTTAAAGCAAAAAATAAAATATATATTTGAAAAAAATCTTGATCTGTTTCTCATTCTTTTCTGCTTCAAAGAAAAATCAACATTTATATCAATAATACTATAATATTCATTAGCCTGACAAATTATTGCTAGTGATATAGGTCCAAACCTTTTAGCCTTAATTAGAGAAAATTATTGAATTTTTTTTTTTGCATTATTGCCAGAAACAAATTACTTATTTAGGGCATCATGGGGTCACAGGGTTTTCTCTGTAGGAGGTCGGACTGACTGTATGGGGTCTCGCCTGGGAGCCCAATCACCGGCAAGTGGTAACTAAACGAGCCAATGAACATTGGCCAGTGAGATTTGCATGCAGAGTCACACCCAACTGGACCTATGGGTATAAATATTACCGGCATTACTCAATTCATGTTTTGAATTCAACGGTGGTTCAGGGCTGTGGCAGGGGGGATATGACATTACATTAGTAACCTAGACATTCCCATTCAGTCAGTTATGTCGTTACGTCGGACTGACGTCATGGGGTCCCTATGGAAAGTGCCACTGAACTGTGTTACGAGTGTTGGAGACGCAGATGCTGGCAAGCTGCAGTGTGCCCTTTTGGCAACTGCCATCACAATGCCGTAACCTTCCCAGCGCCTCAAGTACGCCCCCTGTGTTAGGTGTCGCCCAGCCCGCATCTCTGCAGATGTCTACCAGAGAGGCTCCAACGCCCAGGAGGAGGCAACACCCTGAGTAGAGTGAGACATGGAAGTACACATCCTTCAGGTCAATGCAAACCAATCCTGGGAGCAAATGCACGTGAGGATACATTTCTGTGTGAGCATCTTGAACAAGAGCTTGTGAAGGGCCTGATTCAAGATACGCAGATCTAAGATTTGACGTAACCCCAGCGTTTTTTTGGGTACGATGAAGTACGGACTGTAAATTCCTGACTTAATCTCAGCTGGTGGGACAGACTCTATTGCGTCCTTTGCCAGGAGGACTGCAATTTCCGCACACAGCACAGGGGCTTCCTTACCTGTCACCGAGGTAAACAGGACGCCATTGAACATGGAGGGACGCCTGGCAAACTGAATTTGCATAGCCGAGTTTGACTGTCCAACGCCCAGGAGGAGGCAACACCCTGAGTAGAGTGAGCTCTCTGAGGGGGCACGATGGTGTCCACTATCCAGAGAGCCATCCTCTGTTTGGAGACAGCCTTTCCCTTCTGCTGGCCTCCAAAGCAGACAAAGAGCTATTCTGAGCTTCTGAAGCTCTGTGTGTGGTCCACGTAAACATGCAATGCACAAACAGGACACAGCAATGCTAGGGCTGGGTCTGCCTCCTCTGGGGGCAGTGCTTGCAAGTTCACCACCTAGTCCCTAAAGGGAGTGGTGGGAACTTTGGTCGCATATCCGGTCCGGGATAATGACAACTGTCTGTAGACTGTAGACTAGAAAGGACCACAGAGAGGTCCCAGGAGGGGATGAGGTGCGGTCTGGGAGGAGACCAGGCGCCTCTCAACCTCCTAGTGCCTCTCAAGAATCTGATGACCAGGTCATGCTTTCCCAGTGACCTACCATCAATAGCATTGTGATGTGCTGCAATGGCGGCAACATACTCATTCAAGGTGAATGGGGACAACCTCCGTTCCAAGCCCTCTTAAGGAAGGAAAGCACAGAGCTGATTGGGCACCGCCTGTGGTAGGCCACTTAAGTCCTCCGCATCCTGTCGTGACCACACGTGGAGGTTCCAGAAGTCTGTCCGTGAGAAAGCAGGTCCTTCCTCAGGGGAATCTGCCAGGTAGGGACTGTCGCGATAAGCATCAGTTCTTAGAATCCAGGTCCGGGTGGGCCAGTAAGGTGCAACCATCAAGACCTGCTCCTCGTCCTTCCTGATCTTGCACAGTGTCTGTGCGAGCAGTCTCACTGGGGAAAAACACATATTTGTGTAGGCCCCGGAGCCAGCTGTGTGCCAACGTATACGTACCGAGTGTCCCCTCGGTCAGGGAATAGAACAACTGGCAGTGGGAGGACTCCTGGGAGGCAAACAGGTCTACCTGTGCGTTCCTGAATTGACTCCAGATCAGCTGGAATGGAGTCTCCATTCTCCCGGGAATGTGAGCTGTTGTGAGATCGTGTTGGCCACACAATTGAGCTTGCCTGGAATGTGAATCGCATGCAGCAACTTGAGCTGCTGCTGACTCCAGAGAAGGAGATGAATATTGCTGTGGATGCCATATGCCCAAGGAACCTCTGAAATTTTTTTGTGGAACCTCTATCTTCCGCCTGAACGTATTCAGGCAGTTCAGCACCCACCTTGCGCGCTCGTTGGTGAGACGCGCTGTCACACTGACCAAGTCCAACTCCAGACCAAGAAAAGAGATTCTCTGCACGGGGGAGAGCTTGCTCTTTTCCCAGTTGACCCGAAGCCCCAGATGGCTGAGTGCACAACTGTGTTTGCATAACTGATCCCAAGAGTGAGCTAGAATGAGCCAATTGTTGAGATAGTTGAGGATGCGAATGCCCACCTCCCTGAGCGGGGTAAGGGCATCCTCCGCGACTTTGGTAAAGAGGCGGGGAGACAGGGACAGCTCAAAGGGGAGGACCTTGTACTGATATGCTCAACCCTCAAATGCAACGTGTAGGAACGGTCTGTGTCGAGGTAGAGTCGAGACATGGAAGTACACATCCTTCAGATTGATCGGTGCAAACCAATCCTGGGAGCGAATGCACACGTGGATGCGTTTCTGTGTGAGCATCTTGAACAAGATCTTATGAAGGGCCTGATTCAAGATACGCAGATCCAAGATTTGACGTAAGCCCCCACCTTTTTTAGGTACGATGAAGTACGGACTGTAAATTCCTGACTTAATCTCAGCTGGTGGGACAGACTCTATTGCATCCTTCGCCAGGAGGAGTGCAATTTCCGCACACAGGACAGGGGTGTATATATATATATATATATATATATATATATATATATATATATATATATATATATATATATATATATATAAATATATTTTTTTTTTGTTTGTTTGTTTTCTTTGATTTTCTTTGTTTTCATGGACTTCTTTGAGTTTTACTTACTCAAAAGTTGAGATACCTTTTTTATTTTGTCAATAAAAAAACATTTGTCAAGTCAATTGGATAAACACAGTAAATTAAGTTTAGTTTACTAAAATCAAAACATATTTTTTAACAAATGTCATGTTATAACCAGTGTTGGCGTTGTGTGCGCTGTGTTAACATGATGGGTAATGTAGTTCAAGACTAAATATGAGCAGGGATTTACTCATCTCAGTTATACATAAACAGATTCAGTATTCCTCAAAATTATTAAAAACAGTGAAATGAAAACTCAGTATATTAAGCAAACCTGCAATAATATTAAATAACACAAATAAACTTTATTTATTTATTAAACTGTATTTAATCTCACTTTAGTAACCAATGTTTTTACTGCTGAACTTCGATGATCCAATTCAACCATACTAATAAGCAAAAATCACTTTGAGTAAGCATCACATCTGTGTTTAATTTTTTTTTATTGCTCACGTAAATGTCTTTGGCAGCACAGCTGAAAGGTTTGTTTGAGCTGCGTCCTCTATTGTACAGGCGTTAATCTGCATTTCCTTCAGCCTCAGGCTTATTCATTTCACTTTTGATGTGAAAGGACCTTTACATTTGCCAAAAATAGAGCTTTCTTTTGTTATTAAAAAACAAACAAGCAAGCCCAACCTAGATGAGAGAAAGTTATGTAATGTATTACTTTCCATAAAAAGTAACTAAGTAACGGAATTAGTTACTTTTTTAGGGTGTAACGCAATGTTGTAATGCATTACTTTTAAAAGTAACTTTCCCTAACACTGGTTTCAACTGCTGCATGGGCTTCTGGTTAACACCCATAATCCACCCATCATGTTTTTCATGTATTATTCCACGGTTGCCAAGCATCTGTGAGTGTGGAGAACGGACACGTGACACTCCACCCAGTGAGGTTATGGCACTGATGTAATACAATATCACAAACTAATGTAAACAATGTTTATAAAAAGTGCTTTGGATAGACACTAAATCTAATTCATGATCCTCCACTAATTAGTTTGCAAATTAAAAAAAGAAAAAAAGGCTTGTTGATCTGTTGAACACGCTGTTAAATGAAAATCATCTGTTCCTCGTGCTGTTACGCAGCTCATGACGGGCAGCTTGACCTCAGTAGAGCAGATCAGTGCGCTCAGTGTCTCAAAGGCTTCTAGCTACACGAACAGTGAGCAATATGGATTTTAAAGCTGTCAAGCTTCTGTTTTGTGTGGTTTGTCTGGTGCGGTCCAGCCCGGAGCAGAGTTCTACAAAGAGAAAGAATGGGAAAAAAGGTAATAAAACCATCTTAATAAAACAGAAAATGCTTTATTAAGATGCGACTTGCACTTCTAAGCTACACGAATTCTACACAACATAAACCCTTTCTATACCCATATGTCTATTTGTGCTTTTTGGCAATAATTTGCATTAATTATTAAAACAGATTTTACAAAATGAGTATAATAATTTTTGTATTTTGTAAGTTTTTAAGTCAGGCTAAATGTTTTTAAAAACATTGCATATCATGAATTTAAACTGGCATTGTTTGTATATTAAAGTGTAAATTCTGTCTTTGTGCTGGTAAAAAAGATTCCAACAGTGCTGCTATTGAGGAGCTGAAGAAACAGATCGATCAGATTGTGCAGGATCTTAATCTATTGAAGGAACAACAAGCCTTACAAACAGGTACTGAATAAAGTATATCATTGTGGTATGTTGTAAAAATGTTGACTTTAAAATGTCTGTCATCTGAGAAAGAGGCTTTTTGTAGCCAGAATGGTGTAGTTACAACATCTACCAGCAGGGTATTTTCACATTTCATTATTGTTTGAAATGTGAAAATACCCTGCTGGTATGTTGTAACTACACCATTCTGGCTACAAAAAGAATCTTTCTCAGATGACAGACATTTTCAACATTGACTGTATACTTCAGGTTCATTTAATTAAGTAAAATTAAGTTAAGTTCAAGTATCTTTTCCAAGTATAATTCAGGTAGTAAGTATGCTAAAGTCAAAGTACTAGTAGTATACTTGTAAGTGTACTATTTCAATAGTCCTTGGGACTAAATTGGCTCACATTTTGAAAACTGTAGTTTACAAATAATAATGCTTTAACATAATATGCTTTGAAATAAAATAATTTGAAAAAATATGATTTAAAAGAATACTTAAGTGTGAACTGAATGTAATGTTTTCAGACACTCAATTGCATGTTCATTGAAATTAAATGAAACTTTATTAAAGTTTAAATGTATTTGAAATGCAATTGGCTGATGCTTAGAGTCCCACTTAAATAGATCTTTATATGCAATTCCATAATTACCTCTATGAAATATGGTTAAAGTGTTACTGTTACTGTCAAATGTACTGACAAGCATTTATGGTGAACTAAAATATACTTTAATATAATTTCTATTGAAATGTTATGTATTTAATATACAGCTCTGGAAAAAATTAAGAGACCACTTAACATTGAAAAATCAAGGTCTCTTTAATTTTTTCCAGAGCTGTATGTAATTACACATTTGCTAATTGGCACATTGACATTTTACACTATGATGAAGCATCACAACTGATTATTAAAACATAATGATATAAAATGACTTTAAAAATATTTTACATTATTACAAAGTGCAGGTTTTAAAAAAGTACTTAAGTCGTTAGTTCACCCAAATTTGAAAAAAATTAAAACCCTCAAGTTATCGTAGGTGTATATGACTTTCTTCTTTCAGCCAAAAACAATCGGAGTTATGTTAATAAATATCCTGGCTCTTCCCAGCTTTATAATGGGAGTGAATGGTAACTTGGATTTTGAAGCCAAAAAAAGCGCATCCATCCATCATAAAAGTAATGCATACAGCTCCAGGGGGTTAATAAACATAAAGAAGAGGTCACTCGACTCACGTACGGCTGTTCCCGGAAGCCAGTGATTATAGTTTATAAAGTTATAAATATGGATATTGTTCTTACAAAAACACATCGCTTCGCTTCAGAAGGCCTTTATTAACACCCTGGAGCCATATAGATTTCTTTTATGTTGGATGGATGTGCTTTTTTGGGATTCAAAAAAATGGTACCATTCACTTCCATTATAAAGTTTGGAAGAGCCAGGAAATTTTTTTAATGTAACTCCGATTGTGTTTGGCTGAAAGAAGAAAGTCATATACAGTACACCTAGGATGGCTTGAGGGTGAGTACATTTTTAGAGTGAACTAAACCCTTTAAGTGTGTTAAGAACAGTCATGAAAGTGTTCTCTCTTAAACTAGACTTAAGTGTGCTTTCGTCATTAACATTATATTATCTGCAAGTAAGGTTTGAAGGACAAGTGTACATGCAATACAACTTGTGTTTCACAAGGGTAATGTCTGCAGGAATTTGTTGTTGATGTACTTGTGGAAAACGTCTCTGAGGTATGAGTATGAGGTGTGTGGAATTCAGTGTTGTCTGTAGTGTGTTAGTCACAGTTCATAACTGTACGACCGTCTATTGACCTGGAAGAGCACATCTGACTTTTATTTGATCCTAAAGTTCTTTCCTTCTCTCTTCAGTTTGCCTGAAAGGCTTCAAGATCCCTGGCAAATGTTTTCTTGCAGACACGATGAAGAAGACCTTTCACTTGGCAAATGATGACTGCATTGCAAAAGGTGGAACCCTCAGCAGCCCTCTCTCTGGTGATGAGAACGACCAGCTGTACGAGTACGTCCGGCAGACCATCGGGCCAGAAGGACACGTCTGGTTGGGTGTGAATGACATATTAAAGGAGGGCGAGTGGACTGACCAGACAGGCTCACCGATACGCTTTAAGAACTGGGAGTCAGAGATCACCCATCAGCCTGACGGAGGCCGCAGCCAGAACTGTGCCATCCTGTCCAGCACGGCCAACGGGAAGTGGTTCGACGAGGACTGCCGTGGTGAAAAGGCGTCTGTCTGCCAGTTCAACATCGTCTAAGCTCTTAAAGCCAATTCACATTGCACTGACGTGGACAGTCACCAGATTACAGTACTCTTAGACATTTCACAATTCGACAAATGGTAATTAAACATGTTCAGTTGCCCGAAAACAAGCACTGAGCAACGCAGGGTAGCACATTGATCCGACAAAGTGTCTGTTGCCGTTGTTCTGCGTCTGCCGGAGCGGTGTGAATTGGCCTTTAGTAGAGCAACATGATATAGAATTATGCATGTACAGTATGCATGGTGAATATACAATAAGAATGCATAGCATCTACAACCTTTAACCTAAGTATTGCATACAACACTTGCAGTAAAGCAGTCATATAACTCAACTAGTCTGTGTACATGTAGTAGCACAAACAACTATAATATGTGTTCTACAAGCACAATGTGTTTAACACAATTACAAAGAAATGCATACCTGACAGCGGAGAGACACACAGTGGTGTGAGTTGTTCAATCTTTCTCATAATGCAAGTGACTGTGATGAAATTGAGACCATATTACCAATCGCACTGAGACATATAAAATTATACCAAACATGAAAGTGAAAAAACAATAGATTCACAAGATACATCATAGGTGGTATATAGACAACTATGACCATGAACTACAACAGCCACATCCATGAGATTAAATTTAGATTAATATAATTTCATAGGATAGTATAGGTCACTTTCAAATGATTAAGTTATCATTTGCATATATATATATCAACATTTTGTATATATCTTTACATATATACAGGTGCTGGTCATATAATTAGAATATCAAAAAGTTGATTTCACTAATTCCATTCAAAAAGTGAAACTTGTATATTATATTCATTCATTACACACAGACTGATATATTTCAAATGTTTATTTCTTTTAATTTTGATGATTATAACTGACAACCAAGGAAAATCCCAAATTCAGTATCTCAGAAAATTTGAATATTATTTAAGATCAATACAAAGAAAGGATTTTTAGAAATCTTGGCCAACTGAAAAGTATGAGCATGTACAGCACTCAATACTTAGTTGGGGCTCCTTTTGCCTGAATTACTGCAGCAATGCGGCGTGGCTTGGAGTCGTCAGTCTGTGGCACTGCTCAGGTGTTATGAGAGCCCAGGTTGCTCTGATAGTGGTCTTCAGCTCTTCTGCATTGTTGGGTCTGGCATATCGCATCTTCCTCTTCACAATACCCCATAGATTTTAAGAACAGGATACCATGGTCCTTAAACCAGGTACTGGTTGCTTTGGCACTGTGTGCACGTGCCAAGTCCTGTTGGAAAATGAAATCTGCATCTCCATAAAGTTGGTCAGCAGCAGGAAGCATGAAGTGCTCTAAAACTTCCTGGTATACGGCTGCGTTGACCTTGGACCTCAGAAAACACAGTGGACCAACACCAGCAGATGACATGGCACCCCAAACCATCACTGACTGTGGAAACTTTACACTGGACCTCAAGCAACGTGGATTGTGTGCCTCTCCTCTCTTCCTCCAGACTCTGGGACCCTGATTTCCAAAGTAAATGTAAAATTTACTTTCATCAGAGAACATAACTTTGGACCACTCAGCAGCAGTCCAGTCCTTTTTGTCTTTAGCCCAGGCGAGACGCTTCTGACGCTGTCTGTTGTTCAAGAGTGGCTTGACACAAGGAATGCGACAGCTGAAACCCATGTCTTGCATACGTCTGTGCGTAGTGGTTCTTGAAGCACTGACTCCAGCTGCAGTCCACCCTTTCCCACATTTTTGAATGGGTTTTGTTTCACAATCCTCTCCAGGGTGCGGTTATCCCTATTGCTTGTACACTTTTTTCTACCACATCTTTTCCTTCCCTTCGCCTCTCTATTAATGTGCTTGGACACAGAGCTCTGTGAACAGCCAGCCTCTTTTGCAATGACCTTTTGTGTCTTGCCCTCCTTGTGCAAGGTGTCAATGGTCGTCTTTTGAACAACTGTCAAGTCAGCAGTCTTCCCCATGATTGTGTAGCCTACAGAACTAGACTGAGAGACCATTTAAAGGCCTTTGCAGGTGTTTTGAGTTAATTAGCTGATTAGAGTGTGGCACCAGGTGTCTTCAATATTGAACCTCTTCACAATATTCTAATTTTCTGAGATACTGAATTTGGGATTTTCCTTAGTTGTCAGTTATAATCATCAAAATCAAAAGAAATAAACATTTGAAATATATCAGTCTGTGTGTAATGAATGAATATAATATACAAGTTTCACTTTTTGAATGGAATTAGTGAAATAAATCACTAATGACCAGCACCTGTATGACCAGCACCTGTATATATTAGTGCTGTCAATCGGTAAAAAAAAAAAATTAACTCATTAATCACACAGTTTTCTGTAATTAATCGCAATTAAAAACAGCAGCGCTTCCCAGTTACTCTCCAACAGAAGACTATTTGTTGTAATGGCATCTTTTTATGAATGAAGGCCAGTATCACTGATACTGATGTCTCTATGAATTGTTTTTTTTTTTTCAAAATTAATAATAGACATTCAACATTACAGTATAATTGAAAGTTATTAATTTCAACACTTATTAGTCTTTTTTTTTAAACAACTTTTAATTTAAGTGAACTTAAAACAATCTTCACATAAACCTATTATAATAAATGTTATATTTACCTGTGCCCTTCTGTCTAACAGGTAGGAAATATACAGAAATTGAATAAAGTTATCAAACAGTCTGCACTGCATAAATTATAAATTAAATATAGATTAATCCTTATTAAAGCTACAATTTTCTCTGTTACTTTTGTTCTTTGATTAACATTAATGACAGACATCATTAGTGCTGCTGTCACTTTAAGATCTGCCGCTGCATCACATGACGCGGATCTGACGCGTTGTCAAACTTATCATTAAACTAATTATATAACACTATGTTGTCAGTGCACTACAAATAAACTGGTTCTTGCCTTTATTTTGTCATTCAAACTTATAGAAAAAGACAAGGCCCAAGAGATTTCTTATCCTTTAATGCAGGCAAAAGCACACCGCAATGAAAGGGTTAAACTCTAACCATCAAGAGTGTAACACACACAAACACACAGAGGCAGAGTGAGATCTAAGGATCATTTGGAGGCTGTTTACCAGTTGAGTCAGAAGATTCAATGTTGGTGAACTTTTTAGTGACTTAAAAGGAGGTGAGTAGGGAGAGGGAGATGAATAGATAAGCGAGGAGAGAAGTCTGGGCAAGGCAGTGTCCTATACTCTTTCTTTGAGATCTCTCCAGATCAGTTGAGTTTTATTGTTTTATTGTAGGATGTTTGATCTCATGTTCTGTTTAAGCAGGAAAACCAGTAGCAAAAAGAACCCTATTGAACCTTTATTACAAGCATTATCATAGCTCTATATACAAGTATGTTCACAAATGAGTTTATATTGACAAAATACTAAGTACTGAAATTTAATCAAAATGATTCCTTATTATGTAAGCTAACAGGAACTGTGCATTTATGTAAAAAGTAAAACAAAAAACATGGCAATTCATAACTATTTTACAGTTTTGCAAATTCGTATGAATTGGAACAATCTCATTTAGTAAGATCTGTTTACGCCTCACTGAGGGTGAAGTTTGCGGTACACCTTCATGCTTTTTTTTTCATAAAATCATAAGAATTTCTACAAAATCACCAACTTGTAAAATAGTCACATTTTGTCACGAGATTAGATTGGAAAGTACACCTTTTCCCTCTTTCAATTCTTGTTTTGAAAATGTGTAATTCCTGCAAATGTTTTTTCTGTCTCTGAAATGGCTTCTTAACTTTTATTGACAATAACAATAAAATGTCAGTCATATTACAAGGCTTGTGAAAGATCATGAGAAAAGTATTACATAACATACTTCTGTAAATGGAGCTTCATTGGAACTTAAATGTATTACATCAATGTGTAACAGGCATTCAGTGTGAAAATTATTCAATGAAAATAAACCTCAAGCGATTCAAGGAACTCAAGGAATTCTCAAATTCAGTCACGTTCATCTGTAGCATCAAAATATTCAGGAATATTCCTGAAGTCGAGCAATTGGGCTTTCCAAAATGGCACAAGCCATGGCTGATTATAGGCTGTTGTAGAATATCTACATTTGTACGAGATGATCATAATAATGTAGCACAGTGCAAAAAAATGTATGTTAAAATTAACATTTTGGAGTCATAAGGTGAGAAGTCTGGTTGAATCTGTAACCCCATTGTAACTGAATGTCTTTGTAAGCGACTCAAACACACAGAGTAGCCTTTACTGTGAATCGAAACTGAAAATGAACACAGTGCTGTGCTTTACTCTGAAACATGCAGCGCGTCAGACTATATATTTATAGAATTACATCACAACTGTTGCGATTTGATGATTGCAAGCCATATCACATTCTCACAACCATGCATCGTCAAAATTCATTAAAAAAAAGTTACCTGGCAACTGTCAATGACGATTTTTACTCACATTTTGAACCCTAGCTATGCTAAGTGTGTGCCGCAGATGGTGCCGCGATTAGAAAATGCATTTCAATCATCATAAAGCAACTGGTTATAGTACATAATAAATAAAACAAAAACTTAATAAAAACTATATAGACATTTAAAAAAATAATAAAAATGACAAGAAACACAACAAAATTACGAAAACTTTAAGACTAAAATGAAAACAACACCAACTGTCAACATATTAACACTGCTTTAGATTCCAGGTGAAGATGTGACTGTTTCATATTATTTTATTAATTAGTTTGACTAAACAGTGTTCTTTAAAAAAAAAAAAAGTTGTAATTCCCCCAGAATATTGTGTTGTACGAATATCTAAACATGCAGTATATCAAAAGAAAGAACAGACCCTCTGCTTTTAAACAAAAAATGTTTTATTGTAGCTTAATGCATTCTTTTTTTAAATAAAATATGGGAATATGGGTAAGTTTAATAAAAAAGCAACATTTTGAGCAAAGAATCATGTTTTTGTCAAAGGCTACATCTGGATCAGATTCAGAATGATGATCAAAACACAGATGGAGTAGATTCAGCCCATCAACACCCCAAAGCTCCACAGTCCTATAGCTCGTCCTGGGTCGACATTTCATTCAGTAACATTAGGCAGTTTTGATTTATTTACTGTTTTATGTTGATGATTGCATTATTTTACATATGAATTTGCTTGCATATGATATCGCTTGTTTCTGCTGCATCTTCGCCTATCTTTTGATCAGGAGATTCTGTACTCTTTCAGAAGATGTGCAATACCAAAAGCCACAAAAGCCATAAAACAAGAGTAGTGTTGATGGGTTTGCAGTTGAGCCTCAAGCATCATGCCAAATATGGAAATTTGTAACTATTTTTTTCTTTGGCAAATTGGTGGCTAATGCATATGTATTTGTATGATCTCATCTGTATGTTTTAGTTCAATCTGCTTATGCCAGGATGGACCTGTTTACTTTTTGCAAAAAATCATATGAATTTGTACGATTAGAATTGTACGAAAACATATGAAATCGCCAAGTTGTGAAATAGTTATGTTTTTCCATGAGATTGAGTCAACTCTCGTATATTCAGTCTACACCAGTGAGATCACTCAATTAAAGGAAACAGACAACGCTTTGCAATATAATAACATTTCTGATCGCTCAGTTCAGTTTTCTTTTTCTAGAAAATGTATCTCCTAGCTTCACATAGTGCAAGTGAATGTAGACATTTTATTATCACAAACATTAAATCTTTAAAACAAGCAGCCTGTTCTCACATAAAATCACAAGATATACAAACATCTTAGATTTAAGAAAAAAAAAAACACTTCATTTTACAGAAAATTCAATTCCATCAAGGCCTACACACAGTCACACACACAGTCTGGTTTCATAGGCCTCTTCCACAGAGGATTTGATGGGAGACTTTGGTGAGCCAGATGTAGTTGACGGTCCCTGAATATAACCATAGAGCTCATTGCCAACCAAAGCGCTGCCTTCAGTGACTAGGCTTTTAGCTTTGCTGACTGGTCTGTCAGGTAAAGATGGGCCACTCAGACGTGGGAGGCTCTCATCTCTACAGGGTTCTTTACATTGTTCATTTTCAGCATCACCTTTAAGCAGATGGCAATATACTAGAGTGTCATCTATGTACGCATAAGTGTGAGGATCTTCCTCCTCCTCCTGTGTTTTGGGGATACCATGGAGGCCTGGAAGGAAAGCATGCTCATTGGGATTGTAGACGGACACTGGGGGAGCCTTATTCCTCTTCTTTTTCCTGTGCAATATTAAGATACTTTGTTAAGAATCAAATATTACAGTACAATACTTGTTAGGGTTTCAAACGCAAAGCCCAGATCCTGATTGGAACCAAACCAGTGCAGAAAGATTCTCTGGAGACCTAATATCAATAACTAATAAAAAAATAAAACTTGTCAAACATACCAAATGTTTGATGTGGGCATGGCCATTTCACTTAAATGGCTGTAACTTTTGATTGGAATGAGATAATTTCACCAAACTTGATACACGCGTGTATGAGCTCATTCTGATGTGAAATGAACACAATTGTAGAGTTTGACCACTTGGTGGCGCTATAACAGGGGGAATTTTTTTTTAAATGGCTATAACTATTCAACAGTTGGTCCGACTGAAAATGGCATTTAGTGTCTTTGTCCAAGGTACCATCATTGTCTATGAGGACATCGACTTAAAAAAATATGACTACCATCAACATGGCAATCAACATTCAAAAGTTATTAAACAAGGTTAACAGAGGCCCGAAATTTTTGTACAAATCTCAGGAGTCCCTAGATTAATAATTATCAAAAATACACTATATTGTCAAAAGTTTTGGGACGCCTGCCTTTATATGCACATGAACTTTAAATGACATCCCATTCTTAATCCGTAGAGTTCAATATGGAGTCGGCCCACCCTTTGCAGCTATAACAGCTTCAACTCTTCTGGGAAGGCTTTCCACAAGGTTTAGGAGTGTGTTTATGGGAATTTTTGACCATTCTTCTAGAAGCGCATTTGTGAGGTCAGGCACTGATGTTGGACGAGAAGGCCTGGCTCGCAGTCTCCGCTCTAATTCATCCCAAAGGTGTTCTAGCGGGTGGAGGTCAGGACTCTGTGCAGGCCAGTCAAGTTCCACCACACCAAACTCGCTCATCCATGTCTTTATGGACCTTGCTTTATACACTGGTGCACAGTCATGCTGGAACAGGAAGGGGCCATCCCCAAACTGTTCCCACAAAGTTGGGAGCATGAAATTGTCCAAAATGTCTTGGTATGCTGAAGCATTAAGAGTTCCTTTCACTGGAATGGAACTAAGGGACCAGGCACAACCCCTGAAAAACAACCCCACACCATAATCCCCCCTCCACCAAACTTTACACTTGGCACAATGCAGTCAGGCAAGTCCCGTTCTCCTGGCAACCGCCAAACCCAGACTCATCCATCAGATTGCCAGACAGAGAAGCGTGATTGGTCACTCCAGAGAACACGTCTCCATTACTCTAGAGTCCAGTGGTGGCTTGCTTTTCACCACTGCATCCGACGCTTTGCATTGCACTTGGTGATGTGAGGCTTGGATGCAGCTGCTCTGCCTATCACTTCGTGGCTGAGTTGCTGTTGTTTCACGAATGGGCTTTTTGCACAGGTGGCAACATATCACGGTACCATGCTTGAATTCACTGAGCTCCTGAGAGAGCGACCCATTCTTTCACAAATGTATGTAGAAGCGTCTGCATGCCTAGGTGGTTGATTTTATACACCTGTGGCCATGGAAGTGACTGGAACAGCTGAATTCAATGATTTGGATGGGTGTCCCAATACTTTTGGCAATATAGTGTATGTTGGACTATAGTGGCTATAGCACAGTAATTTCAAAATGGCCGTGACCCATACAGTTTACCTGAAAGCCTATAATTCCTAAACAAAACCTCAAACCTTCACAAAATTTAGAAGGGACATGTGACGTGTGATTCTAAACAAGCATGTAAGCTTTTACGGAGATCAGGCAACAGATGGTGCTATAAAATACCTGAAAATTGATGCCATAAATTACATAAAACATGTAATATCTTTTTACACATGTGCCTAAAGGCCTTAAAGTGCTTGAACCCCTGTATATTTAAAATATATTTTTGGAAAACTCTCACCTGAGAATAATCCACATCACCAGAGCTGTTATGATCATTAACACAATGCCCACGATACTCAGGATGATGCCGAGAAGCTTGTCTGAAAACATGATGATACATTTCACTTCATCTTTTAAAGTCTTTCCCCTATTGTTATATGTAAATTCTAGTGGGAATCTAGTGGACAGAAGAAAGTAAGGGTCTCTCACTTGTGTTATTCTGCAGTGTGATCTCCATCATTGCCCTGAAGGCTCCTGTCGGGGACTTGCAGTTAGTCATGTTTAGGTAAAAACTTTCTGGGACCAGGACATCTTTAATTTTCTCATCCTTTTTAGTGATGTACACCACCGTTTGAGACTGAATGGTCTGCACTGCTATGTTTGTGTGCACCTCCTTACACTTGGGCTGGCTGACATTCCTGAACTTCAGATTGCTCTTAAGCTGTGGCTCCATGTTAACGACCCAGGACACAGTGCTGGAGGGTTTCATCCCAGACGGCCAGGCTGGGGTTGCCAACACGGTAGGATTATCCATTTTTGGTGCAACAGTGAATATATAGTGCTCTGTGTGAGAAAGGCAGAACAGCAAAACTCAATAACTGTTTAGATTTTTGATATCAAGTCACACTGAATTTACTTGAGCAGGTACACTACTGTTGAAAGGTTTAGGGTTGGTTAGATATTTTTTATGTCTTTGAAAGAAATTTCTTTATGCTAATTAAGGCTGCATTTATGTGATAAATACAGCAAAAACAGGAATATTGTGAAATACTATTACAATTTTATACTTGAATATATTTATTAGGGGCTCAAGCACGTAGCTATTCGTTAGAATTTCCAAGGATCAGCATTCTCCCCTAAAAGTGAACAGGCAGACCACACTAAGTCGTAGAGACTTTGAGGGATGGTAGTACCCACCCTGTCTACAATGTCACCAAAACTCACCCCACTCAACCTGATGGTGGCGCTACAGCGATTCCTAAACCATTCGTCGCAGTCTCAAGTGTCTTATATCATTGGAATACTTGGCTCAAGACAAACAAATCGGAATGGATAAGATTCCAGATCACCCTGGCAAACCAACCCAGTGCAGAAAGATTATCTGGAGTCTAATTGTCAAAAAAGGTCAATTTCGATTGACGTCCGTCAAGTCAAGTCAAGTCAAGTCAACTTTATTTATATAGCGCTTTTTACAATGCAGATTGTTTCAAAGCAGCTTCACAGTGTTAAACAGGAAAATAATGAACAGAATTTGATTTGGCTGTACAGCCGCTCTGGAGAAAACGGTGATGTCATCAGCTCATTTCAATTATCATATATATTCAAGTAATGTAGTTGATATAATTTAGTTTAGTAATTACATTTATTTGGATATTTATTTGAAAATTTTGTGTCCCCAACTGAGCAAGCCAGAGGCAAGTCCCGTCACGGACGACTTCCCGTCCGTGACGGGAAGCCAAAACATTCGAAGTGGCCATGGCCACTTTTACCTAAATGGCTACTCCTCTTGAAAGGAATGAGATCATTTCACCAAACTCTCAAAAATGTAGACTAGATCATTAAAATGCATTCAAATTACAGCGAAGTGCAACGGTACGGTGCTCCGCAGTGGTCAAAAAGAATATAAACAGTGAATTTTTAAGTGATCTCTTTTTGAAAACGGGTGGTGGGAGAAAAACACTGACATTCTGGATTCGGACGGCAATAAAAAAAATAAAATAAAATAAAATAAAAAATCACAGACTAGCCCCTGTAAACGATGAAAATAACTTACGACCCCATGAGAAACAATTACGTCCGAATAGGGCTTTTGTCCAAGGTGCCATGATTGTCTACGACGGCATTCGCGTATCTTGAAAAACACGGCCGCTGTCAAGTGGCTGTCAGACAAGGTTATTGGAGGCCGATCAGAAAAAAAAACCTCACTGGGCCTGTTTGACACTCAGCCTGTGAGAAATTCAAAAGAAATCGTCCAGAACTCCACAGAATTAGGTGAGCACATGCGACATATGATTCTAAACAAGCATGAACACTTTTATGGAGATCAGACTATAGGTGGCGCTATAATTGTTATAAAGCTTTTAAAAACAAACTTTCCTGGTTTGGCTTGCTCAGTCAGGGACACTAAAATTTCAATTATAATACTGATCTGCCCGCATTGACACTATATGATAACTGAAATGAGCTGGATGACATCACCGTTTTCTCCAGAGCAGCCGTACAGCCGAATCAAATTCTGTTGCATTATTTTCCTGTTAACACTGTGAAGCTGCTTTGAAACAATCGGCATTGTAAAAAGCTCTATATAAATAAAGGTGACTTGACTGGTCAATTGCCTGTATTGGCTGTAAATGGTCTTCCATTCTGGCTAAATAAAACAATACCTTTTCATGCATATGCTTAAAAGCCTTAAAATGCTTGAACCCCGGTAATTGCTGCTTGCAGCTATATTTGAAATGTATTTTATTTCTATGATCAAAGCTGAATTTTGAAAATGCTCAAGAAACAGTTCTCATAATTATCAATGTTGAAAACAGTTGGGCTGCTTCATATTTTTATGCAAACCATGATAGATAATTTTTTTCAGTATTATTTGATGAATAGAAAGCTCAAAAGAAAAGCATTTATTTGAAATATAAATCTTTTGTTATATTATAAATGCCTACTGGCACTTTTGTAAAAATATTTTTTTAATCTTACTGAAACCTTTGAACGGTAGTGTGTGTCAATTTAAAACTCAAAATCTTGACAGTCACAGACTTCTGCATCATTTTTGTTCTACTTAATCATGCACTTGCTATAAAGTTTCCTCAAGATAAAAGCAGCTTCTATGTACAGTAATGTATAATGAATGTATAATGAAACCTTTTACCTGATATGTCTTGTGTAAATGAATAAGTTAAAAAGGGTTTAGTTGCCAAATTCCTGTCACTGAAACTTGTAACGGAGGCAGTTACTGCAATATTGGATTCACGGATCTGGATTTTCTCAATGGTTCCCTTTGGACAAAACTGCCCAACAATGATGCCAGGGTTAAGATGGGACACATTTAGAAGGAAAATGCTATTGCATTTGTCCTCAGGCAGACAGTAACGCAGACCGCCTGGAGGGGACTGAAGCTCCACTGCACTGTTCTGTGGGCCATGAAGGTGCCACGTCATCGTCTTCAGAACTCCTGGAATACATTGCTGCTCGTAATTGAAGGTTATAGGGAATGGAGTGGATGCACAGTTTATCCATTCTTTACATTCTGTTAATAAAGAAACAAAAGTAAGTGATGAATAGAGGAATGTTTAATTATTATGATCCAAGAACTGAAAGAGCATGAAGGCCCATTCACACCAAGAATGATAACTTTAAAGATATACTATAACAATAACTATATTAGCATCCACACCAATGGACAATAACATTCTGTGTACTGTATTATAAGCATGAGCTGCAGTTATGTCTTCTGCCGCTTTAAATGCTGAAGCTCTTTGAAGTTGGTGGATTCTGATTGACTTGTCAATGTTTTCAACATTTTACCAGTTGGAAAAATTCTGAAAGTGATTCCAATGATTCCATTCCTCCTTTATCGTTATAGTTGAGGTTATTGAATCTTTATAGTTATAGTTATCTTCCTTGATGTGATCAGGCCTTAACTCTATTGTTTTCATTCGGTTTTCTTCTTCTTGTGCCCCTGCCGTTTGAAGGAAAGTTGTGAAATTTGGCAAACTGATTGGGGAGTTTCTAAAAGTACCTACCCCACTAGAAATTTTAGGTTCCCAGAATATTCCGGGATGGTCATGATGTGGAGTTCTTTAAAGGGTCGGGGGACGTTGTTTGGCGGACCTTCATGGAACATTCAGGACGTTCTCTGAACATTTAGGGTACCATATTTTATTTGGAAATTTATATGTTCCCAGAACGTCCCGCTGGAGGCCATTACTATAGGATTTTCCCTCTAGGAAATATTCCCATAAAGTCTCTACGCTACATTCTCATAATGTTTGCAGGACCTTTAGGGAACCAACCTAGAATGTTATTTTTTGGTCTTATTTAGGTACTTCCATCGCGTTTACTGAATGCTTTCAGAACATGTTTGTGTGAATCAATGTACACTGGGCTGCTTTGCAAATGAGGATCAGTAAAACACAGGATTTGCACAAAAGTTGCTTTTCAAAGATGAATCAATACCAACTCTTCGTGATCCAGCTTTATATCCAGAACACACAAATATTGCACTTTATAATGTGTTTGCAAATTGCCTTTCTGAATGTGCTAATGTAGCTAAAGCTACCATTGTCTCTTATTGTATTCACAGAGACCAGAGCTTGTTATTTTTAGCCCAAAAATGCTAATTCAGAAGCGCACTTTTATTACTTCTTAAAAATAAAACTAATGACATAGCTCTGATCTCTGTGAATACAGTCAGAGGCAATGGTAACTTTAGCCACAATAGCCGCCAGTGTGCCAAGAAGCACATTCACAAAGGCTATTTGCCTACATTCACAAAATATAACTTGCGGTACTTGTTCTGAATATGAAGTTGGACAAACAGTTGGTATTGATCCATCTTTGAGAAGCAAAATACAAATCCTGCGTTTTACTGACCCTCGTTTGCAAAGCAGCCCAGTGTACATTCACACAAACATGTTCTGAAAACATTCAGTTAACATTCTTTGTAACATTGCTATGTGACCATAGAATAACCAATATGGAACGTCCCCTTAAAGTCATATCAGGAATGTCATTATATGAACAACAGAGGACCATGTTGGAACGTTCTGTTAATGCCCAAATGTCCCCTTTGTAATGTTGCTATGTGACCATAGAATAACCAAAATGGAACATCCCCCTGAAGTCATGCAAGGAACCTTGAACTTTAATAAAAGAGGACATTTTAGGAATGTCCCTAATGTTCTATAAAGGTTCAGGAGAACTTTTAGGAAATGTTGCGCAAGGTCGTGAGAACATCCCTTCCTACGTGGGTAGACCATTTTTAAGTTCTGCCGAGTCAAACTCTATAACACGACCATCTGCTCAAGATTCACATGTTTATGTTTATCATTATTATTCTTAGGCCTTAGGTCTTGGAACATATTTATATTTCCCTCTGATTCTATTGGTATTGCAGAGTAGAATTAACCCAGTTTATATCCTCCACATTATTTTGGTTGCCATCTTGGATTTTTACCAAAAACACCACCACCGCCAAATTTGGCTAAGATAATTTCCACAATAAGCCACAAAAACCTAACCAAACAGACTGAAAGGGATAGTTCACCCATATATGAAAATTGTCATTAATTACATTTAAACTCGTAATACTTTAATTCATCTTTGGAACACAAATGAAGATATTTTTGATGAAATCTGAGAGCTTTCCATCCCTCCATGGACAGCTGTGCAACTACCACTTTTACACTTCAAAAAGTTCATAAAGTGATCGTAAAACTATATTAAGTCCAACATTTTCTGAAGAGACTCGATCGCTTTATATGATAAACAGATTTTTTTAGGCTTTTATTCACATATAAACATTGATCAGTGAACATAAACAGAAGTTCAACCGAACCTGCTTGACACGCGAGAACAAACCTCTTGTGCAGTGGTCTCAAACTCAGTTCCTGGAGGGCCACAACCCTGCAGAGTTTAGCTCCAACCAACTCCAACTCACACTTACTTGGAAATTTCTAGTAAACCTGAAGACCTTGATTAGCTGGATCAGGTGTGTTTAATTAGGGTTAGAACAAAACTGCAGGGCTGTGGCCCTACAGAAACTGAGTTTGAGACCACTGCTCTTGTGGAGGCGGGAAATGAACCGCATTGGTTCTTGCAGAAGATCAAACGTGCTGCGTAACACACCAGAATAAACCTCACTGGTTCTTGCTAAAGCTCAAACGTGCTGCGTAACACGAAAATTTAACCTCATTGGCTCTTGTGGAAGCTCAAACGTGCTGCGTAACGAGAATGAACCTCATTGGTTCTTGCTGAAGCTCAAACGTGCTGCGTAACACACCAGAATAAACCTCACTGGTTCTTGCTAAAGCTTAAACGTGCTGCGTAAAACAAAAATTGAACCTCATTGGCTCTTGCGGAAGCTCAAACGTGCTGCATAACACGAGAATGAACCTCATTGGTTCTTGCTAAAGCTCAAACGTGCTGCGTAACACGATAACGAACCTCATTGGTTCTTGCTGAAGCTCAAATGTGCTGCGTAACACGAGAATGAACCTCATTGGTTCTCGCTGAAGCTCAAACGTGCTGCGTAACACGAGAATGAACCTCATTGGTTCTTGCTGAAGCTCAAACGTGCTGTGTAACATGAGAATGAACCTCATCGGTTCTTGCTGAAGCTCAAACGTGCTATGTAACATGAGAATGAACCTCATCGGTTCTTGCTGAAGCTCAAACGTGCTGTGTAACACGAGAATGAACCTCATCGGTTCTCGCATGTCAAGCAAACATGCTTGAGCTTCCGTTGGTTTACCACAACTGATGTGTGATTCGTTTTACGATCTCTTTATGAACTTTTTGAAGCATCAAATTGGTCGTTGTGTAGCTGTCTATGAAGGGACAGAGAGCTCTCAGATTTCATCAAAAATATTTTCATTTGTGTTCTGAAGATGAACAATAGTCTTACGGGTTTGGAAAGACATGAGGGTGAGTAATTAATGACAGAATTTTCATTTTTGGATGAACTACCCCTTGAAACAAAAGTTTGCAGGGGTTTTCACCATCATGTACCTGAGAAGTTTAGGAATACCTACTAACAATATTCTGGCCCAAAGTCATGTCCCTGACCTGCTTAAATAATAGAAGTTATGGTAAATATAGATTTAACTGGTGAACCTTCTAATAGTGATCGGAAGACACCAGAGCATTTCATACAGTGAAACAAAGCTCAAAACATTTAGGATATCGTCTTATTTAAAGGAAAACGCCGACTTTTTGGGACTTTAGCTTATTCACCGTATCCCCCAGAGTTAGATAAGTTTATACATACCATTCTCATCTCCGTGCGTGCCATAACTCTGTCTGACAAACCCACCGCTAGCCTAGCTTAGCACAAAGACTGGAGGTAAACGGCTCCATCTAGCCTACTGCTCAATAAGTGACAAAATAATGGCAACATTTTCCTGTTTACATGTTGTGATGTGTATAGTTACATCGTGTACTAAGACCGACGGAAAATGAAAAGTTGCGATTTTTTGTAGACCGATATGGCTAGGGACTAAACTCTCATTCCTGCGTAATAATCAAGGAACTTATCTAACTCTGGGGGATACGGTGAATAAGCTAAAGTCGCAAAAAGTCGGCGTGTTCCTTTAAGGCACAGAGGGGTAGATCATATTTGAGTACCTATGGTCTGGTTGACAGTCAACTCCAGTTCATCCTTGTTACAGTCAAAGGTATCAAGGTCAAAATGGTTCCCTGAAGCTATGGTGACTGTGTCCATTATGACTGAATCCAGTTTCAACACACAGACGGACTTGGGATCGTTTTTCATCACACGTATCTGTAGCATTTGCTTCTCAGGCAGATCCCCTTCACACTGCCCTGCAAGTGTGACAAGAATAAGAAAAATAGATATCAAATAAACATTATATAAAACAAGTAAGGCATAATGAACAGACACACACACAAACTCATACAGTCTGAGTGTGGCAAGCCAAGCGACGGAGGAGTGTCGAGCCGTCCACTGAGGCCTATCCATCGTGGAGGAGTCCACCCAACTGATGGAGGACCGGATGGCAGTGCGTTTTAGTAACCGGACAAGATTTTTTTTTCTTCTTTTCCCTTCTCCCCTCTCTCGTCTCTGTCACTCCTTATGCTTCCCTTTCTCTCGCCTCGTCTGTTCTTACCCCTCGGTGCGGTGGCCGCCGTGACTGCCCCCTTAAATAATGGTGGTTACGCCGATTAATTGCCAGTTTTAAGGGCTTTGACAATTAATTGTCTGTTTTAGGGCTTTGTCATACATTTTTTGTGTGCTTCATTCATTCATTGTGATGAATTTAATCCTTTGTAAATTAGGGTGAGCCGTAAGATCACAGTTAACACCTTTAAATATTAAAGTAATTTATTCAACTAAACTGAAATAAATCACAACAGACTGGCCAATCACAAAAAAGGCCATAAAATGTATCATTCATATACAGTATGAACTAATGGTCACTTTTTTATTTGTTAACAAATACACTAGAATCCACTAAATACACACTACTCACTATAGAGAAAAACAACAAATTAATACATAATCAAGCTATGACAAAAAAAAAATATTAAACTAAATGAGATAATTCAGCATATAATAATCTTTCAGTGCACAAAAGCGTGATAATATGAAACGCTTCAAAACAGAGCGACACAAACCGTTATGCGCATCATGAGTGCAAAATGGTGTGCATAAAGCAAGAGTCACAGTGCACAGCGCTACGCAAGTGCGCATTGAAAAGTTCACGGCACAAAGATAAGAAATGTTGAGCGCACAAAGTTAATTGGTGCTTGTCTATTTCTTTTGGTCTATAACTCCCCCTTGTGCCGTAGGCCTATAAAATAGCATATAAAACAACCGCGGTTAGATCAAATAACCACGATCAGACGGTTATTTAATTATCATGACAGGCCTACTGATAACAGATTTATTCTTACATGTTCTTTATACAGATTATCATTTCCCACTGAATTATGCGATCTTATTCTGCATGACCATATTCTACATCCCTTAATCCTACCCAATACCTAAACTTAACAACTACTTTACTAACTATTAATATGCAGTAATTAGGCAAAAGTCGTAGTTAATAGTGAATATGTTTTCCCCATACTAAAGTGTTACCAAATCCACTTTAGATCGCAGTCGGAAGTTATTTTGATGTATGGTTTCTGTGAAGTACCAAACTTTATTTATACTGTTTAACTTAATTTACTGTTGTATGTTGTGCAGCAGACGAGGTTAAAGCCAAATGGGAAAACCTATGGAGATGCATACATGAGGAAAAATGTATTCTCGGTCAATGCCACCTATCATGCAGACATGGATTAGCTGAATGCAATGCTGAATGCATTCGTCGACGATTCACTTAGCTTTATTGCATCACGCTCCGTGTGAAAGGGCCTTCAGTTTCTTTTCCATGGAAAGTCTTGTGTTCTAAGTTAAGTTTTGCCGCAAAGCCAGCCATTTAAACTTCAAACTTAAGCCACGAGAAAGACTCCATCCATCCACCAACACACCAATGTGATTGACCTCCCAAGACGTCACTCCAGAGAGTCCAGACACAAAAGAACTCCAGTGAAACAACAAACCAGGGAAATACAGTTTCAGCAAAGGTTTCCGACGAAGGGAATCCCCATCAAAGATATAATCACCAAAAGCAAGTAATACCTCCAGATTCTGGCTGAACTGGTGCATTGATATAAAATTCAATAACCCTGAGAATAACCCAAAAAATAACCCCAAGAACCCTAAGAAACAATAGGAGGATTACATTAATGATTAATGTTTTGTTCAGGTCAGGTCTTATGGGGCCAGATTTACTAAACAGGGCAAATTAGTGTGAGCGCAACTCCAAAAAAGCACAGATGGGAGTGGAAAGTTCAGCGCTTGATCTACTGACGACACACAAATGAAAGCACACAGACGCAGCCGAATCATTTCCATAATGATCAACGCAATCTACCAGTTAGCGTCTGGTTTAAGACATGCTTTTTTGGGGCGGTAAATAATGGCAAACACCAGTAAATTGACAAGCGTAAACCTTAGTAAATCACCTTGCATGATTCATTTAAATACTCTCCTCACATAAACTTTGCGTCTAAAAGGGAAACTCCTACAAGAATAACTCTGTCCACGCCTTTTCAGTGCTATTTTTCACTGCGTGTCTTTAGTAAATTCTGACAGTAGTTTTTTTTACGCCCAAAAGAGGATTTTGCGCTTACGCAAGCTGTTAGTAAATCTGGCCCATAAAGTGCATAGGCATATCTTGCTAGAAACTTGGGATTTCGTTATTTCACTCTCTTAAAACCAATTCTTTCTTCAATTTCTTTCTTTCTGCAACTCGTGTGAATGTGTGTGTGTGTGTGTGTTTAGGTGTTAGATATTACTTGTGTTAGAATAATCAGTAAAGTCTTGTTTGTACTTAAAGTGAAGTGTCTTGTGTTATGTGCTTATGAATTAAACTGCTGATCTTCTTACAGTTTGGATATTACTACAGTTTGGATATTAATATCCACTACAGTTGATAGCTACGGCCCGTTCAAATGAATGCTGGATGATTAAGCGATTCTTTCAAAATTCCCTATAATTTAATAAATAATTCCCTTTGAGCTAAATGGACTTGACTGTTTCCCTTCCAACTCTCTCTCTCTCTCACACACACAAATGAAGAAGAAAAAAATAATTTCATGCATGATTTTACAGAAATTATGTTTAATAAGTTGACCATGTCAAGGTCATATAAACAGCTTTAACCTTTTTTGATCAGGATGAATTTGCTTTAAATGTGACTCTTGCTTATAACTGTAACTTTGACATGATACAAAAAAATATTTCAACAACGGATGAAATTAAAAACTAATAAAGCAAACATCCATACTACATGTAGAACATAACTGAAAACAAGTTCATTTAATGTCTGCTCAGTGTTGATTCAGCACTGAATCAGTGACTGTGGCTCAATAGTTTCCCCACCCTAATCAAACAAGTGAAAAAGCTTGACTAAAGGATGACTAAAAAACAGCTTTCATCAGCACCTCATGTGAGCCCAGAGGCTCTTCAAAATCCACTGAAAAGAAAGAAAGCACTCCTCATATTCTGCCTCCATGAGTCATGACCTGGAAGCGTTCAGGTTTTCCAAAATGACACAACAGATGGCTCAATCTTAGCCTTGTGTAATCAAGGTAAATCAATAGTGATAAAGTAATCAATAACAATATAAATGTGTCTTGAAAACGATCACAATGCATAGGCTTAAGTTAAATATGACTTATTTTTTCCTTTTCATTTTACAGTAAAATGATACCTGTGTATGTGAGATGTCGCCCCAGCTAATGTATCACTCTCAGAATATTCACCAGAAATTGATGGTTTGAAGATGAGTAGTGCTCAACCGCTCGCTTACCCAATTCGGAAACCCAGTTAAACTTTGCAGCAAACACTCATTGAAGGTTTCATGCCATTTTGTGTGCCGTCGTGCTTCGTGCCTTTTTGGCTTCGTTTGAATTAGAGAGTCTTATCAGAGAGAGATTGATAGTATTTCTGTGAAACTGTGTGAAGTGTTTGTTTATTTGTAAGCCTTTGTTTGATTCTCCAGTTTTTCCTGATTATGGTTTGTTGAAGCATTTCCTTTGGCCTTCGATGAAATCTGACATTGCTAAATTCTGTAAGTCTAGTCATGCGTGTCAGTTATCTGGCAAGCCCAATTAGGTTATTCCTCCAGCGCCACTGAAACCGATACCTGGACTTGGTGAACCATTCGAGCGGATTTTGATTGATTGTGTTGGGCCATTTACCCAAAACTAAATCTGGAAATTCCTACTTGTTAACATTGATGTGTACGTCGACCAGATATCCTGAAGCGATACCACTACGTTCTCTTAAAGCTCATGCAATTGTTAAATTCTGTACCACTTTTGGAGTTACGAAATACATTCAGTCTGATCAAGGAACAAATTTCATGTCTAAAGTGTTCGCCAAAGTAATAAAGAAAATTAAACATTAAACATCAAGTCTCAAGGCGCTATCGAACGATTTCATCAAACTCTCAAGTCACCGTGTTGCAGCTGTCGTCGAGCCAACGACAATATGACTACTATAAAAGTACATAAAAATAAGCAAATATAATTCTTGAAAACAAAAACAAATGTTACATACCCTTTCTTCTCTTGATGGAAGAGATTTGAAAGTGCACCATTAGGCCTTGCGATGGCCAGGACATTTTGCAGTTCTTTATGTAGAGGTTAAAGTTGCCAGTCTCCACCAATGGCTGGGTTCCGTTCAGTGGTTTTACCAGAGGTTCCTTGCCCTGCCAAGTATACTTCATTGTAGGGATGTTTTCAGGTTGGAGGCATGTTGGAACAGTGTAGCTCAGAATGTGCACATCTGCGTAGTACGCATGGGGCACGATGAAATCCCACACTGTCTCTGCATTTTCAGGAAAAGTTTTTGGGGTAAAGAAATCCTGGGTTGAACTCCTCTCTGGGAGAACAACAGTGATATGAGCCAGTGCTGTAAAATAAATACAGTTCAACAATTCACCTGACAACTTTGTTTAGACAATTTGTGCTTAAACATATAAGCTTTACCTTTGCACTTACAGTTAGAGGGAACTCCCAGTGATACACCGATGACGTTCATGTCCAGAGTTTGACCTCCAGACACTTCCAAAGACAGTTTGCCAACATTACGCACATTGACTTGTCTAATGGTTCCATTCTGACAAAACCTCCCAACACTGACTTTCTCCGCCGTGATCATGTAAACGTGCTTGTCCGGGCAGCTGTCTGTCGGCTGAATCTGCCGTAAACCAGTTCTACTGAAATTCAAATGGATTGTCCCTGTAGCTGTAGGCTTCAGATTCCAGGTGAAGGTCCGATTGAACTTTTGAAAGGCATTGTGTTCTTTGGGTTCAATGTTTATCACTGTTGAACAAATGTGTTATGTCAGAGAAAGACCCAGCAGATTTATTGAGATGACAACAAGCACACAGTGTTAATTTAACCCTCTGGTGCTCCTCATTTTGGGGTCACACTCATAATCCTCCCAAATGTAGCCGAACACCTCAAATGCATTTTTCAGTTAAATCAATGTAATATATTTTGGTATTTCGAGGGAATTTTATGGTACTAAGTAGAAGTCATTTGATATATCGGCCAATATTTGGCATTTTTAAAATACTGTATGATAATTTGATAATTTTTTCTATTGATAATTTTTTCTGTTTGGCCGATGTGTCAGAAGCAGGACTTTTATTTTGACGGCGCATCAGACTTTTATTTTGATGTTACTGAAAACGGCAGTGCCTGAGAGGCCGTTTACATGACACCGTTTTCAACTAAAAACGGGAAAACTTTTTTATGCATTTTGGCCCTTCATTTACATGACAACAGCTTTTTGGGGGCCTGAAAGTTTTGAAAACGTGTTTCAAAGTGCAAGTTTTTGAAAACAATAGCATTATCGTCTGTGTGTTAACTACTAAAACACGACTTTGCATGTGTGTTACGTATTCAGTCTACAGGTGTGTAGTGTTTCTTTACAAGTGACATTGGCATTTACTGGCCTGGAAGCAGAATACAGTGTTTTTAGTCGTTTTCACCGATTTGTGTGAACAGGGATCGTTTTGACAACGTTGTTGTCTGCAAGAGAAAAAAAAAACTCAAAAAGGAAAGACTTTTGGTTTGTAGTACATCATTGTCGTGTAAACATACCTTGAGAAAATGGCTCTCTCCGTCTTTATTATTTTACGCACTTCGTCTGAAATACTTCCCTACTATATACTATGCGAAAAACAGTACTCAGAACGCATAGTATTTGAAAAAAAGTATGCGAAAAGTACCCGGATGACCTACTACTTCCGCCGAGATTCTGAAGTGTGCATTCGATGGACACTTTACTATCCCATGAGGCCACAGGATTGGATTTATGAATGGCTGTGAAGCGACGCAACTGATGCTGGTAGGTCACGTGAAAATAACAACCGAATTTCATTCATACTACCCATATTCATTCTATATAGAGCATACTTTTTTAACAGTCACAAAGTAAATTCATATGTAGTACCAGAATGTGATTTTGGACGCAGTGTCTGTCTCTGTTTAACATTCCTATCTAGTGCGTTTTTAGATAGACCTGTTAAGCAAAGAAAGTAAACAGTATACAAGTATTATAGTGTTGCTTTTATTTTATTAGTAATAAAAAGGCAAACACTTACCGTCAGCATTTAGCAAATACGCGCTTATAACATTTAAACAAATCTTTGAATATCTAATAAACATTTAATAATCACAAACCTTGCAGACTTAGTCAAATCTAGCTGTGAGATCTTGTATGAAACCAAGCCCTGAAAGGGACAGGCCTATTGTTTTTCTAAGGATTATTATTATTTTTGTTGAAGGTTTCAGGGGCTTTTAGGGCCCTTAAAATGCTCAAAAACATTTGAAAATTTGCACACGGGTCAGGATCCGCAGCCATTAGGTCCGGGCCAAAGCTGGTACACAGTCGTGGCTGGGAGGTTCTACGGCGCCCTCTAGAACAGAATCTGGAATCATGGGTACATACAAACTCGGTACACATATAGATCTCACTGGGCTGAACAACTTTCGCACTGTATTTTATTAGCTCCACCCAACTAGTTGGCTATTTAGGGTTGTTTGAAAAATAGATGGGCAAACCCTTAGAGTTAACATATTCAAGTTTCTTTTTCAATCAATGTAGTATGTGTAACTTAAGCAGATTAGTGCTCTGTTTAGGGACAATAAATTAGTAAGTAGAGCATAGGTTTATTTTTAAACAGGGTTGGATATTTTTTTTTGCTGTTAAACAGTGTTTTAAAGTACAATCATGTCCTTTCATTCCACACTGCATTTGCATGTATTTAAACATTATCAAAGACTACTTTCTGTCAGTTTAGATTTTATTTTTTGTTTAAAATGTTAAATCTTCTGAATCTCACTCTGTCCTTCCCCTCCCCCTCAGCCCCCCCTCAGAGTTTAACCCTTTCATTGCTGTGTGCTTTTGCCTGCATTAAAGGATAAGAAATCCCCTAGGCCTTGACTTTTTCTATACACATTTGAATAAAACAAAGGCATAGAACCAGTTAATTTGCAAGGCACTGACAATTTAGTTTTATAATTAGGTTAACTAGGTAGGTTAATAATTAGGTTACTAAAAATATTTATTGAGATAAATACTGGACAAAATATAACTTTGCACTCATTTGAAAGTGACCTAAAACATCCTATGACATGATATTAATCTAAATTTAAATGATCTCATGGACGTGGCTGTTGTGGTTCACGGTCATAGGGGCACCAACTGCTGCAGTAAATGTGGCATATTCAAACAACTTTGACATTGTCCTTTTACACCCAGTTTAAATGTATACTGCCCATTGTGCACAGTTGCCCTAAAGCCACTGGGGTGGCGGTGGCGCCGGGGCTTGGGCCCGTCATCGCTGCTTGCAGCTATATTCTCTTTTTGTTATTCATATTTTTTTTAAACAATTTCTTATTTGTGAATAATAATGTTATAGGATTACAGTGTCAAGAAGTTGGTGAGTAAATCATGGGGTAATTTTAATTTTTGGGCGAACTATCCCTTTAAGTTTTACAGATATATTTTTACATTTATTTTTTATTTCTAATTTATTAAATATTAAGTAAATTAAATATCAGTTATAAATATATTGGCCACCCTGCTCTCTTAGATATCAGCATCAGGCATATAAATTGTTCTCACAATTTTTATAATATCCATACAATTTGTTTTACATTATTTACATTATTTTTTAATTAATCATGGCTGATTTGTAGATTCTACCCCCAAAATATTCGGTCGCCCTCCCCCCACCTAATTTCTATGGCTGTAATTTTTGACCAAGAGGAGTATAAGCATGACTTTTTTTAGGACATGTAACTTTTTTGTGTGTGTGTGTGTGTGTGTGTGTGTATATGTGTGTGAGTGCACCAGAGCAGAGGGCATAATTCAAGATAGATTATAATGTTCTGTACACAAAATACTATAAAAGGAGAGGGACGTCCCTAGCAGTCCCAGCTTTTAATAGGTTGCCATAATGGAGATGCTTAGATGTAAAACAAGACTTTTAATAAGTGAAAGATTTATATCTTAATGACCAGTGAAATATGATTGTGTACATTAAAAATGTAAGGAGTAAAAGTATTATTTTTATCTGACCTCGCTCAGCAATATCTCTGATGATCTCCACGGTGAACACATTCTCTGGCTGTGAACAGCTGAAATCCAGACGTGTGTCACTTTTGAGGACAACAGAAGACTGGCACACCTTTCTTATACAAACTTTGCACTGTGTGTTTATGCCAGCACTAGTATTAATGTGGATGCTTGTTCCCCGTTCAACAGCAACGTTGAGCTCTGCACCACCTGAAATGATGTGAAAACAAACTTAAGCAAAGATTTTAGGTTAAAATGCATACAAGTATAACAAGAAAAAATATATATATTTTAGATGCTGAAACAAATTTAACCTTCACCACTTTAACATTTTGTGTTTTTCACATACATAGAGAGTGTGACAAATTTATAAAATTTTACACTCTTTAAATGTAAGGTTCTTCATTGCTATTTATGGTTCCATGAAGAACCTTTAAAGGCCCACCGAAGTGAAGTGTTAACGTAATTTCCGCTGAAACAGGAAGACAGGGTGGGACATTTCGAACAGCTCCTCCCCTTTTTAAAACAGCCAGTAGCGTTTAGTTTATATCACAGCTCGTCCAGAGCCGTTAGGCTCCGTAAAGCTGCAGTTTTCTCCTAATCTCTAACTGTTTCTCCTCCATATCACTTTAAAATATATCATTCTGTATAGAATTAAAACGGGTCCGATACGTTTTCTGGTCTGCGCCAATTTGTGTTGTCAAAAATATTGATATTCCGATAAAAACTGAAATATCTGAAACGATACAATACTCATTTCCCAAAGTATCGATAACAGCTGAGCTTTGTCGCTTTCACTCTCTCCTTTCCTTCTCTCTTTACACACACCACACACGTGACCGCAGCGCCTAACTAGCTCCGGTTAAATAGCATTGGTGAATAGAAGGATGGTGTGTGCGAGCCTCCGCGACCGCCGTTGGTTGATGAACACAGCAGGAGCCCTAACTGGAATTATTTTGGATTTGAGGCAAACGAACATGGAAAGGCGAAGGACATAAGCCAATATGCAAACATTGCTAAAGAGCAGTGCTAACAAAATGTGCTAACATCACTAATTTAGCAAAGCACCTGAAAGACAGACACGCGGACCCTACACTCACCTAAAGGATTATTAGGAACACCTGTTCAATTTCTCATTAATGCAATTATCTAATCAACCAATCACATGGCAGTTGCTTCAATGCATTTAGGGGTGTGGTCCTGGTCAAGACAATCTCCTGAACTCTAAACTGAATGTCAGAATGGGAAAGAAAGGTGATTTAAGCAATTTTGAGCGTGGCATGGTTGTTGGTGCCAGACGGGCCGGTCTGAGTATTTCACAATCTGCTCAGTTACTGGGATTTTCACGCACAACCATTTCTAGAGTTTACAAAGAATGGTGTGAAAAGGGAAAAACATCCAGTATGCGGTAGTCCTGTGGGCGAAAATGCCTTGTTGATGCTAGAGGTCAGAGCAGAATGGCCCGACTGATTCAAGCTGATAGAAGAGCAACTTTGACTGAAATAACCACTCGTTACAACCGAGGTATGCAGCAAAGCATTTGTGAAGCCACAACACGCACAACCTTGAGGCGGATGGGCTACAACAGCAGAAGACCCCACCGGGTACCACTCATCTCCACTACAAATAGGAAAAAGAGGCTACAATTTGCACGAGCTCACCAAAATTGGACAGTTGAAGACTGGAAAAATGTTGCCTGGTCTGATGAGTCTCGATTTCTGTTGAGACATTCAGATGGTAGAGTCAGAATTTGGCGTAAACAGAATGAGAACATGGATCCATCATGCCTTGTTACCACTGTGCAGGCTGGTGGTGGTGGTGTAATGGTGTGGGGGATGTTTTCTTGGCACACTTTAGGCCCCTTAGTGCCAATTGGGCATCGTTTAAATAACACGGCCTACCTGAGCATTGTTTCTGACCATGTCCATCCCTTCATGACCACCATGTACCCATCCTCTGATGGCTACTTCCAGCAGGATAATGCACCATGTCACAAAGCTCGAATCATTTCAAATTGGTTTCTTGAACATGACAATGAGTTCACTGTACTAAAATGGCCCCCACAGTCACCAGATCTCAACCCAATACAGCATCTTTGGGATGTGGTGGAACGGGAGCTTCGTGCCCTGGATGTGCATCCCACAAATCTCCATCAACTGCAAGATGCTATCCTATCAATATGGGCCAACATTTCTAAAGAATGCTTTCAGCACCTTGTTGAATCAATGCCACGTAGAATTAAGGCCGTTCTGAAGGCGAAAGAGGGTCAAACACAGTATTAATATGGTGTTCCTAATAATCCTTTAGGTGAGTGTATATAAAGAATTTCGAGAGGTTGGTAACTTAACTGTTCTCATTTTAACATCACTAAAACAGTAACCAATATTGCTCAGTATTGTTGCTGATATGAATGTGTTGTCCCCCCAACCCCCAGTTATTCTGAAAGTTAATATAATCTGACTGAGGAATCTTAAACAGTTTTAGCTGACAAGAAAATACTTTTGACTGTGGTCAAAAGAACATGACCTTAGGTACTGTTGTGCTTAACTTTATGCAACAAATTTAACAAATTATTATTTAACAAATTCTGCAATTTGTCCTCATGTCGTTCCAGTGAGGTTTGTTTTTGCATGTGATGCACACACGTTTGCGCTTCCGTTTTTACTATAGCACTCTATGTATGTGCGTTGATCAATGTTTATATGTGAATCCGAAATTAAAATCTGTTCATCATATAAGTGTTAATGTATAAACCAAAATTAATGAACAACGAGCAATACCTTTGTTAGCATATTTTTTTTAATCTTTGATAGCATTAGTTAAAATACAATGGTTCAAGTTAGCTCCGGCCCAATAAAAAATATAAACAGATAGACAATGGATTTTAATTAGTAAATGTATTAGTAAAGGTTTAAATTGACTTTTAACTAAGATTAACAGATGTTTTAGAAGTATTTTTCATAGTTAATTCATGTTAACTAATGTTAACTAATAACTATTACTTACCATTAGCTTAAGTTATAAGAATTAGTTAGATAGATAAGTTAATTTTAAAGGCGTGATCTAAAAATATATTTTTTTATTTTTATTTTTTTATTAAAGTCTGATATTTCTCTTATAGTACCAGAAAGAGGCTGAAGAGACTCGACCTACAACAAAAACAACACGCTCACAACCTACCCTACCAGCTGTATTTGAGCAACAAAGAAAGTATGAAGCAAACTCAAATTAAGCTAAGAACCTGAACAGGGCTGTAGAGATGTTCACAAGTCCTTCATCTGGAGTCAGAGTCAAGTCTGGAGTCTTCTGTCACGAGTCACGAGTCAAGTCTCAAGTCAAGTCATTTCATGTCTTACAAAAAAAAAAAAAAAAAAAAAATCATCTATCATCTGTTTGGTTTGTAATAAAGGTCCTAAGATGCAAGAATACATCCAGCCTGTTACATTATAATCCATTATAATGTACAATACAAAACAACTGTCCTGGCAACAAGACGAGTAGTTATTTTCAATACAGTCGCTGAGTGGACACAAGATGGCGCCAGTCACGTTTGTTATACAGCGTTGTTATTGGCAACAGTTGTTCAGAAAATATCAAACCTCGGACTGTTTCCCAGTTGTTTTCAATAGAAAACTTTACGGATGCTGATTGTGATACGTTAAAATATGCGCAGTAATAAATGGATTAACATCTTTCTATCTCTCGTAGACACACATTAAGAGAGAGGAAAGCTGCATATACTATGAAAAGATTGATAAAAGTAAAACGTAGTGCTAGGTTTAAAGGTTAGAATTTATTCATGTTTTAACAGGCAGGCAATCCAAAAGAGCCACCCATCTACACCACGGTAAATTAATGTCACTAACCTTTGTGGATGCGATGTCTAATAAAATGACATTCCAGTGTCTTTAATTGTTTTCCACACATTCTTTGCATCTAGCCGATCTGACACGGTAATACATCCAAATGTGAGAACATTTGAACAGAGATCCTGTCATGTTTCATGGGACTCTTATGATGCGCGCAATACACCGACATACGTAATCAAATTCTATGACAAGGGTCCGATCTACCATGTCACGTACATGTGAAGCATATATTGTAACATTTCAATATAAATAAGGATTAAAGACTTAACTTGTGAAATTTTAAAAACAACTTTTTTTTGTCGAGTCAAGTCTGAAGTCTCATAAAATGCGACTCAAGTCCTAGTCACTAACTCGAGTGCCCATCTCTGCTAAACACATTGCTTAACCTAAGGTTCACGGACAGTTTTGTAACCTTAAAAGAGGAGGTTAAACAGAATCTTGTGGTGAATCATGTCAATTTGCCAGAAGAAGGGGGCCAAAGTCGGCAAACCTTGTCTCCAGGTGACGAGCAGCAACCAGCAAAGAAAACTAAGAGAGATCTGAAGGGACTGTTAACAAGCGTACAGGGGGAAAAAAATTGTGAACATGGAGAGGGCGCATCATCCAGAGAAGAGGGTGAGGGTGCTGAAACAGAACTCAAAAATTAGTTCTCAGC
Organism: Rhinogobio ventralis; assembly: GCA_039654625.1. Taxonomy (NCBI): domain Eukaryota; kingdom Metazoa; phylum Chordata; class Actinopteri; order Cypriniformes; family Gobionidae; genus Rhinogobio; species Rhinogobio ventralis. The sequence goes on from CM077201.1 coordinate 36,974,111, forward strand.
ATATGCAAAGATGCCTGAAATCAGTGCAGAAGAGGACCCACTCTCATCGTGGAGGACACGAGACAACTTTACCTTACCCAGTTTGCTAAGAAGTTTTTGTGCATCTCTGCTTCAGAGCGTGTATTTAGTATATCAGGGCTCATTTGCAGTCCAAGAAGGGCACAACTTACAGAGGAGCACATTGACAAGCTGGTGTTTCTAGCTCAAAATCTAAAAGTTGCAGAACAACTTTAGGCTACAGTAATGGGTGTCACTCTCACTCACCTCTGTAGAAAAAAAATCTGCATACAGGTGCTGGTCATATAATTAAAATATCATCAAAAAGTTGATTTATTTCACTAATTCCATTCAAAAAGTGAAACTTGTATATTATATTCATTCATTACACACAGACTGATATATTTCAAATGTTTATTTCTTTTTAATTTTGATGATTATGACTGACAACTAAAGAAAATCCCAAATTCAGTATCTCAGAAAATTAGAATATTGTGAAAAGGTTCAATATTGAAGACACCTGGTGCCACACTCTAATCAGCTAATTCACTCAAAACACCTGCAAAGGCCTTTAAATGGTCTCTCAGTCTAGTTCTGTAGGCTACACAATCATGGGGAAGACTGCTGACTTGACAGTTGTCCAAAAGACGACCATTGACACACCTTGCACAAGGAGGGCAAGGCACAAAAGGTCATTGCAAAAGAGGCTGGCTGTTCACAGAGCTCTGTGTCCAAGCACATTAATAGAGAGGCGAAGGGAAGGAAAAGATGTGGTAGAAAAAAAGTGTACAAGCAATAGGGATAACCGCACCCTGGAGAGGATTGTGAAACAAAACCCATTCAAAAATGTGGGGGAGATTCACAAAGAGTGGACTGCAGCTGGAGTCAGTGCTTCAAGAACCACTACGCACAGACGTATGCAAGACATGGGTTTCAGCTGTCGCATTCCTTGTGTCAAGCCACTCTTGAACAACAGACAGCGTCAGAAGTGCCTCGCCTGGGCTAAAGACAAAAAGGACTGGACTGCTGCTGAGTGGTCCAAAGTTATGTTCTCTGATAAAAATGAAAATTTGGCATTTACTTTGGAAATCAGGGTCCCAGAGTCTGGGAAAGAGAGGAGAGGCACACAATCCACGTTGCCTGAGGTCCAGTGTAAAGTTTCCACAGTCAGTGATGGTTTGGGGTGCCATGTCATCTGCTGGTGTTGGTCCACTGTGTTTTCTGAGGTCCAAGGTCAACGCAGCCGTATAACAGGAAGTTTTAGAGCACTCCATGCTTCCTGCTGCTGACCAACTTTATGGAGATGCAGATTTCATTTTCCAACAGGACTTGGCACCTGCACACAGTGCCAAAGCAACCAGTACCTGGTTTAAGGACCATGGTATCCCTGTTCTTAATTGGCCAGCAAACTCGCCTGACCTTAACCCCATAGAAAATCTATGGGGTATCGTGAAGAGGAAGATGCGATATGCCAGACCCAACAATGCAGAAGAGCTGAAGGCCACTATCAGAGCAACCTGGGCTCTCATAACACCTGAGCAGTGCCACAGACTGATCAACTCCATGCCACGCCGCATTGCTGCAGTAATTCAGGCAAAAGGAGCCCCAACTAAAATCCTCCCCCAATTTCTAAAAATCCTTTCTTTGTATTGGTCTTAAGTAATATTCTAATTTTCCGAGATACTGAATTTGGGATTTTCCTTAGTTGTCAGTTATAATCATCAAAATTAAAAGAAATAAACATTTGAAATATATCAGTCTGTGTGTAATGAATGAATATAATATACAAGTTTCACTTTTTGAATGGAATTAGTGAAATAAATCAACTTTTTGATTATATTCTAATTATATGACCAGCACCTGTATAATTGCTTCCATTTATTTTTTTGTTTACTTATTTGTTACTTGATGCATAAGAATGCACTGATTTTGTTTTACTTGCAGTTTAGTGCCTTTTGTTGACCTTGTGACTGGACTTTTGGATTTTTTTACTTGCACTTTATTGATTTCCTGAATGTTTGACAATCTGAGAAGCCTTTGAACAAGTGCACTACCTCAAGACGTTTTTGTTCATGTAAAATATACCTCATTGTCATGTTCTAGACTTGCTATATCTATCTTTAAATAAAACCCTTTACACCCTTAATATTGTGACAGTTTTTTCCCTTCGGTATCGAAAATGGTATCGAATATCGATACTTTTGAAGGTATCGTATCGAAGTTAGAAATTCCAGCATCGTGACAACACTAGCGCCAATCATATGATCCGATTAGTACTATTGTGTCTCTGGACTGGAGCTGCGGCGGTTCACTGACACTGACGTGAACCAGACTTCATTCGCCCCAATGGAAAGCATATTTACACTGTCATGAATCGTTCCCTATCCCCTGTATAGTGCATATGAGCTAGTGATGTGTCGTTCATGAACGATTCGATCATTTTGAACGAATCTTTAATATGACTCGAGAACAACGAGTTGTCTCAGAGAGCGATTCGTTCATTTTGTGTTGACCGCGCATGCGCAACATCCCATATGTTCTGTACAGGAAACAGAATTGATTAGTTCATCTCTCGAGTCTTCGGGTTTGAGTAATTCGTTCATCAAGTCCCAGCCCCATAGGCAAGGCTATGCAGTCTGTACCGGAAACAGAAAAGATTGGTTAATCTATCGAGTCTTCGGGTTCGAGTCGTTCGTTCTTGTCACGTGACAGCCCTGTTGGATGCTGAAATTAGTTAATTCACAACCTTCTTTACAAGCAAGTGCGTAGTTTTTTTGCTTGTTTAGTTCAGTTTTTTAGCTAGCATAATAATTGATTTTCCTATGAAGACTGGACACATTGGGTTGGTTAGAATGGATAGGCATAACATAAATGTTTATTGCACATATCTTCTGATAATTTTATAATAATAAATATATTACAACATGCAGTCAATAATACTACTGTAATGTTGTATATATTGCGAAACATTGAACCGGGAAGCGGTCACGTGACAAAAGAACGAGACTCATACCTGAAGACTCGAGAGATGAACTAATCATTTCGGTTTCTGCATTCAGCCTATGGGGACTTGAACGAACGACTCAAACCCGAAGACTTGATAGATGAGCTAATCTTTTCTGTTTCCGGTGACTGCATAGCCTTGTCTATGGGGCTGGGACTTGATGAACGAATGACTCGAACCCGAAGACTCGAGGTGAACTAATCAGTTCTGTTTCCGGACTGCATGCTTTGCATATGAGGTTGTCACAGCCCAGATTAGACACTGATGACGGAACTAACGGCTCGAACCCGAAGACACGAGAGGTGTACTAATCTGTCCAGGGAACAGACGTGATTAAATGTTAAGTGACAAAAGAAAGAACGATTTGGATCGGGAGGTGAGGTGAACTAACAGAATGCATACATAGTCTGAAGACCCAGCTAAGCAACTAATTAATCATTTCTTTCTCAAAGTTTGGCCATGGCTGCATTAACTTATAGTTCATTTTTTATTCCAAAAGTACTAAATGTGTTGGAAAATCTAACATGTAACATTTTAATTATATTCTGCTGAAAGCAACGAAATGAACAAAATGACTTGAAAAAAGATTCGTTCATTTTGCTGAACGAGATTCAAAGATCCGAGTCAGTAAAATGATCCGAACTTCCCACTACTAATATGAGCCATTCACCATGTAGAAAATAGTAAATGTGTGACCGATTTCAGCCGCAGCTTCAGCATCTGTTAATAATGTAGGGGGTGGGGCTTCAGAGTCTAGAGAGCATTTGATTGGACAGAAAATCTGACAAGAAGCTGAAGTGCAGAGTGATGTCATCAAAATCATTGATCCATATTGGATGTTTAAAGATTATATATTCTAAATGCGAATTTTGTCATTGTTTTTTAGCACACTAGCTTATAGGTTAGATGACAGAAACACTAGCATATTCATACTAAAAGCTAATAAACTTCCATTTTGATTTCATGGGGACTTTAACATTCCCGGAGCCTTTCTATTGTACAAAAGGTTCTTTATAGTGGAAAATGTTCTTTAGATGATTGAAATGTTCTTCACAAAAACAGAAAATGGTTCATTTTCTGTAAATCTGCTTTAAAAAGACGATATGTATTGTGAAAAGCCCTATACAAATACATTTGAATTGAGTTCTTTGTTTTTTCTATGTCATTGCTATTTTATGTTTTAGATGTGCACCCAAAACAACACAGTTAAAATGTATTGAAAGCTGTAATGTAAAAAATCAAATGAAATTTGTCATTAGTCAATATCAATCGAACAAATCCAACACCCTGCTGTCAGTCTTGCTTTCTTAGAAGATTAAGATATGGGAAGGATTCATTTCTTCAGTGAAAAAGCATATTTAAAAAAACAAAAACAAAATATTAACTGACCAAATTACACTGTAAAAACTAGACCCACTTCAACGTGATAATAATCAGACCAAACAGTGTAGTCAGTTTATAAAAACAGTTCTCTACATTTAAATGAGATGAACACAAGTGTGAAGAGGTAAAGATTAACCCTCTGTATGGGCATCGAAATGTATATTAGTACCTGTGAATGTTGTGTGTTAGAGTGCATGTTACCTGTGAGCTCCGACAGGAAAACACCCAAAAGAAGCGAAAAGCGCGTGAACCGCCAAATTCGCATGACTTTTTAATATCCAGAAAACTCCTTACAGTGGGCTGCAAATGTAAGCGTGCGCCATTGACCGCAGACATTAGTTTTGACTGTTCCTCAGAGACAATAAAGCGGCTTCCTGGTTTGCGACAGACTTCTAGGTTAGTCATCCACGTGAATCCCCGTAAATCCGCAACAAGCAGCCGTAGAAACGACCTCGTGCTCGGGGGCCACTTAAAAAACGTGGGCTAGTGGATAAAAGCACCTACTAATAGTAGGCTAATGTACATAACCTGCTTGTTTAAAAAAGAAAGAAAGTGCAGTAGCCCTGCCCAAGCTATAGGCTACTGTTACTTGTAGTCCCGCCTTTCATCACCTCATTCATCAAAACAGGTAAATGCTGGTCAGTCCTTAAAAGACTGCATTTTCCAGAACAATGCACTTTAAAAAACAAAATGTGAATGCATAAAAGTGCTACTTCACATCTAACAGATTAACAAACACATTTATTACAATTAATCTGGAAAGTCTCATTGTATTACTACTCTATTTAGATGTAATGATGTACAATTAAATACAATTAATGAGATGAAAGCAAATTCAAGTCTATTTAGTGTGTTTTTCATAAAGTTTTTTTGTACTGAGATAATTTAAAGGAATACAATTCTGTCATTGTTTAACCTTTAACCCCTTAAGCCCTGAAGGCATTTTCAGAGTTGTTTGTGACATACACAAAAGTAAAGACTCATAACTCCAAAACTTTTATCAGGACATTCTCATACTGAGAAACTGCAACAACAAAAAAATTATACATATATTTCTAATTTGAAATCCAATATCTCACCAAGGTAGGCGTTTTTTAAATTGTTGTTTTGTGAGTGACATACACAAAAGTAATGACTTGTAACTCCAAAACCGTTGCAAAGAGAGTCAAATGGTTGGTGTCGTTTGATAGAAAACTTTTTTAAATTACATTTGGACATTTGTATGCTGAGAAACTACTTATAAAATAAAAATAAATAAAAGTGTGCACAAGGGAAATTTCACATTCGTTAGGAGTTGATCAAAATATTACATTCATTAAAAAGCTGAGTTTCTAAGCTTTAAAATGCTACCTATTTTGTGTTGTTTCCGCCAGCGGTACCTCGGGTCTTTAGTGACCCGGGACGTCATTCACTCACCTCCTCCTCATTCATTTTTTAGAAGTTAGACATTAACCTTCTTAGTATTCCTCAATCAATTTATTATAAACAATATAACAAGAAAGAAAATATATAAAAGAGTACCTGTTTTCCCATTCATTTTTTATAAAGATTGCATAGGGTCGCTAACGACCCGAGGTGTGTAACAGTGTAATGTTTTCTGCACAACAATAATTGAATCTTTGCTGACTGAATAAGTGCAATTCACCTTTATACCACAAGGTGTCTGATACACAATGATGAAATGACGTTTCACTCATAGTTACCGCAGGCAGAAAACAAAAGAATAGGAAGAATCATCAGCAAAACTTGAAATGTCTCAGAGATTTACTGAACGCAATCATATATTAGTGTCACTGTCTCTTGGATGGATCTGGTCAAGAGGCTGTTAGCGATCAAAATATTGATTTTGAAGATGTTGAAAATGATAGTTTTTAGGATATGTTTGAGATGGCGAATATGAGCCAGATGCTGAATGTACTGGGAAATGAGATGACGAGGACAGTGATGATGGTATAAAACATCTGCTCAAACTGAACCCTTCCAAGCTCCAAAAGCTAACAAAATATGCTTTATTTTATTCTTCTATAATTGCTACTCTAATATCAGGAGAGTTTTATACTATCACAACAGGTAGAGATCCATCCGTGTGAGATATACACTCACCTAAAGGATTATTAGGAACACCATACTAATACTGTGTTTGACCCCCTTTCGCCTTCAGAACTGCCTTAATTCTACGTGGCATTGATTCAACAAGGTGCTGAAAGCATTCTTTAGAAATGTTGGCCCATATTGATAGGATAGCATCTTGCAGTTGATGGAGATTTGTGGGATGCACATCCAGGGCACGAAGCTCCCGTTCCACCACATCCCAAAGATGCTCTATTGGGTTGAGATCTGGTGACTGTGGGGGCCATTTTAGTACAGTGAACTCATTGCCATGTTCAAGAAACCAATTTGAAATGATTTGAGCTTTGTGACATGGTGCATTATCCTGCTGGAAGTAGCCATCAGAGGATGGGTACATGGTGGTCATAAAGGGATGGACATGGTCAGAAACAATGCTCAGGTAGGCCGTGGCATTTAAACGATGCCCAATTGGCACTAAGGGGCCTAAAGTGTGCCAAGAAACATCCCCCACACCATTACACCACCACCACCAGCCTGCACAGTGGTAACAAGGCATGATGGATCCATGTTCTCATTCTGTTTACGCCAAATTCTGACTCTACCATCTGAATGTCTCAACAGAAATCGAGACTCATCAGACCAGGCAACATCAGTCTTCAACTGTCCAATTTTGGTGAGCTCGTGCAAATTGTAGCCTCTTTTTCCTATTTGTAGTGGAGATGAGTGGTACCCGGTGGGGTCTTCTGCTGTTGTAGCCCATCCGCCTCAAGGTTGTGCATGTTGTGGCTTCACAAATGCTTTGCTGCATACCTCGGTTGTAACGAGTGGTTATTTCAGTCAAAGTTGCTCTTCTATCAGCTTGAATCAGTCGGCCCATTCTCCTCTGACCTCTACCATCAACAAGGCATTTTCGCACACAGGACTGCCGCATACTGGATGTTTTTCCCTTTTCACACCATTCTTTGTAAACTCTAGAAATGGTTGTGCGTGAAAATCCCAGTAACTGAGCAGATTGTGAAATACTCAGACCGGCCCGTCTGGCACCAACAACCATGCCACGCTCAAAATTGCTTAAATCACCTTTCTTTCCCATTCTGACATTCAGTTTAGAGTTCAGGAGATTGTCTTGACCAGGACCACACCCCTAAATGCATTGAAGCAACTGCCATGTGATTGGTTGATTAGATAATTGCATTAATGAGAAATTGAACAGGTGTTCCTAATAATCCTTTAGGTGAGTGTATACCGAATATGTAATAATGATTAGTGAAACATTCATGCATTTAAGGGGTTAAAGTTGTTCTCTCAAGTTATTCACACTCAAAATTGCTTTGTTCTGCTAAACACAAAGGGAGACATTTTGAAGAACGTTTATAATATTTTATTTATTGTAGTATTTTTTTTCCCATATGGAAGTTAATGAGCTCCATCGTGTTCTGCAGAACAAGGAAATGTATGCGGGTTTGGAGCAATTTGAGGGTGAGTAAATGATGACAGAATTTTCATTTTTGAGTGAACTAACCCTTTAAAGGTTCTGGAAATACACCATTTTAAACAAAAATGACAACTGTTGTCCTCTAGGAGGCGCTGTGTGACATTATCAGTTTATCCATTTGCTCAATATCCATTATAATAAATCACATTTAGATTATGTAAGGATCAGTGGAGAGACTATTTAGTGTCACAGCACAACTTGAGTTGAACAAAGAGTTGAATTACGGTTACAGTTCTGATTGTCTGGTTATGTAATGTAATCTATGTAAATTATGTTTTTATGCATCCAATGTCTTTAATTCATTTTAATCATGTCTTATTTTGACTTGTTTTGTTGGTAAATCACATTGTGCTCTTCTGTTATTTGCATTGGAAAGAGTGACGGGAACTGCTAACCTGACTGAGTCATAATATCTTAATTTGTTTAATCATTTTTAATAATTAACCATTTTTATTAATGCATTTCCAAAGATATAGACTTACCTACAGTACACTCTTCTCACTTTACATTATATGTGTCACATACAAGAAAGTACTAAAAGTACCATTATCATTGTCAGATATTAAATCATTAGTAAACTATCTTTTAGTCATAGGTTTAACCTTCATAAATAAAGTCATTTGTACCCAATTGAAAAAAAGTTTTGTGGTTATTTGAAAATGGTTCTTTTAAAAAAATGTTTTATGAAAACTCAATGTAATAATATTTTTATAAATAATAATATTAATAATAAATCATAATAAATAGTAATATTACCTTTGTATGGTGCGTGCCATTGTAAAGACTGTAGGTCTATCCCTACTGAATGATGGAGCGGTCCCAGCGATAGAAGTAGTGAGTGAAACTGCATCAAATGTCTGTGTTTTGTTAGCAATCGGCGCGTAAGTGCATATAATGTAAACAACACGAACGTAGTGAATCAAAAGTTATCCAGAGATAATGTGATGATGTATTGTGTGTGTGTGTGTGTGTGCTCTCGTGACTCTTTAGCTAAGCCCACTGCACGCCTCCAGGAGCTCAAATGTACTCAAGATTAACATGAGATTGGCAGAAACTGTGTGTGTTATGTAGTGTTGTAGTCTTGTCTTGGTCTCAGACTTAGAGGACTTGGGATTTTGGTTCTTAAGACCATTTTTTGAAATGACCACGACTGCTGGGATATTACTAAATTGCTGGTACATTGTCTGATTTAATTATTAACATAATAAATGTGATTGGATGTAAAACTTAAACAGATGCAATCAATAACTTATTTCTACTTTGATTTATTTGTGGCGGTTCAGAAATGAGGGTTGTGTCATACAATAATACAAATGCTCACAAAATTCAAGATATTGTTGCAAAAATGTATTTGTATGAGATCTGGATTTGTATATTATAACGTGATATAATTAAGCAATATCACAAAAGCAAGAGAGATTTAATGATTTCATTGGATTGGTATAACAGCTCTATATATAGTGTCTTATTCTAATTATGTTTATTGATTAAAAATAAGTAATTACTCAGGCAGTAATGTGGATCTTTATAAATTTAAGGAGTGCTGGTCTGGTCTTGGTCTTGGTCTTGACTCTGTCTCGCCTTGCCTTGCCTTGGTCTTGGTCTTGTCTTGGTCTCAACACACATTGGTCTTGGTCTCGACTCAGTCTCGGATTCGGTGGTCTTGACTACAACACTAGTGTTATGTACCCTTTAAAACATACACAACCAGTCAGAAGATTGGAATAATAAAAACATTTTTATTTGTCCCCCTCAGTAGAAAGCGGCACAAGCATATCAGATTGCGAAAGAGAACAGCCAAATGTCTTCAGCAAAGGGTAAGAAATACTATGACCGAGTAGTGAGAGGTGCCATTCTTCAACCAGGAGATCGGTGTTAGTCAGAAACCTTTCGGAGAGTTACGTGCATACTGGGAAAAGGATGTACATCGGGCCGTGGAGCGCATCGGTGATGGCCCAGTGTACAAGATACAACCTGAGACAGGTTCCAAGATCCTTTGTGTGCTTCACCACAACCTCCTGCTTGATGTCAATGACTTACCTTTGGTAGATCCCAAGCTAAGGAGACAAGGAAAGTAAAACACAGAATACAAGTGAGAACTCAGCCGGAGAATGAGTCAGACTCAAATGCTTCAGACGAGGAGGAACATACTTACCGGTATGACCTTCGTGCGAGCATACCTTGCTACATTCCACAAACGGAGAGTGAACCTGTAACTCAAACAACCCAAAACCATTCTTACCTCCGTCCGACTGCAATGGAATTCTATCCTGATGCCAGATGTCATCCCACGGAGAACCAGGTTCAAGAGCTGGACCAGGAACACCTGGAGACTCGACGGTTTGTTCCAAGTCCAAGGTCTGGGACACTAGGGCCCGTATGTATAAAACTTCTCAGAAATGCTCTTAAGAATAGTCTTAAGCTTTGACTTAAGTGTCAAAAAATTCTTAGTAAAAAGTAGGACTTGTCTAAGAGTAGGAGGCTTTTATAAAGAAGCTAAAAGCAACTTTCAGAAAAGTCTAAGACTTCAAGATTCTTAAGTGCTGACTGATGTGGCACTTAAGTGTTGCAAACTAAGGACTACAATGATGTCAACCCAAAATGGCCGCCCTCAACCTCTGAATCAGCCAATAGTGAGCATGCAAGGGTGAAGTCACAGCAGCACGACACCAATCATTTAATGTAATTATAATAAAATCATTTAATTAAGACACTGAAACTTAATATTTAAATTGATAAAACTGTGCACTGTGCAAAATTATCATGAATTAGTATTGATGCTGTGGGATCCTTTTCTATAAATATACGTCTCCTCATTTACAGTTGGAGCAATGATGTGAACATGAGTTCCATCAACGGCTCCAACAACTCCAGGGAAGCCCGAAATCCTCATAAAAGTGTCTTGCTTTTGCCGCATGGTTTGAATGTTAGTTGGAAAGTCAATGAACTGCCATACAATAGTGGTCAAAAGTGATGCCCTGCCTAGAAACATTTACATGTTCACCCTTTATTTAAATATTATTAAAAATGTGTTAAAGATTTTGTAAGCAAATTGCGTAGTTGTGATTGGAGCCAATTGTATTATTTGTGATAACACAATGAAACATGCCAAATTGTACGGACATAATTTTCCAGGCTGTCATACAAGAAATTATGAACACATGCAAATGCAAGAGGGGGGGGGGGGGGTAGCTGTAGCTGTAGTTTGCCTTTTTTGCCAAATAATTTTGTCAGATAAATACCTTCACTAAGTTTAATGTTTTGTTCTTCCCTCATATTTTAAAATATTAAAAAAATATAAATATAAAAATATTGTCCTCATATTCTGATGGTTTAAGCAAACTTGTAGGGTCATTAAAAAAAAAAAAAAACCTCCACACATCGCTTTTGGCCACTTCTGTTTGGTGTGGTCAGTGCCACAATAGTGCTACTTAAGACTGCTCGGTCCAAGTCATCACCGCTGCACTGCTGCACTTTTCCTGTTGCCAAAATCTGTAATTATTACTTTTATTTCTGTAGTTATATTTGTAGAGTGGGAAAAGTTATTACATTTCTTACTAGGTCAGTTACAAAAATAATATCTTGACGATCAATCTTTTATCATTTTATCAACACCCAGGGGCGATTCTAGGATTTTCATTTTAGGGGGGCTCAGCCCCCAGTGAGGGTATGAAACAAATGGTAACACTTTAGTTTAGGGTCCAATTCTCACTATTAACTAGGAGTTTTTTAGCATGCATATTATTAGGATATTGGCTGGTCATTATTAGGCTACTTATAAAGGAAAATATTAATGCCTTATTCTGCATGACCATATTTTACATCCCTTAATCATACCCAGAAATTTCGGGTAGGGTTTTATAATCAGTGAGATCCCAAATGTGACGTAGTTAGGGGGGTTCAGGAGCATGCTCCCCCGAGAAAATTTTGATTTCTATGATCTACATATGTGCATTTTAAGATGTTTTGAAGGCCAAAATGTTTTATTACAATATAGCTTGAAAACCATGTCTGTGGGCAGTAGATTATTTGTCTTTCTTCTTATCCCCACATCTCTCTTTTTCTCTTTGTTTTTATCTTGCCCTGTCTCGTCCCCTGAAGCTGAGCTTTGACTGATAAATATATATATATATATATTTGAAGCCCCCTTAAAAAGGGCCTAGTGACGCCCATGTCAACACCCTGTCATCATTTAACTCCAATACATTATATTTTAGTTGGAAAGTGTGTGGTCTCCTCCTCTCTGCTGCCATCTTCTTACTCCTAACTAGGTTAGGATACCTCTTCAGCTCTCTTAAATAATTTATGAATTTTAGAACTGAGACCTAGTCTTAACACTTAGGAACCTTTATGAATCATACTTATTCTTAAGTCTAGGAATAAGAGTAAAAATGTTTACATACTTAAGACTAAAATTTTACTCTGAGCGGCCCCTGATAAAGATGAGGAGAGAGAATAAGGAATGAAAGATAAATAATCAGAGATGCAGAAAATTAAATTGACACAGCAACTGTGTGGTGATGGAATAAGGAAATGTGAGAAGGACTCCACGAGAAATGTTCACGCTTTGGTTTTGTTTTATTATGATGTTAAAATAAATTAAAACGTTTTAAATGTAAACATTCATGAGTGTGAAGAATGGGTTGATTTAAGTGGAACTACTGTTATTATTGATTCCTGTAGAGGGCGCTTAGCGCTCTGTAGAGAGGCTGCCAGCTCTGGTCAGAATTGATTAAAGGCTGGCAGAGTTTGCACCTACAAAACCTCAGTGTTTTTCTGTATTTCTACAAGTCATTTTCATTATACCTTACACAAACATTGTAAGCAATAGCCTAGGCTATTTTCCCCTCACCCCACAACAAATCCTTAAAATGTTATGGTATTCAGAACAGAACAAAATATTTGAAAATTATAGTTATAAAGTTAAAGTTATCAATTATATATTAAACTATAAAATAAAACACAAATTAGGCTATTATAAACAACATATAAACATCAAGTCAAAATGAATTTATTTAAAGTGGAACGGAAACGGCATTGGGCTCACCTCTCTCATTCGCCAGAATCCAAACATGTTTCCATATTTGCCGGTTGATTAACTATTATTCATTATGTAAACAAGGCTTTGTACTTCACTCGTGTCCCAATATCCACGTAAAAAAGCATCCTTCACATGTGCAAAAATGTTTGGTTGGGCGCTGTGTATGCTGATTGTACAGCGGAACATTTAAAAATTAAGCAGTGCAACAAATGTTTGTTTGACTGCTTTTTAGTTTGATGATGAATGTCTGAAATGTCAAGTTAGAAACGCTAAGCCTATGTTGTGTGTTCACGCATGAGGTGCCAGTGGGTCCAAAGGCATGCAGGTTAGGTGAATTGGAGGATGTATGGATAAAGAAAACTATTACGGGTACAATGCGTTAGAGTGTCAGAAGAACGTCTCGGGTTACGTATGTAACCATGGTTTCCTGAGAAGGGGAATGAGACGCTGCGTCCCCTAGAAGGCACTATGGGAAATGCCTCCGGCATGACTGGTGTCTGAAGCATGAATCTAAACACGACAATGAACTCAACATTGGCAGGCGGCAGCCTATGACGTCACTACCGGTGCAACTGTGAGTATAAAAGAGCACCTGTGAAATACGTCATCCACTTCTTGTCTGAAGGAGACGTGTGCACTGTCTCATTCCCCTTTTCAGGGAAACGTGGTTACATGCGTAACCTGAGATATTCCCTTTTGAAAGAGAACTTGCGCTGCGTCTCTTAGAGGGCGCTATGGGGACTGAAATACCCATGCCGCCATGCTGAAGGGATGAGTGCTTTAATGGCTGACATAAGTCAAAGACTCCCTAAGGTGCACTCAGAGCAGCAAAGAAAAGACCTACAAGAAATCTGCAGAACGTACATTTAACAAAAACCTGGCGGGAGTAACCCTAGCACAACCCCTTCCAATCTCTCCTCATTGTGCCTAAGGGTGAATGGCAAAGAAGAGAAGGCACCCGGGAAGGCGTTACTAGACACAGGAAGCACTTACACATTAATGCAAGAGAACCTGCGGAAACAGTTGAAGGGTGAGACTCCATCTGTCGTTCCCTCCAGCCCTCAGAGATTTATTATGGCAGATGGAATGATTCACCAGTTCAGTGACCTGCAAAAGATTAGGTTTCAGTGGCATGACCAAGAGTGCAATATGGATACTTATATCCTGAGAAACACTCACCTCACCTTTCCTCTTATTGATGGTCTGGATTCCCGGAGTGTCACAGGAGCTGTCTTGGAAGTGGAACAAGGTAGGTATGGGTTAAGATCTGAAAAAGGATACACCTATTACCCTTTCCTGTTGTCGCTTATACCAGAAGGTCCAACTACCCCTTCAGGACAAGCTCATTCTCTTACGGCTGCAAAGCTGAATCTATACTACACCTACTGGCAGACTTCCCGAACTCATGTCTTTCACCCCAGAGATCACTCATTGGGACTCAGGAAGAGATGATGAAATTGATCTCCACCTGGCCACTCACCACCTCAAACACCCTGGGTAAGGCATCAGTGGTACAACACAAGATCATATTAACTGACGACATACCAATCAAATCCCAGGCAGACAGAGTTTCTCCTCTAAAGTAGCAGATTATCGAGGAGCAAGTAGATCAGATGCTGTGGGACAGCATCATTGAGCCCTCCTTCTCACCTTGGTCTTCTCCTGTAGTCCTTGTCCCCAAACCTGATGGCTCATACAGGTTCTGCGTGGACTACAGGAAGCTAAACAGCAAGACCGTACCCGACGTATCCTTGAATCCCTGGAAGGCACCTACTGGTTTACCTCATTGGACTTGCAGTCCGGGTACTAACAGGTGAAGATGGAGGAACTGAGTAAAGAGAAGACCGCTTTTATCACCACCAAGGGGTTATTTCCATTCAAGTCTATGCCGTATGGACTCAGAAATGCTGCTGCCACCTTCCAGCGTTTAATAGAGAGAGTGCTGCCTGACTTGAGGGGGTCAATCTGTTTTGTCTACATTGACAACATCATCATCTATTCAAGTCATTAGAACAACACATTTAACATCTCAACACTGCTCTCCGTGAAATTACCCAAGCCAATTTGACGCTGAACATGAAGAAATGCCACTTCTTCAAGCTACAGCTCAAATTCCTCTGCCATATAGTCTCCGAGAGGGGCGTGGTGATTGACCGAGAGAAGACCAGGGCCGTTGCAGAGTTCCCCCCTCCGCAAGATCTCAAAGCCCTGCAACGATTTTTGGGCCTGGCAGGGTGGTATCATAAGTTCGTTCCCCACTTCATTGATATCTCCGCTCCATTGAATCACCTCAAAAAGGAAGGAGTGCACTGGAGTGGACTCCAGAGTGTCAGGCCAGTATGGATGCTCTTAAACAAACATTACAGAATTCACCAGTTCTGATACAACCCAACATCAACAAACCTTTCCAGGGTCACACTGATGTGAGTGATGTAGGACTGGGCGCCATCCTGTCTCAACACTCTGAGGAAGGTGAAAAGGTGGTGGCATACGCATTACGGACCTTAACAGGAGCAGAGAAGGACTACAGCACTTCAGAAAAGGATTGTCTAGCAGTGGTTTGGGCTGTTGAAAAGTGGAGGCATTACCTGGTGGGAAGGCCAATTGATGTCTTCACTGATCATGCTGCACTCGCCTGGGCATTCAACTGCCCTAAAACCTCCTCACGCCTAACCAGCTGGACCCTCCGCCTGCAACAATTCAACTTTCAGGTCCATCACAGGAAAGGCCATCTCAACATGGGACCTGACACTTTATCCCGGGTCCAGGAGCCGCCTTCTACTGATGCTGCCCCATGCCTCTCCATATCTTCACACCATTCGTCTACCTTACCACACTCTCTTGAAGAAATTGCTCAAGCGCAACGTTTGGACAATACCATCACTCAATACTATGTCAAAGGCTGTAAGGTATGCCAGAAATATAAACCCAGCAATACAAAACCGTCTGGATTTATGCAGAGCTCACAGATCACAGAACCTGGACACATGTTAGGGGTGGATCTACTGGGACCATTCCCCAGCAGTAAAAAACAGAACACTTACCTCCTTGACATTGTTGATTATTTCGCTAAGTGGGTGGAAATGTTCCCACTTAAAGACACCTGCAGAGCTCATGATGGGTAGGCAAATTCTGGGACCACTGGAACGCCTTATCCACCGACCACCTTCGCCAGATCAAGCTGCATATTCCCTTGTGGAACGACAAAACATCATGGTGGAGGAGGTGAAGAATAAGATGAGGATGTGTCAAGCCAAACAAGCTTGGTATTATAATTACAGTAGAAAAAATTGTGCAGTTTCAAACGGGTGACCTGGATTGCATTAAAACCCATCCTCTCTCTAGTTCCTCAAACAAGTTATCTGCCAAGCTAGCGTCCAAGTGGCAGGGTCCAGCTGAAATAAAAAGTAAAACGGGGCAAATAAATTACACTTTGTGCTGGGGCAGCCCACCTAGAACCGATGTATTGAATGTGGTAAACCTGAAGCATTATTCCGGACGCTCTCCTCCGATGCCGCTGGCTGGGAGGGGATTTATGTAGCACAGCCACACCAACAATATTTATGTGAATTATTTTAATTATTCATATAAGACAGCTGTTATTGTATAATGATTTCCCCTGTGTTTTATTGCCCAGACATGTGTTTGGGTTCCTGTTTACTCTCGCTAGAGTTCTGTCGGGAATCTCCTGGGAATCCAAGCTGTAACGTCATGCAGCAGCCGATCAACGACACTTCCGATAAAGGAAGCCAGTTTACCGGCGTTCAGGAACAACGCTCCTTTTGATTATTTGGTTTTGCGATCGATCGCACTACACAGCTTGGCTGTTAATGACTGTTACTGTTTTTCTCTTTGTGGAAATAATATACTTGTTGGATTGTTTCATTCTGACACAGGACAGTGCTGTTCCTCATCATGCTCATGGACTCAACAGCCTTACCAGTGAGGCCGATTCAACATACACACACACACACGTTGGTGCAACTACATTTATGAGGGCATTCCATAGACGTAATGGTTTTTATACTGTACAAACTGTACATTCTATCCCCCTACACTACCCCTACCCCTAAACCTACTCATTACAGAAAATATTCTGCATTTTTACATTTTTAATAAAACATTGTTTAGTATGTTTTTAAAGCTATTTGAAATATGAGGACATTTGAAATGTCCTCATAAACCACGTTTACGTTGTAATACCAGTGTAATACTCATGTCATTATACAAATTTGTGTCCTCATAAATCACATAAACAAGCACACACACACACACACACCTATACCATTGGATTGTATGAGACTATATGCACGCACGTACATTTTTGTACATATTGTATATATTGTTTTTCTGTTTCCTGTTTAATACACTTTGGATTGGCATTTATTCTAAGTTTTAAAGTTATTTATTTTGTGTGCATTTCAATCAAACACATTTTAATGTTTAACTGTTTAAAAGAACAGACTTTTATTATTGCCTTCCTTAGGCAAAGCGTTACAAGGACAAGAAGTGGATGATGTATTTCACAGGTGCCGCCTGCAAATGTCAAGTTCATTGTTCATTCTGTTAGACTCATGTTTCAGACACCAGTCATGCCGGAGGCTCTAGGTTAACGGTTAATTATTGATTAATAAGCTTCGATTGTCGGACTCGGTCAGGAAAATATTGTAAATGAAAAATGAACAGATTTACTATGTTGCGCGCAAGTTCACACTAACTCAGAATACTTGTATACATGAGCTGAGACTTGATCGTAGCAAGTTTTGTGTGGACACAGCTGTACGCCCAGTTTTATCTTGTACGTTCGTTAAAAAAATAATGAGGCCCAGTGTGAGCATTTACTCATCTCACTTGCAAAAAAACAGATTCAGTATTCCTCAAAATGAATAAAAACAAATGCAAAAAAAAGTACACATTCCTGCAATAATGTTAAATAACAAATATACTTTATGTATTTAATCTCACTTTTTTAACCAATGCTGCGGACCTTTGATGATCAAATTCAACTGAAGTAAGAGTGTTTGGCAGCACAGCTGAAAGGTTTGTTTGAGCTGCTTCCTCTATTGTACAGGCGTGAATCTGCATTTCCTTCAGCCTCAGGCTTATTCATTTCTCTTTTTGTGTGAAAGGGCCTTTACGTTTACCAAAAAAAAACTTTTTTATTACTATTAAAAAACAAACAAGAAAGCTCAGCCCAGCTGAGAGAAAGTAACTCAAAAGTAACGACACATTACTTTCCATAAAAAGTAACTAACACAGTTAGTTTATTTTAGGGTGTAATGCAATGTTGTAATGCATTACTTTTAAAAGTAACTTTCCCCAACATTGGTTTCAACTGCTGCATGGGCTTCTGGTTAACACCCATAATCCACCCATCATGTTTTTCATGTATTATTCCACGGTTGCCAAGCGTCTGTGAGTGTGAAGAACGGACACGGGACACTCCACCCAGTGAGGTTATGGCACTGATGTAATACAATATCACAAACTAATGTAAACAATGTTTATAAAAATGCTTTGGATAGACACTAAATCTAATTCATGGTCCTCCACTAGTTTGCAAATTACAGGACAGAGTAAACAATAATAAATACAAAGAATACACATTACTATTGATACACAAATGATGCATTGATTAGTAGATGATGCAGTGCAAAGCAAGATAATACTACTTCTAGTATAAATATAATAATAACTAACAATAATAATGTGAAATAACTTGCAGTGCAGTACTGCAGTAATATAGCCATGCAGTGCCAGAAAAAAAGGCTTGTTGATCTGTTATACACGCTGTTAAATGAAAATCATCTGTTCCTCGTGCTGTTACGCAGCTCATGACGGGCAGCTTGACCTCAGTAGAGCAGATCAGTGCGCTCAGTGTCTCAAAGGCTTCTAGCTACACGAACAGTGAGCAATATGGATTTTTCAAAGCTGTCTGTTTTGTGTGGTTTGTCTGGTGCGGTCCAGCCCGGAGCAGAGTACTACAAAGAGAAAGAATGGGAAAAAAGTTACACAGGAATATGAAGTACTGTATACTTCAGGTTCATGGTCCTCTTCGGTCAAAAATGTAATGTTTTGAAATTTTTAATTATTTTGCTTCATCAGAATGGGATGACACTTGGTGACTTTTGTCACATTAGCTATGTGAACACAAAAAAATCATGGAGATGACTCGGATATGTTAAGCAGGGGGGGTTGATGGAAGAGGGCGTGTTTGTACTTTTATTTACTTTTGTTTTATACAAAATATTCAATCAACTATCACAAACTATGCATCATTTGAAAGCTAAAACACTCAAGATTCATGTTCTGAACTTGTTTTTGCAATAAATACACCAGAGGGGAAAGGGTTAAATGAAATGCTAAAGGGCCGGCCATTTAAACGTAAACATAATAAACGCAGTACTCATCGTGCAGATCAGATCGGACGAATCCAAGAAACACCAGCATACATGCCAGTGTAAGGGTCCACACTTCAAAATGCATCCCACTTTTTAATCCAAAACAATGAGAAAATAGGGGGAAAAAAACAAAAAATCCTCCTTTGTTTGCATGACTGTTTTGAGTTAGAGTAATCAACCATGTCCATTTTCAATGAAATATCGATTCTAATCAGTATTCTGACAATCTCCCCTGTACTTTGGACTCTTCCTCTCAAGTTGAGCCCTCCCTGGTCTTTCTCCTTCAATCACAGGCTTTCTGATGACTCAGTATATACAGGAAGCGAGCTGTCAATCAAAGCACCCATGGTTTTTGTTGGATAAAGGCAGTCAGTGCCTAGCCAATGCCTTGCCAACAAAGGTTTGATTGATGAACGTAGTAACCGATCAAAAGTCATTATCTTGCACAGTGTTTGTAAGCAATATTGGTGAATACTACTCGTGCTTACGTTGCTATGACACACGTGCTGCGTCCCAATTCGCCTACTTATACTACGACCTAAAAGTATGTACTCTTTTTATAAAAGTTCACAATGCTGCTGCAGGTGAAATATAATGTTGATGACATTGAATAAATATCTTTTTGTCAGGTTAAATACTGATAATTGATCACTCAAGCCCCTTTATCTAAACCTCTCTACTTAACCGTCGGACTCGCACATCTGTCATGTTTGTAGTTTGTAGTTTTTTTTAACACTTTTTATCCGCGTTTGTAGTTCTAATCGAATCCTCGTCCAACTCGCAATGGTTTGTGGGCAATATCAGCCGTTAGAGTGGCCCTGTCCCAAATGGCACCCTAAACTGGTCTTCCTCGGAGTCCACACTTTCACGACGTAAATGTCGCTTTGACTGCCGGGTAAAAGTCCTCTGCGTAGCTCGCGAACTTGTGGGCTCAGCTGAAGTGCGCGTCGAGGGCGCATAGCAGCCGCAAAGGGGGCGCTCACGAGCACCCTTCTTTAAGCTTAAATGATGAATGGGACACCCTATGGTCTTGTGGACTTAACAGACACGCGCACACAGCGGCCATTGTAAGTCCACAAGACCTAAATTGCACATGAAGTGTGCCATTTGGGACAGGGCCACTGTGCGTCGATCTGCACTTTGAATTCTGACCGGAAATAGTAGACCATCCAGGTATCTTTGGAATACTCTTTTCAACATACTACGATTTGGGACATACTAATTTTACTTTCGAATACTATTTAGGACGGATAGTATGCGAATTGGGACGCACCGACGGGCAATCGGGTAATTATAATTAGCAGTTTATTGCACATTTATTTGAATGAAAAACTACTCTTTACAATTACAAATGTTCTAAAAATAAATGGCCTTTTTGAAAGGACACCTAGACTTTCTTTGACATAAAAGCTTACAGAAGCTACATTTTTGAGAGAATCATCCTCAAATTTGAATCAAAACATGATCAGACGTTCAGTTTTATATTTAGGTTATTTTTTTAGGCCCTTAACATTAAAGTCTCATAAATTTTTCCCTAAGTGAATTTCAATTAAAAAAAAACGTGAGTCACTTACATGTATATTTTACCTTGTTTTACTCTGTTCCTATACTACTTTGAGTTATTATAACTCTTGGGTAACAACATTGTGTGTCTAGTTTAAAATAAGACCAGATTTATGAATATAGACCATAGGGTTTAAGAGCTGCAGACATTTTTATTTGGGTACGTCGTTTTCTGAAAATTGAAAATTTAAAAGTAGGGACACAGGTTAAGAGGGTCGGAAAAAAAATTGTCACACTTAGCTTCAGAAATGACCGACAATGGAAATGAATGGGAAATACGAAAAATACAACAATACTGTAGCAATATGATAAAATTGAGCCAAAAGACTCAAATAAGGGGTTCAAATCAGATCAGATTTAGATATATTAAGTGATAAAACATACCTGTTAATTTTTGTTAAATTTGTATTGAATTTTGTTGTTATGTGTAACAAAATGTTCTTCTCTCTACGGAGCCCTGCACATGACGTGCAAGAAAAAAAAAAAGTAAATTGTGTGCACAATATAACAATCGGTTCCCTAATTTTACTAAATCGTGTGCATATGTTATGTTATGGACAGAGACACTTTAATTAAGTTTTATTTTGAGTTGGGAATGGGTTATAGAGACATTCTCAAAAGCCTTGCAGCGTTGCATGGAATCACTTTAAGTGAGAGGCACCTACATCGCATAAGAGTTAGAGGACTTTACCGGCGATGTTACGATGACTAGGGGGGCTGGTATTGATTTCATTGTTGATCAGCAGCAAGGCTCTGGAAAAGATCATGGATATCGTTGGATGTATACAAAGTGTTTGCAACAGGGTATTCGCATCAGAAAAGAAGTAAGGATCATTCTCTCTATACTTGACCCTGTTAACTCCCAGACTCGCCGGAACCGACGCTTGAGAAGTAGGTAGTATTTTGCACAAGGACCCAATTTTATATGGCATATAGACTATATGACAAACTGAAGCCATATGGAATATGCATTAATTGGCTGCATTGATGGATTTTCTCCGAAAATAATGTGGTTAAGGGCCGCTTTCACCAACAGTGACCCCCAAGTTATTGGGGGCTTCTTTGTAGAAACAATTGAGCGCTTAGGAGGGTGTCCCACACTTTGCGAACTCCAAAAATGTAATTATTATAAAACCCCCAAAAAAGAAAAACACAGTTGCTATAATTTTGATGTTCACAAGTGTAATTTCTTGTATGAACAACTTTAACCAAACAAAGTAGAAACCAAATAATATAGCTTGTAGTTCTAAGCCACATAACAAAATGTTTATATATTAATAATATATTTTTAAATGTATAAAAATATAGCCACAATTAAAGTGTAAATGCTTCATTTCAAATCTGAGGATGAAATCTCTAAAATTATGTATGGCATGTCACTGGCTTGTTTCACAATCTGTCAAAGATTTTAAAGTTGATGTCAGCATTCTACCTTCCCCCATGACTGATCATAAAGAAATTCTTATCCAATCCCCTCTATCTTCAGTTCTCTCTTCTTCAAGACCTAGAGCCTCTTATTGGAAGCTTAACTCTTCTTTGTTTAAGCATGACCGATTGAGAAAAAACATTTTATTTCTAATTGAATATTACTGGATAAAAGCACAAAAGGAAAATAAATACGGCCTAAATTGGGAGCTTCTTAAACACGAAATTAGTAAATGTGCTAGGAACTTTGGCAACCGTCTAATTAAATTTAAAAGACGCAAAGAGGAGACTGTCATTTCCAAAATAATGATGCAGGATGGTTTGTCAGAAGCTGAGTTAGTAGAATTTACTGATCTGCAAACTCAGTTAGACTCTATATATAAATATAGCAGAGGGCTCCTTTATTCACTTTAGAAGAAGATGGCTAGAGCAAGGAGAACAAAGTACTGCATATTTCTTCAGAATGGAAAAGAACATTCTAATTGAACTATTAACTCTTTAAAAATCAATGGTATTCCTATTTCTGAGCCTAAGGAAATCGGCACATTTTGTGCAAACTTTTTTCTAATCTTTACAAGTCTAAATATTGCAAGGACACTGCTTTGTCTTTTTTCCAGTCTTTGAGGGATATTAAAACTTTATCTGATGAAGATAAGATCACCTGCGATAGTGATATATCTATTGACGAAATCATTGAGGCTATTGAATCTCTCAAAAACAATAAGTCTCCGGGCTGACAGCCGAGTTTTACAAAGATTTTGCTCTAGAGTTAGTGCCTTTCTTGTTTAAAACTTATTTGGAGAGTATTGCTTTCGAAACACTTCCAACTACCTTATCACTGGGATTGATTACTTTAATACCCAAACCTAAGAAAGACATCCTTATGATTGACAACTGGCGTCCAATCTGTTTGTTGAACTGTGATTATAAGATATTAGCTTTGTTAGTGGCCAAAAGACTTAAACGTGTTCTGAATACAATAATAGATGAAACTCCGGCTTCATTCCTAAGAGGCATATTGCTAACAATATACGCCTCGTTTCAGATTTGTTAGACTATGACGAACTGATTAGTGATTAAAGTTTTCTTCTTTTTTTTTGATTTTTATAAAGCTTTTGATTCCCTTGAACATGAATTTATTTTTCAATCCCTGTATAAATTTGGTTTTGGCGATTTCTTCTGCAAAACTTTCCGAACTTTATACAAAAGTAAAGGTAACTGCTCAATTAATCTTAAATCTTAAAAGGTTTAATGTGTTTAGAAAGGTTCGCCAGGGTTGCCCGGTATCGCCTTATTTGTTCTTGATAGCTTCTCAACTCCTTACTACTTTCCTGCTGAATAGTCAATTACAAGGAATTAATATAACTGATAAACATATTCTTATAACCCAATTAGCTGACGATACCACACTCTTTTTTAAAAACAAATCTCTATCACTCTTGATCTTATTGGAATGTTCTCTAAAGCTTCTGGTCTATCTTTGAATTTAGATAAATGTGAACAGTTACCTTTAAAGCCTTGTTCTGCTCCTTTCCTGCACAATATTCCCGTTAAGTCCCAAGTTAATTATTTGGGTGTCATCATTTGTAAAGATATCAATGAGAGAGCTGAATTAAACTTTGATCCAGTAATTACTAAAGCAAAGAAAAAGCTAAGTTCCTGGCTCCAGAGAGACCTGTCGTTACGAGGAAGGGCTCTTCTTGCCAAGGCGGAAGGTATCTCTAGATTGACCTATCCTGCTCTTTCTTTACATGTGAACAAGTCGATATGTGTAGAGGTGGATAGGATGCTTTCTGACTTTTTATGGAAACACAAGAGACATTACATCAAAAAATCTGTTGTCATAAATAGCTTTGAAAAAAGTTGGTGGTCTCCCCTTTCTGTTAAGTATGTAATTATAATATCTCTAAATTGCCCACCAAACTATCAAATTTCCATAAGCAGGTACTTTTGGCTTGGCACTTAATCTACAAACATAATTTTAGTCCCCACAGGTATTTTATTTGGAATAACCATGACATCCGATATAAAAATAAAAAACTTTTTTTCTGATTGGTTTAATAATAATATTATTTTGGTTTCTCAACTTGTAAACTCAAATGGTCATCTGTTTTCTTATTCTGAATTCTTAACTAAATATTGTATTCCTGTTACCCCACGGGATTTTGCCATAGTGATGGATGCCATCCCCCTGTTGATTCTTTACCCTCTTCTACATCTTGGGCACATCCTTGTGAGACAGCGATAGGGAAGATTTGCTTTCTGTCTAGTCCCTCTCTTAGGAATAGAAAAATTAGACAACTCTTTCAGAGCGATATTATTACGGTCCCTTTTGTAATATCTTATTGGAGTAATTGCTTTAATGATATTCCTTGGAAGAAAGTGTGGTCTCTACACTGTTAAAAACTACCTGTACATTTTACAGTAAAATACTGGCAGCAGGGTTGCCAGCCAATTACTGTAATCTTTACAGTAGTGGTTCTGTAATTTAATTTACAGAATTTTACTGTATTTACTGTAATCAAAGAATATAGTAAAATTCTGTCAATTAAATTACAGAACCACTACTGTAAAAATTACAGTAACTGTCTGGCAACCCTGCTGCCAGTATTTTACTGTAAAATTTGCAGGTATTTTTTAACAGTGTATATTTAGAGAAAGCATGTAAAATGCAGTATATCCAATATATTCCTGATTGCTGAATATTAATGTCTGCCAACTGAATTTAAAACTTTAACTTTTTATTAACTGCATGAGCATTAAACATTTGTTAACTGCATAAAGTGTTGTATAACATAACTTAAAATATTACTTCACAAAAAAATTGACACGTCTTAATCTTGAAAACAGCTCAAAATGTAATTAATTTATAACTTTTAAATTTGCAAGATAAATGTCATTTTTATTTACAAAATAATTTTTTTAATGGACATTAAATTAAATATTTTTAAATTACTTGAAACATATTCGCAATCATGGCCCTTCACATAAAGAATAAATATGCAAACTGCATAACTTTAAAACCACAAGTTGACCAATATGATAATAAAAAATGGTTGTAAACACCACAGAGATACTGATGAATTTACCACTTCATGAACAGACCAACATGGCCAAACATCAAGGCCCTGAGTGAGTCCAACAAACTTCTGATCAAAAATGAGAACAATTCAGCTCCAGATGCTGTTCCATCACAGGATGCAAAGAGTGGCTAGACATAATAAAAAAGAACAAAGAGGACAAGATATTAGATATATTACAAAACATAATGATACAGTAAGGGGATAATTAAGGTAAAGATTGGACAAATCCAATCCTGTGGTGCAAGAATGAATTAATATGCAAGAATGAATATTTAGTTTTGAGGGACACTGTAATACATTCAGTTCTACCTCAAGTTCACCTGAACATAATTTATATGTGTTGTCAAACAACAAAATTAGCAACTTAACTAATGAACTGATTTGGTAAAACTGTAACAATCCTGAAAACATTGCTATTTTCCTTCTAGTAGCCTTGTGCCAAATATTGGGCCATTTTACTTTTTTGTGTTTGTGGTCTGCAAAGAAAATCACGGTAACGCTTTAGATTACAGCCCGGAAAGTACTGTGTAACTAAAGCGAATTTACAGCGTAACTTTAGGTAATTATAGTGTAACTATAAAGTAAGTACGTGTAGTTATAAGAGAACAATATGTAATATTTGGGGAATAAAGGGGTAATGAACAAATGATTTACTGAAAGTATTTTTTAATTAAGGGGTAATTATCCATGTAGCTACAGGGTAAGTATGAATCTGTGGGCTGTAAATCGTTTCATGTAGCTACAGGGTAAGTATGAATCTGCATGCTGTAAATCGTTTCATGTAGTTACAGGGTAAGTATGAATCTGCGGGCTGTAAATTGTTTCATGTAGTTGCAGGGTAAGTATGAATCTGCGGGCTGTTAATCGTTTCATGTAGTTACAGGGTAAGTATGAATCTTCGGGCTGTTAATCGTTTCATGTAGTTACAGGGTAAGTATGAATCTGCGGGCTGTAAATTGTTTCATGTAGTTACAGGGTAAGTATGAATCTGCGGGCTGTAAATCGTTTCATGTAGTTACAGGGTAAGTATGAATCTTCGGGCTGTTAATCGTTT
Organism: Rhinogobio ventralis; assembly: GCA_039654625.1. Lineage (NCBI taxonomy): Eukaryota > Metazoa > Chordata > Actinopteri > Cypriniformes > Gobionidae > Rhinogobio > Rhinogobio ventralis. The sequence goes on from CM077201.1 coordinate 37,000,627, forward strand.
CATGTAGTTACAGGGTAAGTATGAATCTGCGGGCTGTTAATCGTTTCATGTAGTTACAGGGTAAGTATGAATCTGCGGGCTGTTAATCGTTTCATGTAGTTACAGGGTAAGTATGAATCTGCGGGCTGTAAATCGTTTCATGTAGTTACAGGGTAAGTATGAATCTGCGGGCTGTAAATCGTTTAATGTAGTTACAGGGTAAGTATGAATCTGCGGGCTGTTAATCGTTTCATGTAGTTACAGGGTAAGTATGAATCTTCGGGCTGTTAATCGTTTCATGTAGTTACAGGGTAAGTATGAATCTGCGGGCTGTTAATCGTTTCATGTAGTTACAGGGTAAGTATGAATCTGCGGGCTGTAAATCGTTTCATGTAGTTACAGGGTAGTATGAATCTGCGGGCTGTTAATCGGTTCATGTAGTTACAGGGTACAATAAAAAACACATACAAAATCTGATATCACTCGGAAACATTTATTGAAAAATAACTTAATTCAAAACAGATTTATGACACTTCTTATTAATTTTTTTAAAATAAACTTTTCATTTCAAATAATAAACCCACTAAACATTGGACGTCGGATAGACGTGCAGATCGTGTCTATATTGGATCCGTCGGTCCATGACCAATTCTGGACATCTATTCAACGTCCAAACTAGGTCCACTACTTGGACGTCCAACAATGACCCAACTTGGACATCATTTTGACGTTCAACATTTGACCTTTGAACTGGGTAATTTGTTTGGACGTCATTTGGACAAATATCAACATTGTTGTTATCAACATGATTAATTGACATACATTTTGAATTGATACATATGAATACAGATTATTTATAAACAAACACAATTTATTATGTGTATGCCTATTTATTTATTCAGTAGGCCATTTTTTTTGTTACATTTCATTTCATTTAATTGAATTGTGATTTATGCATACAAAAAAACGCATACACGCATACAAAGGTGTAATGCATTTCCTGTTGAAATTAGCTGCTGAGCCAAACAAATACAGGAAAATGAATACAGAAAAATGGTACAGAAAATGTCATCCACCCCCTTGAAACATGGGACTACAGTTATAGTTGTTGTATATAAAATTAGTCTAAATTTGATGTTGAAAATACGTCCACAAACGACCACATTTGGACTATAAATAGCCCTTACATGGAGGTCCCACGGACATCAACATTATACGTGCGGTAGATGTCGAAAAAAGACGTCGCCTGGCGTTACAAAACAACCCCTTCAGTCGACCGAAATTGGACGTCCAAAAATTACCTAGAAAAGACGTCACTCTGACGTCACATGGCGCAGTGGGAAGTCCTGACAGAAAGTGGCACGTTTTTGTTCCTCTTGATTGGCTTCTCCTCCTCTTGTTCCTCTTCTTCTTTTTCGTTATTTCCACTGATGGATCTTAAGAGCAATCCCATGTCTTTTGATATTCTGTATTATTATTTATTAAAAGAAAAAGTACATCCAGAAATGATCTCATAATTTACTAATCTTTTCACATCCGACCAACTGTTACCAGCGTGTGCGTGAGTAAAGAAGCTTCAAGCTTTCATGTTTTTACGTTCTCGCGCAAGTGGCGACTCTGTCTCTCTGGCGTCTCTGTCTTCTAGTCTTGTTTGTTTCTCATTGCTATTATCATATATTATGTTATTGTTTGTTTACTGTTGTGAGCATTAATTAAAAAAAAAAAAAAAACAGACGGCATCCGACATCCGCGTGACCAGTCAGCTTCAAGTTACGTCAAGCGTGAACTCAACCCTCTCATTCACGCAGGTGACTGCTGGTCGGAAGCGATAGTTTACCGTTTAATTAAAAAATATATATATTGGTATTTTTCTTACAAACACTTAATGTTTCACTTCAGAAGACATTGATTCATCCATTGGGATCGTATGGTTTGCTGTAGTTATTGCTGTATGTGCTGTTTGATGCTTCAACTTTTAGGAACCCAAATGAGTTTTCATTATCAGAGATTATTTATTTTTCTGTGTTCATCTGAAGAAAGAAAGTCGTATACATCTCGGATGGCATGAGGGTAAAAGATGAGTAAATGGTGAGGACATTTCTGCATGCACTGTATTTTCTTTAAATACATAATATAGCTACAGAATAGCTAGAGATATGGGATTCCTTAAGATTCATCTGTGGCAAGAACGAATAAGAGGAGGAGAAGCCAAGCTAGAGAAACGAATGTGTGTCCTAAATCTGTTTTAAAAAAGTTGTTTTTCAAATAAAGATTTCTGAGTGATATCAGATTGTGTACATGTTTTTTATTGTACTTACCCTGTAACTACACGAAACAAGAGGGGAACAAGCACCACTTTAATTTACAGCCCGTAGATTCATACTTACCCTGTAACTACATAGATAATTACCCCTTAATTAAAAAATACCTACTGTATAAATAATTTGTTAATTCTCCTGATAGTTACCCCTTTATTCCCCAAATATTACATATTGTTCCCTTATAACTACACGTACTTACTTTATAGTTACACTATAATTACTGAAAGTTACACTGTAAATCCGCTTTACTTACGCAGTACATTCCGGGCTGTAAACTAAAGCGTTACCGAAATATTATATCAGGGTAGATATATAATGGTATCTGTACATATTAATTCTCTCCCCATAACTTTGTTCATATTATATATGTTTGGGGATAAACCTGGAAGGATGCTCGCAAGGCAATTGAGGGGAGAACAAGCTAAGAAGGCGATTCATATGATAAAATCAAAAACGGGCAGTTTAATAACTAATCCCAAAGAGATAAATGAATGTTTCAGGGAATTTTATTCAGAATTATAAACTTCTAAAGTAAAAGATACAGACCCTAATTTCCCTTTATGACCACCATGTACCCATCCTCTGATGGCTACTTCCAGCAGGATAATGCACCATGTCACAAAGCTTGAATCATTTCAAATTGGTTTCTTGAACATGACAATGAGTTCACTGTACTAAAATGGCCCCCACAGTCACCAGATCTCAACCCAATAGAGCATCTTTGGGATGTGGTGGAACGGGAGCTTCGTGCCCTGGATGTGCATCCCACAAATCTCCATCAACTGCAAGATGCTATCCTATCAATATGGGCCAACATTTCTAAAGAATGCTTTCAGCACCTTGTTGAATCAATGCCACGTAGAATTAAGGCAGTTCTGAAGGCGAAAGGGGGTCAAACACAGTATTAGTATGGTGTTCCTAATAATCCTTTAGGTGAGTGTATGCTGAGAATGCTACAGGATTCAATCCAAAGGCAGAAACTTCCTGATTATTTATATGAAGCAAATATTTGTGTAGTTCTGAAAAAAGGAAAACCTGAGACCGAACCGGCTAATTATAGACCAATTGCCCTATTAAATTTTTATTTAAAAAAGTATTGACTAAAATATTGGCCTCCAGGTTAATCTTAACGATTATTCATCCTGACCAAACTGGGTTTATTCCAGGAAGGTTTTTATTCTGTAATGTCCGCCTACTACTAAATATTTTATATGCAGACCATCAGTCAGTTCTGCAGCTGTTATTTCACTAGATGCTCAAAAAGCCTTCGATCAGATTTGAAGGCCATATATGTTTGAGGCACTAAAACAGTTTGGATTTGGATTTATCAACTGGATCAAAATAGTTTATTACCATCCGTCACTGATCTATTTTGACCAATGGTATTAGATCCAGCTCTTTTGAACTGCACCGGGGTGTATGACAAGGTGATCCTTTATTACCTCTTCTTTTCAACATTGCACTTGAGCCACTAGCTGTAGGAATCAGAACTCATACACATATTCATGGTATTTAATTTGACCATGCTAAAAGTCTGGATAATTTATATGCAGATTATCTGTTACTATGTGTTACGGATCCTGTGGTTTCTGTCCCTAAAATCTTAGATTACATTGACACTTTTAGTAAACTTTCAGGATATTCAATAAATTGGAGTAAAAGTGAATTTATGCCCTTAACAAATAACTTAAGTGAAACCTTTTTGAACAGTATACCATTTAAAATAGTGGAGAATCACTTTACATATCTTGGTCTGAAAATTCAGAAGAACCCTAAATATTTGTTTAAATAATTTTTTTTAGACATGATTAACAAACCCAAATTAAGCATCGAAAGCTGGACTACTACCTACTAACTACTTCCTTTATCACTAATTGGCTGTGTGAATGTGATAAAGATGGTTACTTGCAAAAACCTACTGATTGTGGAGGCCTCGGCCTTCCCATTTTTAAGCGTTATGGGTTCGTGCGGAGGCTACACCAGTGCCAGAGTCCTCTCTCCCAACTTTACATTTTACAGAGTGTAAATCTATCTGTAAATTAGGAAGCAATAATTTGGTGTTGAGAAATTCTTTGAGGATTTTGAATCAGATAAAGAAATTCTATAAATTACCAAAAATCTCAATCAATACACCAATATCATGCAATCCTTCATTTGAGCTGTCTAAGATTGATGGAGCTTTTTCAGGATGGAGAAAGGGTTTATGCTGTATAGGAGATCTCTATATAGAGGATCTTTTTTCGTCTTTTTCGCAACTTAAAAATAAGTTTGCACTCCCACAGTCTCAATTTGTAAAGAACAATATTCCACAGTTTATAAATAAACCTGAAAACCATATTATTCATGATTTTTTATCTTCTAATCCTGAAACCAGACATTTGGTATCTTCTTTTGTTCGTGCTTTTGCAACATCTGGGTACCCATCCATGGAGGCCATACCTGAATGGCCTGCGCTGCCCTGTCCTCCTGAGCTGCCAGCGCCACCATGGCCCCCTGAATGGCCTGCGCCGCCATGGCCTCCTGAACGGTCAGCTCCCTGTAGTACCGGTACCGCCCTGGAGGCTTTCCATCCTTTCCTAGCCAGCCTCCAGGGACCTCACCTTCCCACCCCAGTTTATGGCGCGAGGACGCGCCTCCGGAGAGAGGAGAGTACTGTCACTGTCACCAGCTCACTCACTGCATCTGCACTACACTTCCCATAATCCTCTCTGCTCACCTCCTGCACACACTTCACCATCACCCGCACCTGCCAGCAATCACCCTCATCATCACACCTTGTATTTAAGCAGTCACCTTCCACCTCACTATTGTCTGGTCTCGTCTATGACAAGCACACATGAGAAACCTGCTCACCGGAGAAACCTATTTGCTTTCACGATCCGTCTTCTGTCTTTCGCCATCTGATTCCCTGTGTCTTCCGCCTGGATTCTCCCTGCACCAGCCATCTGCCCTGCCATTTTTCCTCTTTCAATTCTTGTTTTGAAAATGTGTAATTTCTGCAAATGTTTTTCTCTCTCTTTAATGGATTCTTAACTTTTATTGACAATAACAGAAAAACAATAAAATGTCTGTCATATTACAAGGCTTGTGCACGATCATGAGAAAAGTAATACATAACACACTTCTGGAAATGGAGCTTCATTATAATCCCCTTTATTACATCCATGTGTAACAGGCATTCAGTGTGAACATTATTCAGTGCAAATAAACCTCAAGCACTTCAAGGAATTCACTGAAAATAATCTTACACGTTCATCTGTAACATCAAATTGTTTATCTGAGTCAAGTAATTCCCATGTTCTCTGGCACTTGAGCATTCAGAGCATTACTAATTAGTCCAGTCAAGTCACCTATATTTTTATAGCGCTTTATATAAAACAGATTGTTTCAAAGCAGCTTTACAGTGATATGAAAATTATTTAATGATGCAAACATGTAGTTCTAAAAGAAAATAGTGTCATTGTCCAGCTAAATTCAGTTCTTGAGTCATTGGTGTCAAATCAATAATATTGTTGAATATTTAGTACAGACCCTAGCTCTGTTTCACATCCCTATAAGCAGACATTTCAGACCCAAGTTACCCAGTTGTGGTGTTGGAAGGACCATTTAAAGGGGTCATGAACTGGCTTTTTAAATTTTTTTATACTGTTGTCTGAGGTCAACTTATGACGTTTGCATGGTTTTTACATACAAAAACATCATAATGAATAAGTAATAGGCTATTTTCTACCCTGGTTTTGAGGCTCTCTCATGGAACGCTCGGTTTTTATGGGTGTGCCGCACTGGAGACTTGGAAGTACACGCCCACTGCTATGATTGGATAAAATTAGCATATTTAATGAGCTTCAGCTCCCCTGTCAGTACATGTGGGAATTGTTTTGAAAGCGTGTGGGAAAACGGCAACCGGAATGATTCGCTCACAGGGCTTGCAAAATATCTTTATCAAATAAACACAATGATTTATCTCTCATCCACCCGCAATTGATTGGAATGTTATTTTTGTATTACTTGGCCCGCCCGATCGGTGGATATAACCGCAAACCGTACACGCACGCACGCACACACACGCACGCGCACAAGCCTTTCTAATATCAAGTCAAGAGAGTGAACAACGCATATCAAGAAAGGAATGTTATTTCACTATTTAAGATAGCCCGTCGGCAGGCCGGGCTTACGTTTTGTTAGCCCGTCTGGAAAACACATAGCCCCAGGACGTTGGGCTTTACGAGCCCTGGCCCATAAATGTCAGAGTCTGATCCCGTATCGCAATGAACCAACAACACCACAAATATAGGATTCTTCAGCCTGTGACAGCGTGCTAAGTTATGTTCAGTTAGACACGTACACATAATCAATAGATATCAAACGATCTGTAACAATGCAATACTATCACATATAAAAAAAATGTTTTACTCACATTAGTGTGTTGCTTCATTCATTCATGTAATCTCATCCTTTCTGCAAATCCAGTCTATTGTTTACAAACAAGTGAACGGATGAAGGAACAAACGCGCAATGTCTTCCTCACGTGAGCTGGATCTTCATTAAAAATAAAGTTCATCCATGCATTCATAATACTGGAATCTGAATGAAGCTTATGTGGTATGTTTATTGCTTAGAAGTTCGACCCGGTTTAGCTCTATGTAGGCCTATATCATCTCAGGCACGAGTCAGTGGGCAGGGCTACAGAATCAGCCGTTGTTTCACCACACAATGACGTCAAGATGTGGCATATTCTGAGATCGATCGTTTGCTGGGCCTGGTGTCAATAAAAGCTTTTCTTTGACTAACAAGGAAGTTTTCAGCTCTGAAACTTATATTATTCTTATATTACCATGACCTTTTATATATCAAAAGCTCAAGGGAAAGTGGATTTCTTAATTCATGACCCCTTTAAACATCAATGATGGCGAAAGGCAACTCTTCAGATAGAAAACAGAAATGAATGGCCAGTCAATTTTTTTGTGTTTGATTCATTTTGTGTTTTATGAATGGCAAACAGAGGACTAGCAGTGTGGTTTGAGGCTCTTAAAATTCAACTTAGGCTTCCAAAATGACACAAGCCATGGCTGATTCTAGGTCATTGTTGAATATCTAAATTTGTAAGAGATTATCATAATTTAGCACAAACAGTGTCAGGTCTGGTTGAATCTGCCCCATTCTAACTGAATGTCTTTGTAGCTCAGGCATGTGATCACTGCAGAGACCTTAATGCTTCTCTTTGTTGATAAAATTCTTATTATGAATTTGGGAAGATGGTTGGCACATGTTGCACTCCCAAATGGAAATTATTAGCGACTCAAACACACAGAGTAGTGAATCGACACTTAAATTGAACACAGTGCTGTGCTTTACTCTGAAACATGCAGCGTGTCATACTATATATTTATATAATTACATCAAAACTGTTGAGATTTGATGATCGCACTAAGCTATATCCAGGGCCGTCGCTAGTGGGGTGAAAGGTGGTGACAATTATTGGGGGGCCCACTAAATTCAGTAGTTGTTGTACTACATATTCCCCTACTCTTATGAATCATTATAATATATACATTTGTATGCCTGATAGTTCAATGAAAACCACAAATACATGCAATTTAGTTAAAGAAGTATTCCAAATCTCCTCTCTCCCCCTCCCTAAAAATGGTTTAGTCTGATGGTTATTAATTATTTCAGCTCAATCAGCGTAAAAAAACCCCAGAAAGACCCAATAAAACCGCAAGTCCCACCCCAGCTAGTAAACAGAAAAACCAATCACAGTTGAGGCTGCTCCGAGAACAGTTGAAGTTAGAAGTAGCCTAAAGTTACAGTGGAAGTGGGACTGACTAAAAATGTCAGGGAAAAATCTGGGTACCAGTAACGTCATGAAAAGGAAAGGGAGGCCAGTCTACCAAAACGTTCTTTAATAAGACAAGTCAATGTGATGGGATGGCCGTGCCCTGATATTTTCGCTGCCCTATTTACTTTCGCGGGAATAGGACATCACATCTCTGTATACCCGCCCGAATGATTACGTGCTCAAAGTCCCCGTCTTTTTTGCGCTATTATGCAGTTTGTTGGTTTGTATAACATGCAGAAAAACATTCGTGTCAAAAGGATTACATGTGATATTTTTAACAATACTGTCAAGAAAACGGGAATACAATTCACTGCTGTTGATGGATACATTTATTAGCTTTATTTAATAAAATAGCACGTTATCTGCATCAAAAATTAAGACAGTGAGTAACTTAAGTGGTTTTATTTTACATTTGACTGCATTCATTTTAATTTCTGTATATTTATCTCAGCTGTTAGACACTAGACTGACTGGAAATACATTTTATAGGCCTGTTATATTGCTGGTAGACCTTCTTTAAAAAAAAAGTTTATTTTATCATTTTTCTTGTAAACGAAGTTATTAATCGCTTAATGCATTTTTATATAATATTTTATATACAAATTTTTATATAATATAAGTTAAAGCAATAACCTTTATTTGCATTTATTTATTTGTCTTAGTTATTTTGTAAGAAATCCTTATTAGGTGCATGGCACCAGATGTGCCATATCTTATAGGCCTATCGTTACCGTATATATACCGTATATGATATAAATGGAGGACGTTGGGGGCCCACATCAATGTTTTTTCAGGGGGCCCAGAATTCCCTAGCTACGGCCCTGGCTATATCACATTCTCACAACCATGCATTGTCAAAATTAATTAGAAAAATGTTCCTGGGCAACTGGCGAGCAATAGCGTCTCAACACTGATTTTTACTTTGAACCCAAGATAGGCTAAGTGTGTCCCGCAGATGGTGCCATTATTAGAAAACTTAATTAGTAATTCCTTATGGCTATTTTGCTAAAAACACCCCCCAAAAAACTTAAAAACGATAGACATTTAACCCGCTGTGGTATAAAATATGATCTCAATGAGGAAAAAGGTGGTGTTTTTCCTGCTTAAAATTGTACACTATAGCAATATCAAAAAATTTAAACATTGTACCACAACGGACAAATTGAAACATTTGGCATCTTCATGTAGAAAAAAGAAATATATTTATTGAAAACAACAATTTCTTTAACCAGACACTTGAACAAACACATTTATACAGTTTTTAATGTATTACAAATTTAATATTTAATAAAAAGTAACATTTCAAATTCAGCTGTTGCTCTCAGGCAACATTGTACCATCGTGGAACACAAACCATCATATCAAGTTATCATATCCATCTTCATCCTCATCTCCATCTTCGATCTCACCCTCACTCTCTCCTCCTCTCCCTGCCGGATTGTGACCTCATCTTCCTCATCACAGTATGACACCTCATCCTCACCCCATCAACTGGGAGTTGTGTTTTATACCTTTATTTAAATGCTATAGAAAATGTGCAGATCAATATATGTGCAGTTATAGTATGTGAATTACTATTCTATATTATAGTATTCTAACACAAATAATGCAAAAATCTTTTCCTTACAAATATCATACATTTGTATCCAGCCTAGTATGTCTGGTATGGCCTTATGCGATTCCATTATGGTACAATGTTGCCTTGAGGCAACACACAGTTTTTTGTTGTTTACTCTAAAACATTTGATGATATATAATGTAAAGTTCTTAAAAATACTTCTTTACTTACCAGTGAAGGTGACTTTTTTGTGGGTGATTAACTGGACGATTATAATATCTGGATTAAGTTGTCTAAGATTACTGCGCGTTCCTGTGTTCCCTGAAGAGGGCAGATGTATCGATACTCGAAACCACGATCAGCAATGCAGCGATTGGCGGCAAGACAGCAACGTAATGACATCATATGATAAAAAAGCCACCTGGCAAAAAAAAACACAAATTTCTGGACCTTTATAAGGAAACCAAACCAAAATAAAAGTTATAATAGATAAATTAAATGTGCACTGTTTTTTTAAACATGATTCCCAATTATTTATATTCACGATTTTATAGTATTTGTACACACTTTACATTTTTATTTCAATGTTGTAATTAGCAATTCATTTAATTTTTTTATTCAATTTGAAGCAGATTTGTTACGTGACAGTATTAAAGATTCTTAAGGGTCAAGATCAAGTTATCTGCATCTCCTGTGCCGCATCAAGCATCCCATAATATCCATCATCACTCAAATTAGTGCACGGCCCAGATTAACTGTACAACATGTGTGTAAACCTCCAACAAAATTAAAAAGTAATTATTCCATCACAAAAAAAATCTCTCAATCAAGTGGCTGTGTCTATAGTATTATACACAACATTATAATATTATTTTTTATATTATTATTATTTAAAAGTATTATTGCCCCTGGTTCAGTAAGGAACTCTTGTAATAAAGTAGCAGTAGCTGGGACAGATTTTAAGTATTACCTCAAGATGCAATCTAATCCTGTTTACATGAAATATGCAGCTCCTGAGCAGGTTTAAGCTTACGGACCTGTTGCTATGACAGCAAGTCCAGGAGCTTCGAAGAACCAAACAATCCAAGATCATGGCAAATCGTCAACAATCAAATCCAGCTAACTGAGTTAGCAACATACGAAGAACGGACCCAAGGACACAAAATGGACCCCTGTAGGTCATGCGAACAATTTTTGCACTTTTATTGATTAGTATTTGAGTTCTTCTCCCCTTAGTTAGGTTTGACCAATAAATTGGTGTTTCATTTTGACAGAACACCAACTGTTAAAATATTAACACTGCTTTAGATTCCAGGTGAAGGTGATTTCGTATTGTTTTATTAATTAGTTTGACCTATTAATTTGGCTTTCGGCTACCAACATGTCTAGTACACTTTGTGTAACACGTATTACCATATTATAATTCCTTCTGAAGATTGTTACCTAAATCAGGGAATAGAAGGCAGAAGTCTAAAGATGTTTTATGCGTTTTTTCCTCAGTGCTCAGCATTATAACCAATCACACGTTTCTGTTTGTGAATGCAGTGGCCAATCGGAGGCGTTTAGATTCATTACATAATTGATATTCTTTATGTGGGCTATTGTACATTATATGATTGTTGAGTATGCCACCTTTGAGCAGCATTAAACAGTTGGTGTAGATAAACGGCATGTCAGATGCAGATTCTGTTCCACCTTTGCAGTGGAAAGATGCTTTTGTTGATGTTGATAAAACTCACCCTCACAATTTACTCACCATCAAGTTGTTCCAAACCCGTATTGAGGGTGAGTAAATGATGACAGAATTTTTATTTTTTTGGTGAACTATCCCTTAAGTTTCTGAGCAGATTCACAAAAGCCATAAAACAAGAGTAGTGTTGATGGGTTTGCAGTTGAGCCTCTAACATCATGTCAAATGGCCAAATATGGCCATTTGTAACTATTTTATGCTTTGGTGGAATTGGTGGCTAATTCATATGGATTTGTAAGATCTCATCTGTATGTTTTAGTACAATCTGCTTATGCCTCAGTGATAAGTATGGTGGAACTTTTCAGTTTACTTTAAAAAAATCACATGTTTGTACAATTCCAATCGTACAAATTCATATGAAATCACCAACTTGTGAAATAGTTATTTTCCCCCTGAGACTGAGTAAACGCTCACATATTCAGTCTACACCAGTGAGGTCACTCTGTAAAAGGAAACAGAGAATGCTTTGCAATATAATAACATTTCTAATCGCAAACAGGTTTCTTTTTCGCTTTTTTTTCTTCACATGGTGCAAATGAATGTACATAAAATCTCTAAATGTGACCTGTGCTGGCAAAAGGAGTCGGAATGCGCACAGGATAATTTCAAGCTACAGGCAAAACAAGCGAAAAATTTTCATTTCGAGTTTTTAGAAAAAAAGTAGTTAATTAAGCCCTCGTCTAGCGATCCCAATGCTCCAAATAGCAATTAAACATCTAAAAGTATCTTTATTTGTACGTTTTTCAGAGAGGAGTACCTTTCTTTTGTCTCTCCGATCTTACTGACAAATCTGATGCGTGCGCACAAAGACGCCTCAAACAGCACACAATCCTGATTTACACACATACACTCACCTAAAGGATTATTAGGAACACCTGTTTAATTTCTCATTAATGCAATTATCTAATCAACCAATCACATGGCAGTTGCTTCAATGCATTTAGGGGTGTGGTCCTGGTCAAGACAATCTCCTGAACTCCAAACTGAATGTCAGAATGGGAAAGAAAGGTGATTTAAGCAATTTTGAGCGTGGCATGGTTGTTGGTGCCAGACGGGCCGGTCTGAGTATTTCACAATCTGCTCAGTTACTGGGATTTTCACGCACAACCATTTCTAGAGTTTACAAAGAATGGTGTGAAAAGGGAAAAACATCCAGTATGCGGCAGTCTTGTGGGCGAAAAAGACTTGTTGATGCTAGAGGTCAGAGGAGAATGGGCCGACTGATTCAAGCTGATAGAAGAGCAACTTTGACTGAAATAACCACTCGTTACAACCGAGGTATGCAGCAAAGCATTTGTGAAGCCACAACACGCACAACCTTGAGGTGGATGGGCTACAACAGCAGAAGACCCCACCGGGTACCACTCATCTCCACTACAAATAGGAAAAAGAGGCTACAATTTGCACGAGCTCACCAAAATTGGACAGTTGAAGACTGGAAAAATGTTGCCTGGTCTGATGAGTCTCGATTTCTGTTGAGACATTCAGATGGTAGAGTCAGAATTTGGCGTAAACAGAATGAGAACATGAATCCATCATGCCTTGTTACCACTGTGCAGGCTGGTGGTGGTGGTGTAATGGTGTGGGGGATGTTTTCTTGGCACACTTTAGGCCCCTTAGTGCCAATTGGGCATCGTTTAAATGCCACGGCCTACCTGAGCATTGTTTCTGACCATGTCCATCCCTTTATGACCACCATGTACCCATCCTCTGATGGCTACTTCCAGCAGGATAATTAGATTAGATTAGATTAGATTCAACTTTATTGTCATTACACAAGTACAGGTACGAGGCAACGAAATGCAGTTTGGGTCTAACCAGAAGTGCAATAGCAGCAAGTGCAGGACATGAATATGTACTGAATAAATATAAAGATGGCTATTACTATAAATAGAATTTACAGATAGATATGTACAGAATATAATATACAGATGGATGTTGCTATAAACAGTTTGCAGATAGATATATACTGAACAGAATTTACAGATAGATATGTACTGAATATATATATACAGATGGCTATTATTGTAAACAGAATTTACAGATAGATAGATATATACTGAATATATATACAGATGGATATTACTATAAACAGAATTTACAGGGTAGATATGTACTGAATATATATACAGATGGCTATTACTATAAGCAGAATTTACAGATAGATGTATATAATGATATGTTAGCTAAGATGGGCAGTATAGCAATGAACGATATAGTGCAAATGAGCATATTCTAGTTAGGTAGTAGTGCAAGATGCATATATGAACAGGTGTTACTGTAGTAACAGTCGATAGTGCAAATGAGCATATTCCAGTTAGGTAAGTAGTGCAAGATGCATATATGTACAGGGGTTACTGTAATAAACAGTCGATAGTGCAAATGAGCATCCAGTAGTGCAAATAACAAGTGAAGGCAGATGTGAGGGGGAGAGGAGGGTTATCAGTATATAGGGGGAGTGGGATCAACGAGGGTTAGAGTTCAATATGAAGACAGTTCTGGGAAAAAAACTGTTCTTAAGTCTGCTGGTCCTGGTCCGGAGGCACCTGAAACGCCTACCAGAGGGCAGGAGAGAAAACAGTTTGTGGGCTGGGTGAGAGGAGTCCTTAAGGATGCTGCGAGCTCGATGCAGACAGTGTTTCCTCTGGATGTGGTCGATGGCAGGTAGTGGAGTCCCTGTGATGCGCTGGGCGGTTTTCACCACCCGCTGTAGTGCCTTGCGCTCTGCAGCAGAGCAGCTCCCATACCATACTGTAACACAGTTGGTCAGGATGCTTTCTATTGCGCAGCGATAGAAGTTCACCAGTATAGCCGAGGATAGCTGATTCTTCCTCAGTGTCCTCAGGAAGAAAAGACGCTGGTGAGCCTTCTTGACCAGGCTGGAGGTGTTGGTTGTCCAGGACATGTCCGCCGAGATGTGGATCCCCAGGAACTTGAAACTGGAGACACGCTCAACAGCCGTTCCATTGATGTGGATGGTGTCGTGTGTGCCTCTTGCCTCTTTCCTGAAGTCCACGATGAGTTCTTTTGTTTTGGTGGTGTTGAGAAGCAGATTATTTTCAGTGCACCATGTGGCCAGGTGCTGGATCTCCTCCCTATAGGCGGTCTCATCGTTGTTGCTGATGAGTCCAATCAATCGTCCGCAAACTTGATGATGGAATTAGATCCATACACAGGCTTGCAATCGGAGGTGAAGAGGGAGTAGAGAAATGGGCTTAGCACACAGCCCTGTGGTACGCCAGTATTGAGTGTGGTGGAGGTGGAGTAGGTGGAGCCTGATCGAACATTCTGGGGTCTGTTGGTCAGGAAGTCCAATATCCAGTTGCACATTGAGGTGTTGATGCCCAGGTCTCCAAGTTTGGCTATTAACTTGGTTGGGATGACAGTGTTGAATGCTGAGCTGAAGTCAACAAACAGCATACGTGCATACGTGTTCTTATTGTCCAGATGTGTAAGCACAGAGTGCAGTGCCAAGGAGATTGCATCCTCTGTGCTCCTATTGCTACGGTAGGCAAACTGGTGTGAGTCCAATGTGGATGGTAGAGAGTCTTTTAGATGTGCCAAGACCAACCGCTCAAAGCACTTCATAACGATGGGTGTGAGTGCTACAGGGCGGTAGTCGTTAAGGCACCTCGGGCTAGAGTGTTTTGGTACTGGCACAATGGAAGTGCATTTAAAGCATGTTGGTATGGTTTCTTGGGCAAGAGACAAGTTGAAAATGTCTGTAAAATGTTTGTGACAAATGCACCATGTCACAAAGCTTGAATCATTTCAAATTGGTTTCTTGAACATGACAATAAGTTCACTGTACTAAAATGGCCCCCACAGTCAACAGATCTCAACCCAATAGAGCATCTTTGGGATGTGGTGGAATGGGAGCTTCGTGCCCTGGATGTGCATCCCACAAATCTCCATCAACTGCAAGATGCTATCCTATCAATATGGGCCAACATTTGTAAAGAATGCTTTCAGCACCTTGTTGAATCAATGCCACGTAGAATTAAGGCAGTTCTGAAGGTGAAAGGGGGTCAAACACAGTATTAGTATGGTGTTCCTAATAATCCTTTAGGTGAGTGTACACAGAATTACAGTATTTAAAAATATCTGTATTGGTGAGTATTCACGCAAACATGATCTGTTATGCCTTAAGTGAACGTTTGGTTTACTGCTGGGGAAAAACATCTGATGTGTAACATTATTTTAGGTCCATGCGGTACAGTAGGTCTTAATATATAGGCTGTCTGTTTCATTGATGTTAATCAAACAATTGTGGTATCATGGAAAGAAAGGTGAATATATAGTTTTCCTATAGATATTAGTTTTTATGCCCAAATTTGGTGTTATTACCAGGGACTTTAAGGTATGGTTGCTAGGTGATTTTGTTTTGGAACCTTCAGAAACTTTAACTTGATTGACTCTTTATACATCATTTTGAAGGTTTTTTAATAGAGAATTTGCTCATTGCAACTCATTTTGCCAGCACACATTTGCATAGACTCCTAAAAAATTCATTTTACAGTAGAGCATTTCGATTCAATTCCATCAAGGCCTCTTTTCCCTCACCCACACAGTCTGGTTTAATTGGCCCCTTCCTCAGAGGTTTTGATGGGAGACTTTGGTGAGCCAGATGTAGTTGACTCTCCCTGAGTATAACCATAGAGCTCATTGTCAACCATCTCGCTGCTTTCAGTGACTGACTTTCTGAGCAGTCTGTCAGGTAAAGGTGGGCAGCTCTCATCTGTACATTGTTCATTTTCAGCATCACGTTTAAGCAGATGTGAATATACTAGAGTGTCATCTATGTAGTCATAAGTGTAAGGATCCTCCCCCACTTGTGTTTTGGGGATACCATGGAGGCCTGGAAGGAAAGCATTGGGATTGTAGACGAACACTGGGAGAGCCTTTTTCCTCTTCTTTTTCCTGTGCAATATTAAGATACTTTGTTAAGAATTAAATATTACAGTACAATACTTATTAGGGTTTCAAGTGCAAAGCCCAGATCCTGATTGGAACCAAACCAGTGCAGATTCTCTGGAGACCTAATATCTATAATTATAAAAAAAAAAAAAAAAAAAATACAAATAAAAATGTTTGAAGTGGGCATGGTCATTTCACTTAAATGGCTGTAACTCTTGAAAGGAATAAGATAATTTCACCAAACTTGGCTTGAAAATGTCTGATCTAAATTAAACTCAGTGGGCCCGTTAGACTCATGGCCTCAAAGAAATTGCCATCAGGCGCTGTCACATATTACATGTGTGGAACTTGTATACTGATTGTATATAATGAGATATTTCACACATACACAAGTTATTCAAATCATACGTTGAATCTCCTCATTCTGAACAACTTTCAACTTCCAAATCCTGTGTTGAGCCTTTTGGGTAATTTTTTGGGTCATTGTTTTTTTCAGTGTTTGGGTAGTTTTTGTTTTACCCAGATCCTGGGTCAGACATAACAACCCAGGGGTTAAGTTATTTATTGCGGGCTTTTTGAGTCCTCATCAGGAGAATGCAGTTCTCAGCTCTGTCAAATTGGTGCATGTCTTTGGTAAAATACAGGTTTGTGTACATTTTATTTTATCTATAAATTCGTTATTGTTCTGTATATCATTTACTTTTATGCAAAGCAACATACAGAGGCGCGATGTGAGTCACCTACACAAGTGTCACAACGGTCTTTTTGCGTGATGCTGTGCATACAATTTTATGATTTTTCTGAAAAATATACAGAATATAAATACTTAGTATGTTAAAATATGTCCTCAGAGCTGTTCAATGATTGTTGATGGGCAGGTTATGGAGCCAGTCACAGCATACCTCGGTTACGAGAGAAACGCAGGACGGTGGTCTGAAGTTATAAGTTCCCCTGCTGAACATGATACAAGCTCCGGCACAAGATCCAGCATCGTTACGGATGAAACGGGACAACAGAGACTGGTCGATTAAACTCAAATTACTTCTAAATGTTTAATTTTTACTTCTAATATTTGTTAAACAAGCTTAAATGGAGACAAAATGTTACCTCAAGAAAAAAACTACATTTGCGAACTAGTCCAAAGTTTTTTGCTCTTTGCAGGACTCCCTAGATTACTAATTTATAAAAAAAACTGTAGTATTTAGATGACTATAGCAGTCATTTCAAAATGGCCATGACCCATACAGTTTACCTGAAAGCCTATAATTCCTAAACTAAACCTAAAGCCTTCACGAAATTAAGAAAGGACATGCGACATATGATACTAAACAAGCATGTAAACATTTATGGAGGTCAGGCCATGCGCCTAAAGGCCTTAAAGTGCTTGAACCCCAGTAAATGCTGCTTTCAGCTAAATATAAAATGTTTTTGGAAAACTCTCACCTGAGAATAATCCAGATCACCAGAGCTGTTATGATCATTAACACAATGCCCACGACACTCAGGATGATTCCAAGAAGCTTGTCTGAAAACATGATGATACATTTCACTTCATCTTTTCAAGTCTTTCCCCTAATGTTATATGTAAATTCTAGTGGGAATCTAGTGGACAGAAGAAAGTAAGGGTCTCTCACTGTTGTTCGGCAGTGTGATTTTCATCATTGCCCTGAAGGCTCCTGTCGGGGACTTGCAGTTAGTCACATTTAGGTAAAAACTTTCTGGGACCAGGATATCGTTAATTTTCTCATCCCTTTTAGTGCTGTACACCATCTTTTGAGACCGAATGGTCTGCACTGCAATGTTTGTGTGCCCCTCCTCCTCACACTTGGGCTGGCTGACATTCCTGAACTTCAGATTGCTTTTTAGCTCCGTGTTAATGATCCAGGACACAGTGCTGGAGGGTTTCATCCCAGACGGCCAGGCTGGGGTCGCCAACACAGTAGGGTTATCCATTTTTGGTGCAACAGTGAATATATAGTGAATATATAGGCAGAACAACAACATTTTTTGATTTTTGATATCAAGTCACTCACACTGAATTTACTTGAGCAGGTACACTACTGTTGAAAGGTCTTCTAAAGAATTCTCTTTATGCTAATTAAGGCTGCATTTATTTGATCAAAAATATTGTGAAATATACATGTGTGGTTAGAATTACATTATTATGGTAAATATGATCAAATATGGCTGTAAAAATAAATCTGCATTGTTTATCCTTTTGATCTTTTATTCAAAAAATGCACAAAAATGTAACCTTTCATTGAAGTAAAAGAATTGAAAGTGGGGGGTAAATCACATTATGAAATAAATGCTTTTCTCCAAAGCCATAATTGGCCAAATGGCCATAATTATTGTATTTTATATATATATATATATATATATATATATATATATATATATATATATATATATATATATATATATATAATTTTTGCAACCTCCTTTTGCCAAGATAACGGCTCTGAGTCTCCTTCTATAATGCCTGATGAGTTTGGAGAACACCTGACAAGAGATCAGAGACCATTCCTCCATGCAGAATCTCTCCAGATCCTTCAGATTCCCAGATCCATGTTGGTGCTTCTTCTCTTCAGTTCAGCCACTCATTTTCTATAGGGTTCAGGTCAGGGGACTGGGATCAGTGTGACATTTGTGTGTTGATTTTGATGTTTGTTTTGGATCATTGTTCTGATGGAAGATCCAACCACGGCAATCCTTGGAGAGTCTTTGTCCACTCAAACTCTCCTCCTCTTCGTGCATTAAGACGATATAGACACACGTCCTCTTCCAGGAAGATTCGTAACATCTTTAGTTGTTGGAACTTCTTAATTATTGCCCTGATGGTGGAAATGGGATTTTTCAATGCTTTAGCTATTTTCCTACAGCCACTTTCTATTTTGTAGACAATCTCAACAATCTTTTGCTGCACATCAGAACTATATTCTTTGGCTTGACTCATTGTGATGAATGATTAAGGGAATTTGGCCTTTGTGTTTCCTCATATGTATACTCCTGTGAAACAAGACGTCATAGCTGGACAATTTCATGTTCCTAGTCATTTCATGGTCCTGTGCTACATTTTTTTATATTAATGGGAATATACTTTCTAGGGGTGACAATAATTGTGGCCAGTGTGTTTTGGAGAAAAACATGTATTTCATAATGTGATTTTCCCCTGACTTAGGTTTTTGCGATTTTTTTGAATGATAGATCAAAAGGATAAACAATGCAGATTTATTTTTACAGCCATCTTTGTTAATATTTACCAGGGGTGAATATAATTCTGACCACCACTGTATTTCCAATTTAAAATAACTGTTTTCTACTGTAATAAAAATGTTCTAAAATGTAATTTATTCCTGTGATCAAAGCTGAATTTTCAGCATCATTACCCCATTCTTCAGTGTCACATGATCCTTCAGAAATCATTCTAATATGATGATTTGCTCCTCAAGAAACATTTATTCTTATTATCAATGCTGAAAACAGTTGTGCTGCTTAATATTTTTATGCAAACCATGATACATTTTTCTTCGATGAATAGAAAGTTATAAATCTTTTATTATATTATAAATGCCTACTAGCACTTTTGTAAAAAAAGTATTTTTTTAATCTTACTGAATAATTTTAATGGTAGTGTGCCACAGACACCATTTCTACACCATTTTTTCCTCAAGATAAAAGCAGCTTCTATGTACAGTAATGTATAATGAATGTATAATGAAACCTTTTACCTGATATGTCTTGTGTAAATGAATAAGTTAAAAAGGGTTTAGTTGCCAAATTCCTGTCACTGAAACTTGTAACGGAGGCAGTTACTGCAATATTGGATTCACGGATCTGGATTTTCTCAATGGTTCCCTTTGGACAAAACTGCCCAATAGTGATGCCAGGGTTAACGTGGGACACATTTAGGAGGAAAATGCTATTGGATTTGTCCTCAGGCAGACAGTAACGCAGACCGCCTGGAGGGGACTGAAGCTCCACTGCACTGTTCTGTGGGCCATGAAGGTGCCACGTCATCGTCTTCAGAACTCCTGGGATACACTGAGGCTTGTAATCAAAGGTTAAAGGGAATGAAGTGGATGCACAGTTTGTCCATTCTTTACATTCTGTTAATAAAGAAACAAAGTAAGTGATGAATAGAGGAATGTTTAAATATTATGGGCCAAGAACCGAAAGAGCATGAAGGCCCATTCACACCAAGAATGATAACTTTAAAGATATACTATAACAATAACTATATTAGCATCCACACCAATGGACAATAACATTTTGTGTACTGTATTATAAGCATGAGCTGCAGTTATGTCTTCTGCCGCTTTAAATGCTGAAGCTCTTTGAAGTTGGTGGATTCTGATTGGCTGTCAATGTTTATATTATTTTATCAGTTGGAAAAATCATTCTAAAAATCCAATGATATCATTCCCTCATTTTCAATATAGTTAATGATTATTGAAACTTTATAGTTGTAGTTATCCTATTAGTTATCTTCCTTGATACGGTCAGGCAATAAGGAATAGTTCACTTTAAAATGAAAATTTCACCCCCATCTCATCCAAGGTGTTCGTGTTTTTCTTTCTTCAGTCAAAAAGAAATTAAGTTTGAGGAAATCATTCCAGGATTTTTCTTCACATCAAAGACTTGGCAACCAAAATGTTGAAGGTCCAAATCAATGCAGATTCAAAGGAAGGGCTTCAGAGGCTCTGCGCGATCCCAGACGAGGAATAGGGTCTTATCTAGCAAAACCATCTGCAATTTTCAAGAAAAAATAAACATTTATATACTTTTTAACCTAAATTGCTCATCTTGCGCTGCTCTGCGACGTGCCACGGATTGCGCAATCACGCCCCAAGCGAACGTGCGAAGACTAATACAAACGCTCTATACAAAAAAAAAACTCCATCTCCAACTTCAAAATCGTCCGACGTCGTTGTTTAACCTTTTTTTGCTAAAGAACATTTGTATTAGTCTTCGCACTTTCGCTTTGTAAACACAGGACAGTACTACTGCCTACGTCTAGTGTGACCTTTCAGACGTGATTGCGCAATCATTGGTGTGTCGCAGAGCAGTGCAAGAGGAGTAATTTAGGTTAAAAAGTATATACATTTTTATATTTTTTAGAAAATGACAGATGGTTTCGATATATAAGACCCTATTCCTCAGCTGGGATTGTGCAGAGCCCTTTGAAGCCCTTTGAAACTGCATTGATTTGGACCTTCAACATTTTGGTTGCCATTAAAGTCCATTATATGGAGAAAAATCCTGAAATGTTTTCCTCAAAAAACTTAATTTCTTTTCCACTGAAGAAAAAAAGACATGAACATCTTGAATGCATGGAAGTGAGTAAATTATCAGGAAATTTTCATTTTTGAAGTAAACTAATCCTTTAACCCTACTGTTTTCATTATTTTTTTTCTTCTTCTTGTGCCACTGCCGTTTGAAGGACAGTTGGCACACTGAAAAGTTTGCAGGGGTTTTCACCATCATGTACCTGAGAAGTTAGTACTAACAATATTCTGGCCCAAAGGCATGTCCCTGACCTGCTTAAGTTAACTGGTGAACCTTCTAATAGTGACTGGGAGACACCAGAGCATTTTACACAGTGAAACAAATCTCAAAACATTTAGGATATTGTGTTATTTATGGCTCACAGGGGTGGATCGTACCACACAGTTGAGTACCTATGGTCTGGGTGACAGTCAACTCCAGGTCATCATCGCTACAGTCAAAGGTGTCAAGGACATACCGCTTCCCTGAAGCTATGGTGACTGTGTACATTGGGACCGAATCCAGTCTCAACAAACAGTCGGACCGGACACCCCTTTTCACATGGATCTGTAGCATTTGATTCTTAGGCAGAACCGATTTGCACTGCCCTGCAACAGTGACAAGAATAAGAAAAACAGATATTAAATAAACATTATATGAAATAAGTAAGGCATAATGAACAGTCAGCTGAGTGATCAAAAGATTAAAGGGGTCCTATTATACTTGTCCACTTTTTAAACTTTAGTTAGTGTGTAATGTTGCTGTTTGAGCATAAAAAAGATCTGTAAGGTTACAAAGCTCAAAGTTCACTCCAAAGGTAGTGTGGCAAGCAGAACAAGGCCGAAGCATCGTGAGAATGGAGCGAGGCTGGTGGCATGAGTGATAATGAGCGCCAGCTGAGCGCCGCACCGGTCTCAAATCTCTCACAGAGGAGCTTCGGAAGCATAAAAGGAGGAGCAACGACAGTGAAGGACTAGAGAGGACAAGGCCTGGTCTTTACATTGTGTTTTGTTTAAGTTTCATTATGTGTGTTCGGTAGAGCTGCAACAACTACTCCATAAAATCGAAAGTAATCGATAAGAAAATCATCGACAACGATTCTCATTATCAATTAGTCGGGTCTGCCACCAACTTCCACCAGTCGCGCCAAATTACAGCACTGAATAACGCATTTCTATGGAAAAAATGCACCTAAAAATAGTGGAGGAAACAAAGTGAGCTGCTGCAGGAAAGGTACGTGATCTAAGCGAATTCTTTATTTTAACCTCTAAGCTAATGCATTAGTGTTTAACATACCCTGTCATGCGCTTTGACAGATGCGTGTACGTCCTCAGTGCAAACCGTTCATTTTACAGGTTATATCCACTGACCTATATAGAGAACAGTAGTTATATCCTTATCTGTAAATGTTAGTAATTCATGCGGGTATTTCCATTTTGCATGAAAGTGTGTCCTGACAGTCTGCATTAAACTTCAAACTTCACAAAACGAGTGGCGGGCGCACGCATGCACGTCAAACAGACAGAACGCAGTCGAGATGGGAGACAATTAATATTCAGCGCAAAAACATTAATTTAACTGAAATATCTGCTGTTGGACGCTAAATTTAGGGTTAACATGTAATTCACATATTTTATGAGAGTAATAACTGTAAAGGGACAACAGCGTGTAATTGAATATAAATGTAAGACGTTTCTACAGGATAAAGAAATTACAGTAACAGTTACTGTGTCCAGAGCAAATGTGAACATTCCTCTTATCTGCTAACACTGAGTTTGTGTTTTTGTTTTTCTTCAATATCATTTTAATGTAGGGATTTAAACTGTCCTTTTGCTTAGTAACTTTTTTTGCACAGATATACCCTTTCGAAAAGTAACTATGGTTTTATTATAGTAAAACCATGTTTTTGACGTATTGATTACCATTTGTATAACCACACAAATACCTTAAACTATGGATTGAAGCAAAACTATGGTTAATTTGTGGTTACCATGGAATAACTACAATAGCCTGTTTTATTTATTTATTATTATTATTTGTTTGTTTTATTCTTTTGTAAAACTTCCGCTAACTGTCGTCCGCGCATTCACGAGAGATGGGCGTTCCAGTGTATGACGTAGGACGCAGACGTAGCGTAAGTTCCATTGACGAATACGGAAGCGCGGAGGATAGAGCAAAACAAAACTTGGTTCTCGCGAGAACTAGCATATTCTCACCAGAGCGGCCTACGTCATACGCTGGAACGTCTGTGAATGCGCGGACAACAGTTAGCAGAAGTTAGAGATTACAGTTTATAAAGTTTTAAATATGGGTATTTTTCTCACACAAACGCACCGCTTCGCTTCAGAAGGCATTTATTAACCCCCCCGGAGCCGTGTGGATTATTTTTATGATGGATAGATGCACTTTTATGGACTTCAAAACAGAAACAGCCATTCACTGCCATTATAAAGCTTGGAAGAGCCAGGACATTTTTTAATATATCTCTGATTGTGTTCGTCTGTAAGAAGAATGTCATTTACACCTAGGATGACTTGAGGGTGAGTAAATCATGGGATCATTTTCGTTTTTGGGTGAACTATCCCTTTAAGAAGTGGAAGAAATGTAGCTACAACATAGACGTCCATGCCATGTTTTGGCGATGCTCTATTGGATTTGACAGCTATTTATGACAATAAAATAGGCTGTACAAACGTCGATGCACTTCTGTTATTTGTTAAGCGGTTTTCTGAAACTTGTGCAAGGAATAATTGGCTTAATTTGGCTGTTGGGAATTTTAAATAATTGTATAATACGCATCGTTATTTTTTTCTGAAAAAATATATGCATATTTTTGTAAATTACAAAAGACATGAACAAAATCTCCAAAATGAACCTTGTACACTTGCTCGAGGTGGATTATTCAGCAAAAAGAAATGCACATAAACTGTGATGGAAACATATTTACAGAAGAAACTCCTAGTGAATTTATTAGGAATGATGTTAATTTGATTATTTGCGAATGAGATTCATTGCATGTAAGTGTGACTGAATAATTAATTCAGACTAAGCATTGCATCGTAAATGTTGCTGAACATTCTGAAATTTGGTGGTGTTCTAAAATTCCAAAGCCCGTTGAATCAGTCAAATACAAACTTATACTATTGAAGAGTTGATTTTTTGACACTTTTAAAATCTTAAAAAACTGCAAATTCATAATGATGGATGAACGCATGTAGTGCTCGTTGTGACACGCTGCTGTGCTGTCATTCCCAGAAATTAGACATGTTTTTACCATGTTTTGTCACTGATATTAAAGTCATCGCTAGAATTTCCCGTGAAGTGATGATTTTGTTTACGTGCGGTTACAAGGCTAGCCGAATGGAAGAACCCGAAATTGGTAAGCTTTTGCCCCCAAGAGCGAACCTCAGGAACTTTCCTGTTAGTATTTATATGTGAACACATGTGTCCTTCAGATCGATCATGCCAAACCAATCGATGTTGAATTTGTGACACGACCGTCTTTATGGTTAACATCTTGAACTTGAATGCTTTAACTGTACGGTTTAAGCCTCGAAGATCTAAGATTGGACACAACCCCCCACCCTTCTTGGGAATCAGGAAGTAACTGCTGTAATAGCCCAATTCACTTTCCAGAAGAGGAACATGTTCTATGGCCTTTTTGATGAGTATAGTTTGTAGCTCTTGTGACAGTACGAGCGCCAACTCCGGCTTCACGGAAGTGGAGACCACGCCGGTTAAAACACGGAGGACGACAAATAAATTAGTTTACTATCGAACCTATAACACCCATGCAGAAACGCCTGGCAGAAGTTTCCACGCTGCCAGACTCTGAGAGTGATGACAATTTTAACACTTCCTGTTGAGGGGATGTTAGATGCTCTATGTCCTGGATGATAGCAGGATTTAAACACAGAAAGTCTAACATTTCAATGGAAACCGCTGCCCCCCAAATTTTACTGTTTTTATTCCATCCGCACGCACTGAAACACAAGCTGTTCTGCACGTTCACATTCTTTTACCAACGAACAGAACTGTCTGTGTTTTAGTGCGTGCACAAGAATAAAACTAATGTTATATACTGGTTTATGCATCATGTTAGGTAAAAGGGAAGCAAAACATTATGATATTTAATGTTGTGTCTGCTGGCTTTATTTCTTCAACAGCTTCAAGTTAAACGCACTTTTATGTTCTATACAGGCCGTTTTGAATTTATATTCATGCACCGCTTACTGCGCCTATATTGAGACATTTCTCTGCGATTCATAGTATTTAAATCCATATAATTTTTCCTGTCATTGTCAAAAATCTGTTTGCTTACAGCAGTACTTGTAACAGTATGAAAGAACACTAAGTAACGTGGGTTGGTAGCCCATAACTGCGTGTTGGCGTAAATGGTAAAGCGAGTGCACTTGTATGGCAGCGACCCAGGTTCGATTCCAGTCCATACATATATATACATATATCGGTTGCCATTGTCTCACTGATGTTCACTGGATAAGCAAGTTAATGGTATACTGCAAGGTGACTATAAAATGTCAGCAAAAGGCAAATGCATAAGCTGTGCCATTATTTATAAATTGTACTTTATTGTAGCCTATTTGAAGCACACTATAATGATGGCATTGGCACACTTCAAGTTTACTTGGAATGCCATTGCAGTGTGTTTTTAAAATCACTAAACATTTATTAGTATAATATTAATGTATGTTCAACACTCTTACAGTGTAATTTAATTGCAATTGTAATGTACATTTGAAGTTTATGCTGAGTGAATTCTGCATTTATATAAGAATATATTTAAACTGTACTTAAGTATACTTGGAATAGTTCCACTTTAGCACAAACAAGTATATTTAATACAACTTTAGTTAAACTTAGCACTGCTTATAGTACTAAAATGCATTTAGTACAAAATTAGTTGTTCCAATGTAACAGACTTTATGTATACTAATTTATAGTGTGTCACTAATACATTGATCTAATGCCCAGTTTTCCAGCAAAATTCTCAGCTGATATCCATTCACCATCAGGTATTAAGTGTCCAATTTTAATAATTTGTGCAACCCACAGACTTTTCCTGAGTGATGCATCTTTGAAAACATCTAGATTCAGTGCAGAGTTAAAAAGCAATGGTTCTTCCCTCTTCCACAAACTTTGGGCATTCTTTGACTCCCGAGAAAGCTTGAAAAGAGGCCATGCTTTCAAGAGTGATCTATAAAATGATGTTAATCCTGCAAGATCCATTTTATTTACATCCATCAGGAACAGGTGGCGATCTAGTCCCATGTTACCTGCTTTCCTCAATAAGGTACAGGCTATGCCAGCCCAGCTCACATCCTTCCCATAGAGGAGTCTCTGAGCTACTTGAAGTCTGAAGGTCTTTACTCTAGATCTGATATCCACTAGGCCTTGTCCTCCCTTCTGTCTTGGCAGATTTAGCACCGCCTTTAACCAATGCTGACCCGACCAGAAAAAGTCCACCAGAAACCCCTGAATTTGTCTCACAGTCTTCTGGCGGTTCAAGGATCATAATTTTGTGCCAAAGGGAAGAGGCTACGAGGTTATTACATATCAGCACCCTTCCCCTATAGGACAGCTGGGGCAGCAACCATTTCCAATGAGACAACCGCGCCCATACTTTCTCCAGCAGGCCCTCCCAAATTTGTTTTCTGTACTAATTTATCCCCCCAAAAAACTCCTAGATATCTAAAACCAGCCTTTCCCCATTGTAAACCACCAGGAAGTGATGGACTTTTCACAACTTGACCACACCACACAGTTCTGCTTTTACAACTGTTAACTTTGGCTGATGATGCCTTTCCATAACACTCTAAAGCATGCTTTACCACTTCAACATCACCATCTCCTCTGATTAAAACTGTAACATTATCTGCATATGCAGATCATTTGACAGATTGCTGGTAATTTAGAAAATGTATTTGCAGATCTGCTAATTCTTTTCTTAATTTACATGACAAGGACTCAATAACTATACAATAAAGCTGGCCCGAAAGGGGACAACCCTGTCTAATTCCCCTCTGAACTTTTACAGGAGCACTTAAGCCACCAGCCATCTTTATGTATCACCAGCCACCAGACATTGAGGTGGGAAAAATAGTTGAATTTAGAACTCTATTCCTCATATTACGAGACGTACTGTGCAGCAGAAACCTTCTCATTAGTAATCTTCACCCATGTATACTGACGTGTTCTCTTCATACATCAGATAGGTTCAGATTTTTAATCACATTAGCTAAGTCAAGTCAAGTCAAGTCAACTTTATTTATATAGCGCTTTTTACAATGCAGATTGTTTCAAAGCAGCTTCACAGTGTTAAACAGGAAAATAATGAACAGAATTTGATTCGGCTGTACAGCCGCTCTGGAGAAAACGGTGATGTCATCAGCTCATTTCAATTATCATATATATTCAAGTAATGTAGTTGATATAATTTAGTTTAGTAATTAAATTTATTTGGATATTTATTTGAAAATTTAGTGTCCCCAACTGAGCAAGCCAGAGGCGACAGTGGCAAGGAACCCAAACTCCATCAGGTGTCCTAATGGAGAAAAATAAACCTTGGGAGAAACCAGGCTCAGTCGGGGTGCCAGTTCTCCTCTGGCCAATTAACAAACAGTGTATGTTTATTATTTTGGCAGCCTTATAGGTCAGAAGTAATATTAGATTGGATTATTCGAAAGATCGGAGGCATCACACCGGGTTTATTGAGGATGGCGTGTCAATTAAACAATTATTAAATAGGAATATTCGAAATATCGGAGTCATCACGCCGGAGATGGATCCATTGAGGATGCCATGTCGATGAGCAATTTCAGAGGGTAGACTAATTGACACGGTCTCTGCAGACACTTCAGGGATGCGTTGGTAATGTCTGGGCGCTGGTCCACCATCTGATCTGGATACGGCCCGGATCCGGCTGACTGCAGTAAACCTCGGGATAAACAGAGAGACTAACATTAGCGTAGATGCCATTCCTCTTATGATGTAACGAGTACATCAGGTGTTATGGGAAGTGTTCCCGGTTCCGGCTGACCTAGTTAATGCAGCCTAACAATTTGAATAAAATATAAATTAAAATGTTTTATGTGTATGCCATAGTAAAGAGATGCGTTTTTAGTCTAGATTTAAACTGACAGAGTGTGTCTGCTTCCCGAACAATGCTAGGAAGGCTGTTCCAGAGTTTGGGTGCTAAATAGGAAAAGGATCGACCGCCTGCAGTTGATTTTGATATTCTAGGTATTATCAACTGGCCAGAGTTTTGAGACCGCAATAGACGTGATGGAGTATAATGCGTTAAGAGCTCGCTCAAGTACTGGGGAGCTAAACCATTTAGTGATTTTTAAGTAATTAGCAAGATTTTAAAATGTATGCGATGTTTAATAGGGAGCCAGTGCAGTGTTGACAGAACCGGGCTAATATGGTCATACTTCCTGGTTCTAGTAAGAACTCGAGCTGCTGCGTTTTGGACCAGCTGCAGTTTATTTATTAAGCGAGCAGGGCAACCACCCAGTAGAGCATTACAATAATCTAGCCTTGAGGTCATGAATGCATGAACTAACTGTTGAGCATTTTGCATTGAAAGCATATGCCGTAATTTAGATATATTTTTAAGATGGTAGAATGCAGTTTTACAGATGCTAGAAACGTGGCTTTCAAATGAGAGATTGGTATCAAAGAGCACACCCAGGTTCCTAACTGACGACGAGGACTTGACAGAGCAGCCATCAAGTGTTAGACAGTATTCTAGGTTACTACATGTGGAGTTTTTTTGTCCAATAATTAAAAATTCAGTTTTTTCTGAATTAAGTTGCAGGAAATTACTAGTCATCCAATTTTTTATATCAGCTATGCATTCCGTTAATCTTGTGAATTGGTAAGTTTCGTCAGGGCGTGAAGAAATATAGAGCTGAGTATCGTCAGCATAACAATGAAAACTAACGCCATGCTTCCTAATGATATCTCCCAGTGGTAGCATGTACAGGGTGAAAAGCAACGGTCCTAGCACTGAGCCCTGCGGTACTCCATACTGAACTTGTGATTGGTGTGACATCTCTTCATTTACTGCTACAAACTGAAAACGGTCAGATAAGTATGATTTAAACCATGCCAATGCAATTCCACTAATGCCAACATAATTTTCGAGTCTATTCAAAAGAATGTTGTGGTCGATGGTATCGAATGCAGCGCTAAGATCGAGTAACACTAACAGAGAGATACAACCACGATCGGATGATAAGAGTAAATCATTTGTAACTCTAATGAGAGCAGTCTCAGTACTATGATGTGGTCTAAATCCTGACTGGAAAACCTCACAGATACCATTTTTTTCTAAAAAGGAGCATAATTGTGAGGACACTGCCTTTTCTAGTATTTTTGACAGAAAGGGTAGATTTGAGATTGGCCTGTAATTGACTAATTCTGTAGGGTCAAGTTGCGTTTTTTTAATAAGTGGTTTAATAATAGCCAACTTAAAAGTTTTCGGTACATATCCTAAAGTCAAGGATGAATTAATGATATTAAGAAGAGGATCTATGACCTCTGGAAGCATCTCTTTTAGTAGTTTAGTCGGTATAGGGTCGAGCATACATGTTGTTGATTTAGATGATTTAACGAGTTTAGCCAATTCTTCTTCTCCTATAGCAGTGAATGAATGTAATTTTTCCTCAGTGACACTACAATGCTCTGTCTGATGTGATACAGTAGTAGACGGCTGCATGGTTATAATTTTTTTCCTAATATTATCAATCTTACAAGTAAAGAAGTTCATAAAGTCATTACTGCTGTGCTGTTGGCAGACATCAGAAGTTGAAGCTTTATTTTTGGTTAATTTAGCCACTGTATTGAATAAATACCTAGGGTTGTGTTTGCAAGCACAAGGCACTCTGTGCATGAGGTTCTTCACCATTCCTGTCTTGTGTAAAGTCCAAGGTACAATTGAAATCTCCCCCTAATATAACAAGATCTCCTTCGTGTTGTTGTCTTAAATTGTCTAATTTAGTGAACAAGAGTATTCTCTCTGCACCTATATTTGGAGCATATATATTCACAAAAATAATCAGCAACCTCCCTGGATCAACTTTGCCAAGATTTTCACTTTAACAATAGGGGAAAAAAGTACTGCCACTCCAGCACTCACATTGGACCCATGACTAAGGACTTTTTCTCCCCCCCACCATAGGCCCCATTCAGCCTCATTGCTTTGATCACTGTGAGTCTCTTGTAACAAAATCACACCTATATCTTTTAAATGTATAATCTCTGAAAGTAACCTATTCTTTCCCCCATCTCTCATCCCATTTACATTTATGGATCCCACCCGCAAGACTTCCATGAGAAAGAGGGTAAGAGGGAAAGAAAGAAAGAAAAAGTACAGAGAAAAAGAAAATTAGACGTCATCATAATTATGGCGTTTTTCTTTTGCCTTTTCCCTTTGTTTTCCTTGTCTAATAACAGTCATGTGCTTTTTTAACCGAAAGCTTTTCTGCTGCGAGAGCTCATCATAACTACTTGTTTTTCTTGCCCATACAACAGATGCAATAAACTTTTCAAGATCCGGAAAAAAATAAAAATAAATCAGACTTCTACACCTGCTTTTCCTTTTGTTTCATCTAAAAAAGAATTGATCTGTTCAAGCGTATACAAATCATTTTCAGCCACCCTTGCTATATCAGTATCTGACCACTGCTCTTTATTTCTCAATCCAGCATCAGTACATTGGGACATTTCATCTAATTCATCAGTCATATTTTCTTCAGAAACTCCTGCTTGTGTTTCCTTGAGTTCACATACTCCATCTTCACCTCCCTGAGAACGCAGACCGGCTGCTCAATACACCCAGCATTTAAATTAACATCACTCACCTCTTCTGAGGGTCCTGTCTCCTGTGTCTCAGTTCTCTGTTTTTCTGTATCCTATTGATATTGATTCACATTGATAACATCCTCACGTGATGTAAACGGCCACTGATCGTCTTTATGTGAGCATGTGAAACGTACCTCAGGTTTTCAGTGCTTGCATAAATCATGTATGAGTTCTCTCCTTGATTAACTCCTCCTCACCCACACTCCCAACACAGAGAGAGAGACTTTTGACTTTTAAACAGCAATTTATTCTACCATCAAAAAAGATACTTTTAACATACAAAAAACATCATATTTAACAAACTATTTACCAGTTTAAAAAAATCTCTTCACCTTCTATAAAAATCAACCCTTTGTTTACACACCATTTCTTCTCAAATATTAGGAGATTGTTATTAATTTTATTAAATTCATATTCTAATCTAATTCTAGACTCAACCAAGGCCTTAAATATATTTACCATATTTACTTCTTGTCCTTCCATTTAAATTTTATATGCCTTCCAAATGGCTAATTTTGCTTGACCAACTAAAAAGTTTGAAAAGGTACAAAATTCCCATTTATCGCGAGAATATTTACACCCATAAATAAAGTTTTCGAAGAAACAAAAGCACAAAGTACAAAGTGCTGAAACTGAATAGTTACATTTAAACAAAAACACTTTCGTTGGTAATGCACAATGCAAAATCCGCCACTGTAAATCACCAGACCTCTTTGGTAGGGGTTTTTTATACAATAACCGTCAGGAAGGTGATTTATTTCCTGACCCTAAGAGATGAGTTCTCCATTTTGTGTCTCTCCTCTCTCTTAACTGCCCAACAAAGAAAGACTTTACACAAACATTATATAGATTTAGTTTGTTTACTACAGAAAAATAGACTTTGTAAACATTTAAAAGATAGCAACATATTCACATTAACCAGTGTCATTCCAAACTTGGTCTACCTGTGGAGTTATATACACTTCTGGAAAAAGAACATTTATATAATCATTACCAGACATAAAATTGGTTATATATTCCCCCAAAGCTGTAGGAAAAGAACTTTTCAAATTCTTCAATATATTTCCAACTATTCTCTCTGATCTACCTCCAATCTTTGTTGTAAAAAAAGGTACTGAAAACCACTCTCTATTTGTCAAATCAACCAAATTTCCAACCTTAGTTAACCCACCTTTGCTCTTCTCCCAGTTTGCTCTTCTCCCAGACGGGCTAAGTGCTGGAGCACTATGTCTCTGTGTTCGCACACCTGCTCTCGAGAGTGACTCAGGATGAGCCAGCCGTCGAGGTGGTTCGGGATGCGAACCCCGTGTTGCACAAGGGCTGCCTCGACAATCTTCGTAAAGACGCGAGGGGACAGAGCTAGCCCGAATGGGAGGACCACGTACTGATATGCCCGCCCCTTGTAACGGTCTGTGTCGAGGAAGGATGGAGACATGGAAGTAAGCATCCTTCAGGTCGATTGCTGTCAACATCCTGAACGGAAGCCTGTGAAGGGATCGGTTCAGGATGCGCAGGTCCAGGATCGGTCGTAACCCACCGGTTTTCTTGGGTACAATGAAGTAAGGGCTGTAGAAGCCAGACTTCATTTCAGCTGGAGGGACAGGCTCGATCGCACCCTTCGCCAGCAGGGTAGCGACCTCCGCACGCATGACAGGGGCATTGGGCCCCACCATGGTGTAGCGGACTCCCCGGAGCGGGGAGGAGCCTGAGTGAACTGATTCGCATAGCCAAACCTGATGGTTTTCGCGACCCAGCGGGACAGTCTGGGCAGCCAGGCTCCCAAAAACTGTACCACATGCGTTCCACTGGGGTCTGCTCTGAGAGGAGACTGGCGTCAGAGAGGGACGAGAGTGGCGAGGCCCTTGGGCGGCGCACACTGCCATCCCCAGACTCTGGGAGCTCAGAGATGGGGACATGAGTTCTTTCTGAGCGCTGCTGACCCGGGGGCCATCTCTGAGTTGTCCGCGTCAGGAGCGCCGCTTGCCTGTCGTTAAACAGGCTGCGGGGCTGGAGCGGACTTGGGTGCCTTCCTGCGGCCCAGGTGAAGGCTGCTGGCCACAGAGGGCCCCCTCGGCGGCAAGCAGGCTGAGGCGACTGAGCCGGGGCAGTACATGCTTAATGGCCTCAGTCTGCTTCCGGGCAGCCGAGAACTGTTGGGCGAAGTCCTCGACCGCGCCGCCGAAGAGGCCAGCCTGGGATATGGGAGAGTTGAGGAACCGGGTTCACTCAGCCTCTCCCACATCAACCAGGTTAAGCCCCAGTTGTCTCTCCTGGACCACGGCTGTGGACATCACCCGATCCAGGGAGCGTGTGGCCACCTTCTTCGCCTAGAGGGCGAGGTCGGTGGTGGCACACAGCTCATCGAAGACCCCTCGTGCATGTGCAAGGGGGCGGCAGCGACCATAGCTCTGCAGGACTTCGCCACCGAAGTAGACGAGAGGCTTCAGAAGGGTGTTTAGGATAGCCACGCCACATCAAAGCACTCCGTGGAACACAGTAGTTCAACAGGGGGGGACCCCAATGTACCCTTGGCTGAAGACACGGGGACTTCCACGACCGCGTGACCTCCCCATGCACCTCGGGAACGAAAGGCTGTCAACTCTGGGCCGGGCAGTTCTAGCAAGCCTGAAGGCAGAGCACAGCCGAATCTTCATCCCCAAAGGACTCTAGCCCACCTTGAGATGCGGCGAACGACATCTGGAGCGTGAACGAAAGCGTGCGGGGCGTCAACAGACAGTCCCGCCGCTTCCGTCCAAACACTCGCAGGTAGCGGTGTGCAGGAGGGGGGTGTGGCCCGAGGAATGATCGTCAGGGTTCTTATACCACACTGTGAGCCTCAGGTCACCCTGGCCACCAGCCAAAGTACCATCTCTCTCGGAGACGGTAGATTGGGGTGTGGCAGAGGGGACTCTCTCCTTTACGGAGGTCATTGAGTCTCAACCGCAACATCGCGATGGTCATGTTCCCGCAGTGGGAACATGACACATCCACAAACACTGCCTGAGTGTGCTGAAAGCCCAAACACGTCCAGCAGTGATTTTGCCCATCAGATGGCAACGGAGATAGATCGCACCCAGAAGCACACAGGCGAGACATCTTGAAAAAGACGTGCCACGTGTGAGCTCTTTTAGAGAGGAAAACTTCACAGCGATGCCGAAACGCCCAGGGACTGAATACCAGCTGAATGCAGACCACTGCACAGATCAGCAGGCAGGCAGTTAACGATCGCTGGAACGCGCCGTAACACCAACACCGACTGGAAAGCTGCTCGTCTCGAAGAAGCTGACAAACTCAGAAGGCTTGAGGAGTGAAGAGAGAGATACTCTTGGCTCCAAAGCAGAAACATAATGCGATGTTGCCAGCGTACTTCCTTATATATCCACACTGTGGGGCGGAGTTACGCTATGCAAATTCCGCATGCCCATGGCATTGGCCTGCCATTGGGCATTTTCTAGATCTCGAAGATGATAGGCTTCTAGGCGAAACCCCCATTTATCAGTCACTGACGTTACTCGGAGTGACTGAACGAAAGGGAACTTAATATCGATCAGTTGCATTCTGCCAGGTATAATTTCTTCAACTCTACTATCTTTAATTTGTAAATCTGGAGAAAAAAGAACTGCTACTCCAGCACTAACATTAGAACCATGGCTAAGAAAAGATGTCCCTTTCCACTCACTTAACCATTGCACCTGATTATTCACATCTGTGTGTGTTTCTTGCAGAAAAACTACACTCGCTTTTTTCCCATTCAAAAAGTCAAACAAAGCAAACCTTTTTTCAGCACCATGACAACCATTAACGTTTAAAGATCCAAAGTTTAAGGATGCCATGATACTGACTATTAAGAAAAAAGGCAAAAGGCATCCAAAATCAGGTTCAATCCTTCTTTGCAATAGCTTTTATCATGCCCTTTACCTTTGTTACTATTTTCTTAAGGCGATATCGCTTCTGTCTGCTGAGTTCTGCAAAGGTTGCCATGTTCAATGCAGTTTTACATGACACCAAAAAGCACTTCAAATCTGGAAAGAAAAAAAAAAAATCACAATTTGTGGTTTGCCAGTTCCTTTAGTTTCATCTAGAAAGTCATTAATTTGCTTTACTGTGTACAATCTAAAGCCCAAAGACTCTGTTCTTTCAGAATCATACATATCAGAAAGACTGCCTATGCTCTCAAGATCATTTTCTGAATAATTTTCAGAACAAGCATATTCTGAATTCTCAAATTGACATCTGAGTATTACTATCATCAGCTGCCTCATTTTCACCATCTGCTTTATTGTTTTCTATTGCTGTTTGTTCTTTTTCTGATCGTTTGTCATCTTCGTTAATTGTCAGATTGGATTTTTCTCCACTACTTGCCTGATTGACCACCGCATGTGATCCGAACTAATGAAGATTGTGTAATCTTTGCCTTCATTAGTTAACTTTACAGCCAAGTTGAGCGGAATTGCTTCGTTCATAATAAACGGAGGAACATTCGATAGCACTATTTGCTTTGATGGACTTAACAGCAGTACCGGCACAAACATGTCAATAACGGTAATTCCGCGTTCAATCAAACCATCTACCATCTGAACATCTGCAAGAAAAACAACAACAGCTTTGTTCCTTCTAGAAGCTGATTTGATATTTAACCCACCAACCTGTTTGCTGACTGCAACCAACACATCTTCCACAGATATAGAATCATGGTGTACATTTCAATCCATGTCTAAGAGTCAAGTGTGAGAGATCTCCGCTTGACCCCATTTGTCAGCGCGCAAATAAAAAGTTTGTTTTATAAATTTAATTTCAAATCAAAGAAAACGAGAAAAAGATTAATGTAACAAACTCTCAAAAGCTCCTCCCGCATGTGAATTAACGTTACCTCAGGCTCAGTCTGTGCGTTTCTTTCAACAGTGTTCGGCAGCCGTGTCTACCAATTACCGAACTGTGAGAACAGCACATCGCTAGTGAGAAATGTCATGTAGCTTTTAAGTTGCTAAACTATTTTACTGATAAAATCGCCAAAGCAGCGTTGACAACACGTTTCAACACGAGTGTGTGACTGTACTGTGTGTGTGTGTGTTTGCAGAGAGAGCGGGAGGCAGAAAGTATGTGCGTTCCGCACATTAAGTAATTTTGTGGGGAAAATTGTCGGTTTTACCCTATTGTTTACTGTTTATTTGCTTGGACAGTGTCGTTGTGGGTTTTGGTTATTTTGCTGTTGTTGGCTGTAAAGACATTTGAAATAACCGAAATCATTTGGCGGAGTGATATGGAACTGTAATGCGGTCAAGACCTGCCTTGAACTACTTTTGCCGAGCGTTTCCCTGAAAATAATTGCAGACCTTAGAACATTCGTCGTTCAAGCATTCAACCCAATGTCACAAAGTTATAGGCAGAAAGGGGAAAAAAAATGGAAAAAACATAGCAGCCTAACAGAAGAGAAAGGTATAATCGGTGAAAAAAAGAATGCAAGGGGCAATCAATGAGTACAGGGTAAGAGTGGAGGCAGTGCAGGAACCTATACTTTTGCCCAAGGCATGGTATGTTCCAAACTCCACCCTTGAAAAAAGTGTTGTTGAATGACAAATATGGTTTTCTGCCAGAAGCATGTCTACATCCAGAGTCATCTGAGAAGGAACTGGCAAAAATGTTAAAGCTTCTTTCGCAGAGAGTGAAATAACTTTCGAATCAGCAAAAGCTAATGGAATTAAAGGGATTTCCGAAACAAAAAAACAAAGCAGGCTATTACTGGTTACAAAACTTTTCAAAAAAGGAACCCAGGAACCTGAAACTTCATCATCATCATCATTAACACAATCCGCTAGTGTTTCTGTTTTGATTCTTTTAGTAATTAAAAGTAATTCTTTTACGTTTTGAAAAATTCTACTGAAAAAATAAATAAATTATAATAATTTGGGGAAAGTTTTAGATTGGCTGTTTATAATAAACTTGCATAAATGAGCAGAGAAATCTAGACATCTAGAAGTATCTTACTCCTACTAGACAGACTGAGATTAATTTGATCAATAAAATTTTTTTCATCAGATGGTCCATATTGACCATCCATATTGAAACAAAATGAAATCATGCCGAAGATCGATGCGCAAATGCTAGCTCAGGTAGGTCAAAAACACGTGAGGAGAAGTGTTAGGATAACACAACATCAGCAATCACGGTGTTACATTCCATATGACACATTTTACTGGTCGCCAAGAGTTGAAAAATTTTTCTCATCACTGTCACTTTTCACCCAGCCGTCCAATCACAGTGGAGGAGGGGCGGGACAAATGATCAATGCAGTCCGTCACAATTCTAATTACAAGAAAGCAAAATTGTAATTCTGCATTTACTCACTCATGATGTTTTCGCACGTCAGTGTTTACTACAGTAGCCTATGCGCGTCGTTGTAAACCTGTTCAAGCCATAGTGTTTCTCTTTAGAAGACTTCGATTAGTTACTTTTACAATGCCTTTATGACATTGGAATGAACTTTAAATGGAGGGACAGAAATCTCTCAGGTTTCATAAAGAATATCTTCATTTGTGTTTGGAAGTCAAACAAACAACAGGGTCAGTACATGATGACAGAATTTACATGTTTGGGTGAATAATATCTTATAAACACAGCAAGTTGATATCGCGAATCATTTACATCAACGTACATATCGTCACATTTTTATATTGTGATATATCGATTAACAATATATCGTTTCACCCATACACACAGTATGAAGAGTCAAGAGTATGTACACTTTTGAACTGGTTAATTTGTGTAAATTCAGTTATTATTTTGAACTATATGTAAACATCTGTTATGTAAAATAGCTTATTCAGGACAGTCCTACATAAAAAAAAACATGCAATATTTATGATCCCTTTAATTAATATTATTTATTAACATATCGCATAAAAATGTCACATACCCTGTGTTCTTTCGATGGTAGAGATTTGAAAGTGCACCATCAGGTCTTGCGATGGCCAGGACATTTTGCAGTTCTTTATGTTGAGTGTAAAGCTGCCAGTCATCTCCAATGGCTGGATCCCACTCAGTGGTTTTACCAGATCCTTTAAAAACCATTGGTAATTCATTTTTGGAATGTTTTCAGGTTGGAGGCATGTTGGAACAGTGTAGCTCAGAATGTGCACATTTATGTAGTACGTCTGGGGCACGATGAAATGCCACGATGTCAGTGCATTTTCAGGAAAAGTGTTTGGGGTAAAGAAATCCTGGGTTGAACACGTCTCTGGGAGAACAACATGGATATTACCCAGTGCTGTAAAATAAAGAAAGTTCAACAATTTACATGACAACTTTGTTTAGACAATTTGTGCTTAAACATATAAGCTTTACCTTTGCACTTACAGTTAGAGGGAACTCCCAGTGATACACCGATGACGTTCATGTCCAGAGTTTGACCTCCAGACACTTCCAAAGACAGTTTGCCAACATTAAGCAGCCTGAAAATTCTAATGGTTCCATTATGACAAAACCTCCCAATAGTGACATTCTCCGCCGTGATCATGTAAACGTGCTTGTCCGGGCAGCTGTCTGTCGGCTGAATCTGCCGTAAACCAGTTCTACTGAAATTCAAATGGATTGTATATGTAGCTGTAGGCTTCAGATTCCAGGTGAAGGTCCGATTGAACTTTTGAAAGGCATTGTGTTCTTTGGGTTCAGTGTTTATCACTGTTGAACAAATGTGTTATGTCAGAGAAAGACCCAGCAGATTTATTTAACCCTCTGGTGCCCCTCATTTAGTGGTCACACTCATAATCCTCCCAGTCAAAAGTAGCCGAAATTCTCAAATTAGTGATGTCTGGTTCGTGAACGAATCATTCTTTTAAACCTTTTTTTTTAGTGAACTGGTTGAACCAGTTCAGCAAATTCGACTGATGACTCGAATGTGGCAAGCAGGGTGGGCAAGGGCGGCGCGGCGTCTCGTATCTCACGGAAGGAGCTACGGAGGCATAAAAGGAGGCAGTGAAGGATGAGAGAGGACCAGGCCTGGACTTTTACATTGTGTTTTGTTTATGTTTTATTATCTGTGTGCGGAACTCGTCAGTGAGGTGGCTGCCATTTTTTATTTTACGTTTATATATTGATTAAAGTGCTTAAACGTTCGCAGATTCTCGCCTCCTTCTTCCCATATGAATATACCGCGTTACAACGGAGTATATGTTATTCCAGTTACTCCAACAGTTCACTGAATTGAATTGTGCTGATGAGCATGAACTGCTGATACTGAGCATGTGCGTGTACTACCTACAGTGTTGGGAGGTAGCGTTGCTACAAGTAGTGACGTTACTAGTTTAACAAAAAAATTTAATAGTGTGGTGGTAGCGTCGCTGTTTTCTGAATCAAATAGCTTTTCAGCAGCGAAGCTCTTTTGTTGATCAAGTAATGCGGTAGCGTCCACACAAGCTACATTATCCCAAGCATTTCTGAAGATCAAGCTCCAATAGGAAATACAACTGCTAAAGTCGCGGATATACTTCACTTTCTACGTTCCTCTCTGCCTCACGCACAGATGCGCGTGCGAGCCTTTCAAAGTACTCCTTTGGCCGTGAGCGCGGAAAGACGGAAAGATCTAGTGGACGTTTGTTTCCAAGCGCTGAATTCGCTGTTGCACGCGCATCGTCCTCTATTGTGACGCGTGAATAAACACCTCTTGTTAAAAGCATCAGTGTCCAACAGTTTTTTTATTATGTGGATCACATGTTTTTGTTGCCAAATTGATTAGGGACAGTTGTTAAATAAACAATTGAACTGAAAAAGTATGCCTGCCTATCTGATTGACTTTTATTGATCACCGAGATAGCACTGATTGGAATGAAGTTGGTTCAATATAAAAATGTAATAAAAAAATAGCTTAGATGTAGTAAACTACTTTTGCCATGTTGCTGTAGCTTAGCTTTCTACATTTCCCAGGGGCGTAGCTGCAGTGTAGTGAAGCTTAATTTAATGTAGAGTAACTGCTAGCTTAGCTCACTACATTTTCCAAGTGGCTTGCCCAACACTGACTAGCGAACAGTAACAGTTCGCTGACATAGCGGCTCGAGTCAAGAATTGCATCAGTTATCGCATAACCAGTACACAAAACCGAGAACCGTTTCTTTCGGACACGTTCGACATACTGAGAACCGATGAGCTGGAAATACCGAGTTGCATGTCTTTTTTCAGGTCAGGGGAATGAAATGCATGTCTTTTCACTGTATTATTTTAAAGATTAGAAACACAACGAATGGTTTGTAAAATTAGATGATATTTTCAGGAACAAAATTTCTAAATAAGTTGATATAAAGCAAAAAAAAATTCCATAAACAAATTTCTGAATAACTACCAAGGCGGTCATTTTGACATTTTGAAATTAAACCCATATAGCTGACTTTTCCTGTGTGTATATTTTGTTCTAATATTGTTCTTTTATTAAAATTACAAAAGACAAAAGAGTTCTGAATATTTCTATCTAGAATGGCCATAACGGTCAAATTGACCGTAGGCCTACGCATTACAGACGGCGTACACCGCGTATTATTATTACACCGCGCCTTAAAGTTCTGCATAATTCTGCTCTTCAGAAACCTACGTATGACGCCACGGACACTACGTCCATATCTTTTTATAGTCTATGGTTGTACATCATTGTCGTGTAAACATACCCTGAGAACACAACGCTCTCCGTCCTCATTAGTTTACGCGCTGTCTGAAATCGAATACTTCCCTACTATATAGTATGCAAAAAACAGTTACTCCAAAATAGTCGTATGTCAGAATGCATTGTATTGGGGGGAAAAACTAGGTCGAAAAGTACCTGGAGGACCTACTACTAGATTCTGAAGTGTGTATATGATGGACACTTTACTATCCCATGAGATCACAGGATTGGATTTATGAATAGCAGTGAAGCGACACTGGTAGGTCATGTGACAGTAACAACCAAATTTCATTCATATTACCCATTTTCATACTATATAGAACATACTTTTTTGACTAAGTAAATTCAAATTTAGATGCAGTGTTGGTCTCTGTTTAACAGTCCTATCAAATACATATGTAATTAGATAGAACTGTTAAATAAAGACAGTAAACTGTATACGAAAAAGTATTATAGAGTTTGCTTTTATATTATTAGTAATAGAATGGCAAACATTATAATACTTTCTCATTTATGGTCAGCATTTAGCAAATATGCATTTATATAATTTAAACAAATTGAAAAAAATTTTTTGTCTTAATGACCAGTAAAATATGATCGTCTACATTTTTATCTGACCTCGTTTAGCAATATCTCTG
Organism: Rhinogobio ventralis; assembly: GCA_039654625.1. NCBI lineage: Eukaryota > Metazoa > Chordata > Actinopteri > Cypriniformes > Gobionidae > Rhinogobio > Rhinogobio ventralis. The sequence continues at coordinate 37,042,428 of CM077201.1, forward strand.
ATGATCTTCACGGTGAACACATTCTCTGGCTCTGAACAGCTGAAATTCAGACGCGTGTCACTTTTGAGCACCACAGAAGACTGGCACACCTGGCTTATACAAACTTCACACTGTGTGTTTATGCCAGCGCCAGTATTAATGTGGATGCTTGTTCCCCGTTCAACAGCAACGTTGAGTTCTGCACCACCTGAAATGATGTAAAGACAAAGAGACCATTTTTTTTAATGTTTCTGAAAGAATTTATCGGCATCATTACTCCAGTCTACAGTGTCACATGATCATTCTAATATGCTGATTTAATGATCAAGAAATCAGTGTTTTACTATTATTTTTGAAAGATCATGTGACTGAAGACTGGAGTAATGATGCTGAAAATTCAGCTTTGATTTAAAAAAAAATAATAATAATAATTAACAAAAAACAGCTATTTTAAAGTGTAATAATATTTCACTATATTACTGTTTTTAATGTATTTTGATCAAATTAATACAGCCTTGGTGAGTACAAGAGACATTTAAAAATATTAATGTTTCCATACTTTTGACCAGTAGTGCATAACAAGAAAAAAATAAATAAAATAGACTTTATATTTTAGATGCTGCAACAACGCTTTTTTTCAACATAGGCTATATAGTAAGTGTGACACAATTATTTATAAAAGCACAAAAATATGCAGTTTCTCAATTGATAAGTTATAAATAAAGTTGTTTACACTCTTAAATTTTTTTTTTCTAAAATACTTAATTGGCATTTATGGTTCCATGAATGAAGAACCTTTTACATTCTATTGTACAAAATGTTCTTTACAGTGGAAACGGCTCTTTAGATGATTACAATGTTCTTCACACAAAGAAAAAATTGGGGAACCAAAAATCTTCTCTGTCATCTCTGGAAAAAAACCTTTTTGAACCTTTATTTTACAATAGTGTATATTGTTTTAGATGTGTACCCCAAAACAACAGTTAACATGTATTGGAACCTGCAATGTTTTGTATGAAAAGAGATTGAATCAAGTGAAATTTGTCATTAGCCAATATAAATCCTAACAATCTGCAGTCAGCCTTGCTTTTTTAGGAGATTACGAGGAGTAAATCAAACACATTGTTAACCCATGTATTTTATTAATTTCTTAAGCGAAAAAGTATATTTGTTGCAAAATGCTAATTTACCAAACCACACAGTAAGAACTACACTCACTTGTGATAATCAGAAAACGTGATAATCAGACCCATTAAAACGGTGTAACCAGTCAGGGCGAGTTTATAAAACCAGTTTTATACACTTTAATTTCAGATTAATACAAGTGTGAAGAGGTAAAGATTACCCGATTTACTGGGCATCGAAATGGATAGTAGTGTACTACCTGTGAATGTCAGAGTGGGTTTGGCTGTTACCTGTAAGCTCCGAGGATGGCGACAGGAAAACCCCAAAAGAAGCGAAAAACGCGTGAAGCGCCAGATTCGCATACTTTTTTAAATATCAAATAAACTCCTTGCAGTGGGCTAAAAATGTAAGCGTGCGTCACTGTTCCTCAGAGACAATAAAGCGGCTCCCTGGAGTACAGGACAGTGTTACTAAAACCGGACGTCTGCTGCCGTTTACATCCAGAAGAGAGAGAGAGAGAGAGAGAGAGAGAGAGAGAGAGAGACAGAGAGAGAGAGAGAGAGACAGTATGAATACTACTCATAATTGGGATTTTGATTTTAAATGATTAGGCCTATATACACTCACCTAAAGGATTATTAGGAACACCTGTTCAATTTCTCATTAATGCAATTATCTAATCAACCAATCACATGGCAGTTGCTTCAATGCATTTAGGGGTGTGGTCCTGGTCAAGACAATCTCCTGAACTCCAAACTGAATGTCAGAATGGGAAAGAAAGGTGATTTAAGCAATTTTGAGCGTGGCATGGTTGTTGGTGCCAGACGGGCCGGTCTGAGTATTTCACAATCTGCTCAGTTACTGGGATTTTCACGCACAACCATTTCTAGAGTTTACAAAGAATGGTATGAAAAGGGAAAAACATCCAGTATGCGGCAGTCCTGTGGGCGAAAATGCCTTGTTGATGGTAGAGGTCAGAGGAGAATGGGCCGACTGATTCAAGCTGACAGAAGAGCAACTTTGACTGAAATAACCACTCGTTACAACCGAGGTATGCAGCAAAGCATTTGTGAAGCCACAACACGCACAACCTTGAGGCGGATGGGCTACAACAGCAGAAGACCCCACCGGGTACCACTCATCTCCACTACAAATAGGAAAAAGAGGCTACAATTTGCACAAGCTCACCAAAATTGGACAGTTGAAGACTGGAAAAATGTTGCCTGGTCTGATGAGTCTCGATTTCTGTTGAGACATTCAGATGGTAGAGTCATAATTTGGCGTAAACAGAATGAGAACATGGATCCATCATGCCTTGTTACCACTGTGCAGGCTGGTGGTGGTGGTGTAATGGTGTGGGGGATGTTTTCTTGGCACACTTTAGGCCCCTTAGTGCCAATTGGGCATCGTTTAAATGCCACGGCCTACCTGAGCATTGTTTCTGACCATGTCCATCCCTTTATGACCACCATGTACCCATCCTCTGATGGCTACTTCCAGCAGGATAATGCACCATGTCACAAAGCTCGAATCATTTCAAATTGGTTTCTTGAACATGACAATGAGTTCACTGTACTAAAATGGCCCCCACAGTCACCAGATCTCAACCCAATAGAGCATCTTTGGGATGTGGTGGAACGGGAGCTTCGTGCCCTGGATGTGCATCCCACAAATCTCCATCAACTGCAAGATGCTATCCTATCAATATGGGCCAACATTTCTAAAGAATGCTTTCAGCACCTTGTTGAATTAATGCCACGTAGAATTAAGGCAGTTCTGAAGGCGAAAGGGGGTCAAACACAGTATTAGTATGGTGTTCCTAATAATCCTTTAGGTGAGTGTACATACAGAGATAACCTGAGTAGCCTGAGCGAGCTGAGTGACGTTATTAAGAACGCTGCTGTACCATTTACAGAATTACCAAAGTTCACGTACTTGGTTTTAAGAAACGGCCTCTGAGTTAAGCGCATGCACCACGACGATGAAAAGCCATGATCAATGGAGCTCAGAAATAATGATTCACCATGGCAACAGCACCCAACAAAAAGACGTCCTCATACTTCCGGGTCAAACGTAACTTTAATTCTTAATCACTGTTATAATATCAGAGGTTAATATTTATTTTCATGGCATCCCACACGCAAAAAAAAAAAAAAAGAAATAAAAGAATGTGGCAGCAGCTAAAATTAAGTATAAAGACATAATTCAATCAGGTGACGTTAAAGCTTTAAGCATAAAAGGTTCATGTGTGTAGGCTCCAGGACTTTACAAACATTTGACATATTAAATACAAATCACTTGGGGTCACGTGGCGCATCCAATGGAGTAGCCGCGTTGCCGACGAGCTCCGGGCAAAGCCTTAAAAAATCTCCCTTCTTAAACTCAATATTATTCTTGATAGTGCAGAAATTAAATGTTGAAGTAACAAGATATGCCAAGAAAACAACTTGACTCCAGTCATAGACTTTGCAACAGAAAATAACAAACTTTAGCACGAGCTCTTCTCTGAAAACGGCGGATGCTCCAATGAGTCCTAGCGATATGGATGCACTTGTGAAGAAAATAACAACAGAAGTCCTGGCGGGTGTCGACAAGGCTTTGGATAATAAGATTGATCCATTGCTGGAGAAATTGTTGGCAGTAGTGACACATGTCAAGCAGATGGAGAACCGAGTCACTGAAGCTGAAATGTGTATATCGGCAGTGGAAGACACGGTCTCAAGATACAGTGCGGACTTAAACGAAAGAAAAAAAGCTTGACACGGCCCTAGAAAAGATAGACAACCTGAAAAAAAGGAGCAGGCGATGCAGTATTCGAATAATTGGCCTATCAGAAGGCTGGCTGCCCAATCTGCTTAACACCGAATTCAAGAACCACCAGGTAAAGATAAAGCACGGGCATTGTGTCCCTTCTCATCTTCCCACACCAGGAGAAAGACTGAAAGTGCTTATGGCAAAACTACATAATTTTCAAGACAATGCATGCATGCTGCAAACAGCGAGAGCCGCAAGTTAGCTGGTCTACAAATGCAATAACATATCTATTTTTGGCGGCCATAGTGAGAAGAAGACATGCCTTTGGAAATGTGAAGAAACGACCCTGTGAACGAGGAATTTGCTTCGCCATGATATGTCTTAAACAAATAAAAATTCTTCAAACAGCCGACAGAGGCTAAGACTTTCCTGGACAGTCTGCCTGAACCATCAACCACTTTGACAGGCCCAAATCGCCCCGGAGAGACTGAATGATACAGTCCCCCCCCCCCCCCCTCTTAATTCTTGGGACTAAACAACTAAGCAGTACTTGTGATAATTTATGGTTCAGAGTTTGAGGAGGTAGACATTAAAGGGGAAAAATAAAAGGCGTTATATTCATGTTTTGCATATACATGAATATAACGAGGGTATGATTTAAATACTGAACCAATATAATGTTAAATATATAGATCGGCAGCTGATTGCCGAGAATTATATCAAAGCTCTTGGATTATGCGGTGTTCCTTTTGAATACCGTACATTTTTTGTTTCTTCTATTTAAGCTTCGGTCATGCAATCCAACGTTACACATCCCAGAACTTCAGTGCTTTAAGCTCATCCCAGAATTTATGTCTGATATCCAGAACTTAGAGAACTGCTCGATATCCATTAAAAGCTGGATTGAGGTTTCCGGGGCTTTCTTGAGCATGGTTCGCATAAAGAGCATCAAGAGAGTTTGTTCCCACAAGGATCTGGGGCATGTGCATCAAATCAGGGACCACTAGGGCTAATGTGGTAACTTCTGTTTTTACTCCCAAGAACTCCTTAGGAAATGTAAGAGTGAGCTCTACATAGCCCAAGTAGGGAACTGCCCATTGGCTCCCTCTACTTCCAGTAAAGACTCAAGTGACTTCATAGGGTGATTGGATAGATGATTGTGGTAAAAGGAAAGTGGAATGGTGGTTACTTGGGAACCTGTATCTAGCAAACAATTCACTGGAGTTCCTTCAACAATTCCTTCATCTTTCCTCAGTTTCTGTACGCCCTGCTACAGAGACTGATTGGAGTTTACCGTGGGGATGCAACTCTGTTTTTCAGGTTTCAATGAGCCTGTTTCTCCCTGAGCTGACGTCGTTTGCTTTCTACTTTGGCAGGATTTGGATAATTTTCACAATTTGTGGCTTCTCCGCAGCGAAAGCAGTAACCTGGACGAAGTCGATCTGAGGTCAATCCATCAATACTGACTGGTTTACTCTCTTCCTGTCTAGTCTGCTTAGGCTGCGACATAGCAGAAGGGCTCCTGAACCCAGATGTTTTTCCTGGCTGATGTTTCTGTGATTCTGAGACAGTTAATTGAGCTTTTCAACTCTGCGACCTGTCTTGTTAGTTCAGCAATTTCCTCAGCCTCTGAGCTTCTGTTCTGGACCTTTGGAGAAACTGCAGCTTCCACAGCTTGAACCTGGGCTCGTAGTTCAGTCAGTTCTTTTTTCAGCGAAGTCACATCCACCACTTTGGAACAAGCGGGCTGGCACTTCTGGTGAGTCAATGGTCGCATGGAGGCAAGTTGAGCATGAATTTCTGATATTTGCTTTCTCATGGAGTCTGTTTCAGGGGCTGCTCCACTGGCTACCTCATGTGAGTGAGCAGACAACTGATGAGCTGCAGCTCGTGACTTGGAAGGGGCTAGTTTAGCCATCCCAAAATGACTCCTCATTCGATCCTCCTTTGAACGTTGTCTGTCTTCCTCCGTTCTGACAGACACTACTAGTTCAGCGAAGGTAGGTGGGTTATTCGTTCTTCTTTCCAGCTGAAGATTGACAATTATGCTGTTATCCCAGCACCCACGACAGAACTGCTTCAGCAAACTGTGGTCACGCTCCCTCTCTGCAATGCCACCTCTCCTCACTGCTGCACTTAACATCACTTGTAATCAATGCTGGTAGCTGGAAGGCTTTTCTCCATGGTTCTGCAACATCGTCATGAACTTTGTCGGCAGCAAGTGGAAGCAAGCTGTCTAGGATTCTTCTTGTACGGGACAAGTCTGAAACAGATGGATCATCCAGTAAGAATTCCACACTTGCTCGCCATGTTTCGAAGTCTGGCTCACTGGGTGGACATGGAATTTTCCCTGAGAAAGATCTGAGACGTAGGGAAGTATGCTGGGCTGTCACATCACTTGTCCTCACAACATGCTCAACCACGACTCTTTGCACACCAGGAGGATCTATCATATCCATGGTCAGAATTACAGAATGTCAGCCATGCGGCATCCTTGTGGCTGAAGGATTTTTAATTCCACCAGTATTAGGTACAATATTCATCTCATTCTCCTTGGACAGGCTTTGAGTTTTCTGGCTTTCAACACCCAGCAATGGAGAAACGTTTGGTGAGAAATTTCCATCTCTACTTTCTCCCATTCCCTGTGATGTGGCGGGTCATTGAAGGAACTGGCAGTGCTGAGTCCCCGAGTTTGGGAGACAGCTGGGCAACTGTTCAATGGTAGGGCCAACTGACCTCATCTTCACTAACTCCTCTTGAAGCACTTCTTCAAAAGATTTGCCAGTAGCATTAGCAATGGCTTTCAATTCTGTCAAATAGCCCTTAGTAGCATCATCTTTAACTGCAGGTGAGTATACACTGCATGCACAGTGAATATGACATCTGCATTTTAAGTGCTAACAATACTTAAAGGCAACAGAGGCTTCAGGGTTGTCATTCCAGAGCTATGTGGAAACTCTATTATAGCCTGCCGATGAAATTCAGATGTTGGGTCATCAATAAGCAGATTACGACTATTTCATATTTTAATATATTTTCAGATTTTATTTGTCAACATTTTTCCAAGAATAAGTGCACTACTGTAACATACAGTACATCTAAATGAAAACAATATCATAACTGATATCTTATTTTACTTTTATTTACTTTTTATTTTATATACTCAAACATTCCACAAACTGAAACATTCCAAATCATATAACAAAATACTTTGTGTGTAAAACAACTAATTAAGGGTGTTGTGTGTCCTTTTTTCCAGAAGTATCTGCTTCGGGCTGAAGTGACACCTTAAATTGTGGCATCTATAGAAACAAAACATAGTAGTATATCATTTGCATTGTTTTCTTTATTAATTTTTTCAAAACTACAAAAGCCTTACCTTATCTCTGTGTGGTGCAAACTTCAGTGTTTCTGATATGACGTCCTCAATTACTTTTTCAAGCACCTTGGGGTGTGTTCGACGACAGGCATCTTAAAATCCAGTAAAGATACACAAACCCAAACGTGTTACTGTTACTTACAATAAATGATGACTAAGCATACAGTATGTAAACTGTTAATTTTCTCAATACCTCATATGCAGTCTTTGGACTAGCTTGCTCTGAAAGAGTTTGACTTCAGCAACTTACTATAAAATGTTTGGAATAAGAAACAACTGAGAAACAACTCACGGATTATAACATTACATATTTCCAGTTGCTGGAAACTCTTCTTGCCTTTGCAGCCTTTTAGACTATATTGGGCCCATAGAGCATTCGTCCCAAGTTTTCGAAGAAGTCTTCTGACCGACTCCCCAGGCGTGTTGTCGCCCATTATGCTCAACCAATCGATCTGAAAATAAATGTAATGCTAGATTATGCTGCACAGCAATAACTAACAGCAATATCTGAACCAAGAAAAATAAAACTGTGCATAATTACATAAAATAATATGGAAAACACAGGGTTGCTTTGGTTGCTGTGCTTAGCCCACTACACCACTCCACCTCACCAAAGACCACACACAGATGGAGTGAACAATGCATATGACACTGTGTTCCAAGTGCAAACTCTAACAACCTTGAAATGCTAACCACTTTCTTTTTGTAGGCTGCATCTTTTAACATTGTGCACAAATCTTGCAGTTCCTCTGGTGTGTTACAGGGCTTTTTTAAGGATTTCTTGTCCTTCGGATGGTCCAGAACACATGTTAGTCCTTAGAAGGCTTTCAATGTTTTGGAGTCTCTCATCAACTTGATTGAGAGGAAGGAGTACAGCCCGCTCGAACTTTGATGACTCTGGATACCATACACTCCATTAATCTCATAGACAACACATAAAATGACTGTTTATGTAATGAATGCCATACTGTTACAAACAGAAGTTTTTTGGTACACTTACCTTGACTTGCCACAGATGTGCTCTCTGTATTGTGGTCTTCAGGTGGATTGCTCATGCAAAACTCTGCTTTAAATTTTTTTTAGTAATAAGTAAATGATAAGTTGTACACCAGCACATTTTAATTATGCAGGCCTAATAGGTTAAATTACCATCACTGTCTTGTTGGGTTGTGACCAATGCCTGGATGTCAATTAGATTTCCTGATAAACCCAAAGCATAATTTAGAAAATACATATGCAAGTTACACATGACCCATTGGACCACTATGCCGAGAGCTGTTTTTTATGCTTACCATGGCCATGACTCTATACCACTGCCTTCAACCTGTTGCTGATGTTAATGGCAGGACAAGCCTATTTTAAGCAATGCAAAAACATTAATGAAAAATAATAACATTACTGCTGATTTTGTAGGCTTCATTATATGCTAAATTACTATTACCATTCTGTAGGGAAGAGAGATTCTTATGATTTCTCTAATTATTATTATTATTATTTGTCTTTTTGAGTATCTGGTTTCCAGGTAGACCTAAGGTATCATACAACTCAATCAGCAATATTCAAGTTAGGTTAACTATCAAGAATCAGCCCACTGATATTTGTACATTTGGTAGACATTTTTATCTAAAGCAACTGCATTCACCAATAACACGTATTGGGAATTCTTGTGTTTACTAAATCATACTCAAGACCTTTGGCATTGGTCATGCCATGCTCTACCAGCTAAGTTACAGGAATGCACTAGAAAGATCTTCATTAAGCGTCAAGGTATTATTTCCCAATTTATAATTAAAAGACTGACTGACTTGTCTCATTTGACTCTTGAGCGGTCTTGAGCGCTGAAAAAATATTTTGCAGATAGAATAATTAGAAAAGAAAATGAAGGATAGCCACAGTCACTTGATAAGTCACATAATAACGGATTACCATATGATTACCTAATACAATGCCAGCCCATTTAACCAGGTTACATGTATAGAATTACTCTTATGTGCACAATTATATGTGGTGTTCTCTTAGTTATGGAATTATTTAATATAAATAGCAAACTAATAACCATTGTACAAAAATTACTCACAGGAAGGTGTGCTTGAGATCAATTTTGTCCCTGAAAATCTTTTAGGTCTTTTCCTTTTAATCAGTTCATCATCCTCCTCATCTACGAAAAATAAATATATTTTTATATTTTGAGATATTTTAAAAGAAACAACAGCAGGCTTTTCGTAATGACAACACTCTTGTCTCGTCAAGTTATTAAACTCACCATCATCAACATCTTCTCTGTAACGTGTGGGTTTACAGATAAGTCTTCGAGCAGGCTCGTCTTCACTCCAAATTTGATGAAAACATGGCATGCTGAACTTTTCGCTTGGCTTCGGCATATGTCTCTGTTATGAAAATATGTACAGTATTACGTTATTAAAAAAATAAATCAAGTGACCCATGCTCTGTCCTCAAACATTTTTGATGGTTTAATCCCTACAGACAGCATCATAGTGTCTCTCAGCAAGGCACTTAACCTCTCTGGGCAGACTGTGTATTAATAACCATACTGGAATTCACTTCAAAACATCTGCTAAATAAGTATGTGCTTACACTTTTGTAAATCTCATTCAGATTTATCCTACATAACATTATATGCTAAAATGCATACCTGCATATCCAAGAACAGACACTCTGTATTGTGACCAGGTTTCCTTGTCTGGAATTGCTTCTTTCTTTACTTTAACTGACACATTTTTGCGTGGCCAATAGCAGAAGACAGCCTGCCACCAAAGAAACAGATGCCTTTAACATTAAAGACTCCAAATGCTAAATACATCAACTACAAGAGGTGTGCATAATTTTAAAATTAAAACAATGCAAATCTCATTGTTACAGATGAGCTAAAACTTGCAGTGTAAAAAATAAGCAAGAGTAGATGTGTACAAGACAATTTTAAACAGTAATCTTTTACATGTTTTATGCAGAGAAGAATCTTCCTATAGATTGCATAATGCCCCTCATTTTAGACTTCTGCCTTTGTACTGATTTGGAGACATCATTCCTAACATACTTTAAACCCAAACTTCGAGAACATTGACATAAGACATAACATAAGACATTATCAAAAGTCAATACCTCTTGTTTTTTCTAGCCATATTGAAGGCACAGTGTTGTCTTCAAATTTTATAACAGAAAAGCAGTCTTCTGTGACCTAAAAGGCACACACATAAATTTTATAACTTAAAAATAAATAACATTAAAATCAGCTGACAAGTGAACACTTACCATACTTTGGATAGCTGACTTGAGTTCAGATTATAAAGAGGATACAGACCAATAATAATAAAATAAAATAACCCCCATACTTCCGCTACAAGGCAAGGTAGACTTGTGAAAGTATAAAAATAAGGCAGGATAGACATGTCACATTGTACAACCAATGTATAGGGAAAAGCTTTTTTTTTTTTTTTTAATTCAGTCCAAAAGCTAGTAAAGAACTGATGTCAAATGAAATTTAAAACATATACCTAAAATAGAAAGTTATATGCACAAATATATTTCACAAAATGTGTGGACAGGCAAACATGTTAAATATCAGTTTTACAGTGTATGTAAAACTGTAAGAAAAATTACATCACCGTTATCCTCTACCACAAACACCTTTCTGTTTAGCAACTTTAAAGACAGATTTTTCATTCTTGTGTGGTTAATGTGGCCTTTATAAATGCTAATAAGCCTGGAATCACAAGGCTCTAAAAACAGTGGCTCCAGGTGGTCATAGACACGACAAAGCACGCTCTCATGCTCTCCCTCTGCATATTGTACAACCTCATAGCATTCCACATCACTTAGAGCAAAAAACTGTCTCTGAGTTCTGAGAGTGGTAGGCAGTTTTGGTGTTTCTTTTACCCATCTGTCCATTTCACCAAGCCATCTGACAATTTGTGAAGAAGACTTCTACCAGAACGAACCAGCCTTTTAAGCTGGTGCAAGTAGCTCTCAAATCTGAAGGCACTGCACTCATCAAGACTGCCATAGTGGTTAGCATCAGACGCAAGGTGTACTAGCGAGTGTACGTTATAAACCAAAAACTCACTACCATACACTAGTTCACCTTGTTTTACAAAAAATGTCAGCAGTTCTTCAGCATACAAGTTATTTTTCTTGGCAAGGGCAGGACTGACAAGAATAGACAGTGCCAAACTAAACAGCATAAAGTGGTCATACAATCTGCTAGGTATGAGACCATTTAGCACAATTTTCCCAGTATAAAGGGCAAACTGGTGCAGCTCTGTGGCCTTCCACCGATCAATTTCCTCTAGGCAACGTGGCTTTCTGGCAAACACAGTAGGGATGGATGGTCGAAGTGCCACAAGTCTGCTACTGACTTCCTTTATCTGACTAGAAGACAATCTAATCCCCTTTGGACCACAAAATAACCAATTTGCGCATTAAAGCCATAATACCCTGAATACTGTTTGATACTTTTCACCAAAGCCTTGGCGGGAGCGTCACAGGTCACACAGCGTAGAGTCACTTTGATTTTTTCATTTCCAAATTCTAAACCAGTTTCCATCAAATTACAGAGATCCCTGACAACGTTGTCCAGAAATTCAAGATTACTAGGCTTTGAGGTCCCGCAGCACAAAGCAAATGGGAAAACTGAGTAAGGAGACAAATTAATTTTACACAGAACAGGCCAAAGAGACAAACTGCTACTTTTAAAGAGGCAAACCATCAACATTCAAAGAAATGTCTAATTCCCTAAGCTTGCTTAAAACACTATGGGGATACATTTTCAAGTGCTTCAAGAGTTGTTCTTTGCAATCAAGGTAGACGTATAGCATGCCAGATTTGACCTGCATATTTACACTCTCACAAGTCTCAAGCAAAGTTCTTGCTGTTTTGGGAAGCTCTCCATGCCCATTTTCCTCAGAATCTTTAACAGTGAATCAACTGCATTATGCTTGATTAGAGAAAGACTGTCACTAAGACAAGGACTGTGAGAGGTAGAAGGCTCGTTTTCATCACTGCTGGTCTCAGATATGTCATCAGAATCACTAAATTCTGAATCACTTGATTCACAATCTGCCACTGACACATGTTGTTGCTCTGGCAACTGCAGAGTAAACAATCTCTTGGGAGATCTTGGGACATCTGATTGCATAGATTCTGCATCTGTTGACTTTGTTGGAATCGTTTTGCTCTTTTCCAGCATTTGTTATAGGCCTGATTCTTTCTTTGCATAATTGTATTTGTACATATATTTGAGTTGCTTTATTAAAAAATAAACTCTGGTCCAAAAATATAAACTATGAGGCAAAAAAAGAAATAAATAAAAAGGATCATAGCCTGTTCATGTCAAACTCCATTTGGATCTGTTTGAGAAACTGTTGAAAATTACTGTGAGAGAGAGAGAGTGTAAGTACTGGCATACAGCTGATTCATTTTCTAATTAAACTTGCAACTAACAGTCACAGAAATGTATAGCAATTACAGTTTTTTACGATTGCTTAAGCACAATTTTAAAAACAAGGCTCGTTTTGTCAAAACACTACACACAATTCACACATCCACACACACAAGGAGCAGAACACCCCAGATCCCCAACAAAATGAAACACTTCTTTCAAAATTTTACAATAATTTAACAAAACCCAATTTTGACACCGTATGGCACACACATGGTTCATACAATCTGATTCTGTTTGATTCACTTACACACTGCTGTTCTCAATCTTAAACACTTCTAAAATTTCTACTTTTCTAATGATATAATCTGAGTTAGATTTTTTTTCAGAGATATTGTTAAAGTATATGAATATATTGACCAAACAGTACACACAAGACCAGTACTGCATATTGATGAAAATATTTATTTCTCTCATTGTAAAATCATTCGATTCATTTTCAAAGGTTTGTTTTTTTATATCTGCTGAGGTTGGGCTGAAGTCTCGGTCCAGCCTCTCTCAGTGTCAACCCATGGGTATCAAGATTGCCCGAATCGCATCTGATAAATTTGGTCCCCGTCTTCTTTGGCCACATCCTACTCCAGGTCTACCTCTTCCTACCCCCCCCTTCCCCTCTCTTCCCCCCTTCCCCTCTCTTCCCCTCTCTTCCCCCCTTCCCCCCTTCCCCTCTCTTCCCCTCTCTTCCCCTCTCTTCTCGCTTCTTCCATAGCTTGAATGAGGGGCATCTGGACATAGGGCCGGAGATCATAAACCTTCCATCGCCATGCTGAGAAGAACTCCTCGATGGGGTTTAGGAAGGGGGAGTATGGTGGAAGGTATTGAACTGTGAATTGTGGGTGTTGATGAAACCAGTTTTGGACCAGAGCAGAACGATGGAAAGCTACATTGTCCCAGACGACAATGTGTTGCATCTGGTCCCTTTGGTTTGCTGCTGTAATAATATTGTGTAATCGGTCTAAAAATGTAAGAATGAGGTCAGTGTTGTAAGGACCCAATTTGGCATGGTGGTGGAGGACCCCATTCTGTGTAATGGCAGCACAAAGGGTAATGTTACCCCCACGTTGCCCTAGTACATTGACAACAGCCCTGTGGCCAATGATGTTTCTTCCCCTTCTTCTCACAGTTGTCAGGTTAAATCCAGCCTCAATGTATATAAACTCATGCGGGACTTTCTCTGCATCCACTTGCAAAACTCTGAAATACAGCAAAAGATCACATTGTGTAGATCAATATACTGTAAGTCTGCTATACAGTAAAATTACATGTACAGTAAAGAGGTTGTGTGCAGTACACAATACTACAATCAGTGAACAAAACATACCACCACATAGTCACGCCGCAGGAATTTCACCCTGTCTGAATTTCTTTCAAATGTCACTTTATACAGTTGTTTCATCCGAACTTGATGTTTTTTAAGGATACGGGCTATCGTTGACAGAGAGACCTGTTGGACATTATTGAAAATTGTGTGATTGTTGACAACATTGGCTTGAATTTCTCTAAGTCTGATTGTATTATTGGCCAAAACGAGGCTTATGATCTCTGTCTCTTGCTCCTGTGTGAATATGGGGCCCCTCCCTCCTTGGTGTTCTCAACGTTCAATCCTATGTTGGCCAAACAAAATACAAGTAGCTTACTGTAAAATGGTACAGGAATAGATACCAAAACTGTTGATATAGTACATGCAGTAAGCTATGGATTTTCTTTTGACAGAAGATAAGTTTCTCACCTGTGCTCTTGACGAAATGTATGAACTATTGATGCTACCGTGTACCTGCTTAGGTTAGGCTGTACTCCAAACACGCTGTTACCCCTTGTTTGTCTGATTGCTTCTATTGCTCTCCTCATTCGTAAGTTGCTTTGGATAAAAGTGTCTGCTAAATGATTAAATGTAAATGTAAATAATAGTAAGTTGCTCCTTTGGTTCACGTGGCCTTTGATGTGTTCTTCTCTTGATCAAAATGTTCCATCCAAAAATGTTTTTGATGTAGATAAGTTGGCAGTCGGCCACCATTACAAAGAGAACAAGATAGCTTATGAATGAATTGACTGTGGCGAAAATGTTGGGGAGTACCTGGAAGACTCCAAGAAAAGAAAGGGAGGAGAGCACCTGCAAATGAGATCATTGGTTAAACTGTATAAAAGTGTGAGTTGCGAATGAGATGATCAGATGTTCAGCTGGCATCTCACTTTGTTGTTTCTACAATAAAGTTAACATATTCTTCGACTCTGAGAGATTTCTTCAAATGCTGAAATGAAGGAACATTGAGACTTATAATTTTCCACACAATTGGCTAGCCAGCCAGGAGCAGAAAAAGGCTGGGCTGGGGACCCGCGGTAGGGGGTAATGCAATATTCATTAACCTGTTAAACCTGTCAAACTGTTAAATCATGCAATATTAGATATGCGATACGAAATACGAAAATTATATTTTAAAACTAAAATGATATAACCTAATGTGCTTATATGAATATTCGCCAAGCCGAGTTTTAATGTCAAGCTAGTTACACATAAGTAACAGTCACATGCCCGGTCTATTCTCTACTATATGCATTGGCCTAAAACTTTGACCTTTTACAACTTTTTAAAGTAGCCTATTAAAATCATTCCGATATCACAAGCTGTAATGCAGGATAATGAAGAAAGAGAGATAAGCACATCAAGTTACAGGGAGAAGGTAGCAGGTACACATAGAAGACATGAGGATGAAAGGGAGGCATCAAGCCAAAAGAGGAGTCAAGAAAAGAGACACAAAGTCCGTATGAAGAAAGTCTAAAGAAAAAAGAGACTTCTAATTAAAGTTTTCCAGATATAATGGTGTTAGAGTGAGACATAGGAAGGACTGATGAATGGATAAAGAAAGGGGAGTAAGCCCTGAGAAGAGAGCTGGCAAAAATGGATTTCAGAGAAAGCAAAAGACAGACCATTCCAAAAACAAAAAAAACATGAGCTAATGTACACTCACCTAAAGGATTATTAGGAACACCATACTAATACTGTGTTTGACCCCCTTTCGCCTTCAGAACTGCCTTAATTCTACGTGGCATTGATTCAACAAGGTGCTGAAAGCATTCTTTAGAAATGTTGGCCCATATTGATAGGATAGCATCTTGCAGTTGATGGAGATTTGTGGGATGCACATCCAGGGCACGAAGCTCCCGTTCCACCACATCCCAAAGATGCTCTATTGGGTTGAGATCTGGTGACTGTGGGAGCCATTTTAGTACAGTGAACTCATTGTCATGTTCAAGAAACCAATTTGAAATGATTCGAGCTTTGTGACATGGTGCATTATCCTGCTGGAAGTAGCCATCAGAGGGTGGGTACATGGTGGTCATAAAGGGATGGACATGGTCAGAAACAATGCTCAGATAGGCCGTGGCATTTAAACGATACCCAATTGGCACTAAGGGGCCTAAAGTGTGCCAAGAAAACATCCCCCACACCATTACACCACCACCACCACCACCAGCACCAGCCTGCACAGTGGTAACAAGGCATGATGGATCCATGTTCTCATTCGGTTTACGCCAAATTCTGACTCTACCATCTGAATGTCTCAACAGAAATCGAGACTCATCAGACCAGGCAACATTTTTCCAGTCTTCAACTGTCCAATTTTGGTGAGCTCGTGCAAATTGTAGCCTCTTTTTCTTATTTGTAGTGGAGATGA
Source organism: Rhinogobio ventralis (assembly GCA_039654625.1). NCBI lineage: Eukaryota > Metazoa > Chordata > Actinopteri > Cypriniformes > Gobionidae > Rhinogobio > Rhinogobio ventralis. The sequence goes on from CM077201.1 coordinate 37,058,794, forward strand.
GTGGTACCCGGTGGGGTCTTCTGCTGTTGTAGCCCATCCGCCTCAAGGTTGTGCGTGTTGTGGCTTCACAAATGCTTTGCTGCATAACTCGGTTGTAACGAGTGGTTATTTCAGTCAAAGTTGCTCTTCTATCAGCTTGAATCAGTCGGCCCATTCTCCTCTGACCTCTAGCATCAACAAGGCATTTTCGCCCACAGGACTGCCGCATACTGGATGTTTTTCCCTTTTCACACCATTCTTTGTAAACTGTAGAAATGGTTGTGCGTGAAAATCCCAGTAACTGAGCAGATTGTGAAATACTCAGACCGGCCCGTCTGGCACCAACAACCATGCCACGCTCAAAATTGCTTAAATCACCTTTCTTTCCCATTCTGACATTCAGTTTGGAGTTCAGGAGATTGTCTTGACCAGGACCACACCCCTAAATGCATTGAAGCAACTGCCATGTGATTGGTTGATTAGATAATTGCATTAATGAGAAATTGAACAGGTGTTCCTAATAATCCTTTAGGTGAGTGTATATTGGTTAGGAGATTTAGCGACAAGATGTAGAAAAAACTAATTATCAAATGAGGAAAGTACATAAAAAAGCAACTTCATGAGCCATGTATGCCAAAAATTAAATTTTATTCAATTAAAAAAAGTTTGAGACCTTTCCATGTCAGGGGTTTATGGTGATTGGTCACATCTTTTTCTCAGTTGGCCTAATTCTATTTCAATTAATTGGATTTTGTCAATTGTGGCAACAGTCTCTTACCCAGCTTGGTCTGAAGTGGTGTGTTGAACTGGCGGAAGAGTTTGGTTTGCTGAACCGTGTTGTTGGTCCAGTTGAGGGTTTTAAAATGTGGAGGTAATTTTATCTCTCATTGTCTCAAGGGCAAAAATGTCAGTCTTTTGCTTTTGGGACTTGTTTAGTCAACACAGATTTTTTTTCAGAGTTGGTGAGGATCTTGGGCTGTGATTAGTGCAATGCATTTTTTTTTTACATGGGGATGGTTGTTTGGAGGTCAGTGCGTGGTTGTCAGTTTCCACAGATTTTTCTAAAGGACACAAAAGGGGCAGGAAGTCCTGTTAATTGCATAATAGGCCCACAAGGGGCAGCAATGCAAGTTGAAAAAGGACATTTAATTGAAAACATTTTTTTAAATTCCAAATTTAATTCCACATGTCACCTTGTATGCAAGTAGAGGATGCCACTTAATATTTAGGACCAATGATGACATGAGCAGAAAAAGTAAATGGGAAACCATAGATAATCCTCTCAAAAATTTTATTCAAAAACAGCTGAAGTACTAAGAGAAATGGAAAAAGTACAGATGTAGGATTGAAGAAAAAGGTAAACTAGTTAGAATTAAAAGTAGGCCAAATGAACAATTATCAAGAAAACACCAATGAAGAATTGAAAAGAAATTAACCTGAAAGAAAATAATAAAATAGCATGAATGTTAGTTGACCGGTCTATAAAAGGTAATTCAATTAATAAGCAGGCCTGCTAACAGTGATTGATCCAGAGGATTGCACAAACTGGTGGACACTAGAAACACTGGAGTTTTTTCCTTAGTATAAGTGGTTTGTGCAGTTCCCTGAGGAAATCCAAATAATTGACAAAGGATTGTTGTCAGGATATATGAAAGGAGGCAGAGGTAAGTGAATCCAAACACAGTGGTTTAAGATACTAAGAGTGAGTATGCAAGGAATACTGGTGCAGATTCTGTGAAGATCACTCGGTGCAGAGCTGATCACAGGTGAGTGCATTCGCTTCAGGTATGTGTATACCAAGCAGTCGCAGTTCATTAATACTTGTCCCTTCTCTTTCAGACGTGGTCAATATCAAGAAAGCTCGAGGGAAACACTGGAAGCTCTGGAGAGCACGGGATCACAGGGAATGGGAAGCGAACAGGTATCCTGGAGACAGTAGGACAATGACACAAAGGTTAGCAGAACACAGGTGAGTATACTTTACATCTTGGGATCTTTGGGTGTTTCAGAGGATCAGGAGACATCGGAATATGGTCTGTTCCTATTGGAGGTTTGACGTTGAACTGAGGCTGTGGTGAGTGTTTTATTGTGCCTGGTGATGAGGTTGTTGATGGGAAGCAGGTGTGAGTGATTAGTATTCTGGGGAGAGTGATCGTTGAGTAGTGGATGGGACCGAGCTTGACTGATCCCTGACAATTATAAAAATATCTGATATACAGAGATAAAAAATATAGAGAGAGAGACCAGCTAGATGTGGGTACTATGACTGTATTATATGTTGACCTGTTATATGAAGATTACATTTTGAAAGTCTGAAATTTTTATCTCGCTATCCCTGGGAGACAGTTTAAAATTTTATCCATTGCAGATATTTTGAGATTTTAGGATTGTGTTAATTAAAATAACTTTTGCATTGTGTTGAATGAGCAAGATTGGGCGACCAAGCTAAACAGACATTTATAACAGACATAATATACACATTTCACAATAACGAGAGTCATTGATTTAATCCTAACAGGGTTTGAGAGAGTATAGGAATCAATATAACGAGTGATTAAAAACATTACAGTATATATGGGACTGAAAACAAGGCAACCCAGACAAACTGAAAGGCTGCTATTTTCTGCATTCTGCAAAGAAGAAAAATGCTTGCTCTTTTCTGCAAAGAAGAACTTGCTTTATTAAAATAGCATGGGGAAACTGAAATTAAGGGACAATTAAAAGAGATGGTTGTTGAATTTATAAAGAATAAATTTGATTAATGCGGATCTCTGGGTGTTCAATTTCCAGATGACACCAGGTGACTTCTGGGGCAGCTGCCTTGACACACTAAATGAAAGCAACTGGACTGTGCAACAAGTGAAGGACATGGCTGCAGAGAGAAGAAGAGGCATTAGTTGATGGGCCTTCATCCCCCTTGAAGAAGAAAATTGAACGTTTTGAGAGGCTGATATGGACAAAGACAAAGTCAATGCATAAATGACCAAGATAACATGCTGTCATTATGCAAACTGCCTCCTCCATGGCTTGATCAAAAGTCAGACTGAGAATAGGCAAAATGACAACAGCATCCAGAATCAAACCACTGTCACCAGGCCCTTGAATGCCATCAGACCAAATGCATCAGATGAGGAGGGAAACAATCAAACAACAGCCCAATCAGTTTAACACCAGCAGAAGCAGAAGGACTTCATCCTTTCTTAAGTGAGCACAGGTGATACCTTTTTAATGATCACTACAGAGACCACTTCAGATTTTATTGATTGGCAATATTAATTGGATTTTGATTATTCACTGGTCCAACAGCAGTTCTCTGTATTCTGTTAAGCTAACACGCTCTATCTGCTTTCTTTCAATAGACTTCAGTCCAGCTGTATGCAATAAAAAAAAGAAAAAAGGAGGGGAAGTTGAGTGTTTGCTTGACTCAACAATTAACTAAAACTGGGACTGGACTAGTAAGGGACTATTGCATTAACCAATTAGGGGTAAACGCATAATTAGATCATTGATGATGCTGTCCAATAAAGAGAGAGATTTTGGGATCGTTGTCAACAGATCTCAACTGCACACACGCTAGAAGAAGAAGAAGAAGAAGAAGAATACGAACAAGTTCTCCGTTTAGTAAACTAATTCAACCCAAGCGCTCTTTGGTGACGTGAATGTTTACGTTACTGTTTATCATCTGTCCATCATCGTATAAAGCCCGTCCTGACAATTTGATTGCCCGAGCAGAAGCTGTTCGGACCATAGTTGCTCCACAACGGATAAAGTCCAGACCGAACTGCCCGACCTCAAATGTTGTGGGCGGGGCTAAGTTCGGCTAGCATCCAGGCTAAGAGATAAGCATATTGGGAACTAGTTTTACAAAATATTTGAATTATGGGGTAAATGGCTTACTAAAGTGGGAATAATAATAGCAGTGGCTGTAGGCATTTTTGTTTTGTTGTTCTGTTGTGTTGTGCTTTTTCTCAGATCAATAATGGCCAATGCTGCTGCCAAACAGATGATCAATATATCTGTGAAAAGATCGGGAGTGAATATTGCTGTCAATTCTGGAGTATACCCAATAGGTCCGGGAGTGGATGAGCTGGATGACTTTCTGTAAAAGGGTCCAAGTAAAATCAGGGAAGGGGTGCTTTGTTTGCATTTTATTTTACTGGTTGAACAATGTTTTTGAAGAGGAAAGGGAGTTAGCCCCACTGTGTATTTTATTTTGGGGAAAAAATAAAGCATCTTAGAAATAAGGGCAGAGTAGGCAGAAAGAGTAGGAAGGTGTTTTGTTTGTTGTTTTCATAAAAAGAGCCCCCCTCCTACACAATATGTTTTATTATTCTTATTCATTATTTTCATTTATTATTATTATACTCCTAATGTTTCACCTGTAACTAAGAGGGGACGATTGAGGGTCTGAAGCAGGTCATTATCCGTGTTATGAGATAATGCAACAAGATTTAAAGGGAATGATTTATAATTTCTATATTAAAAAAACAGAACATTTGAAAGTTTTACTGTATTTTAAAATATGCTGTGAAGTTCTAGTTCTATGAAAGCCAAAGAAGAACGGGATTGACAAGCACATCAGTGCTTAGCAGCTGGGTTGACTCTACTGGTGGTTTAAAAACCCACTGTCAGCCCCAGCACCAGATAGCACCCTAGGAAGGACCGGGTGCCTCTGGAAACGGTGGAGCAGCCTAGATAGCGCTCCAGGCCACCGGAAGCGCCTGAGAGTTCCTCTGGCACCGTGGGAGAACCAGAGCATCAAACTTAATATTCTAAAGCATCTTATATTAACTATAAGTTTAATTACTGATGTATTCTACATAACCATGACAACCATTGGCAAGGCTAAGACATTCCACGCACATGCTTTAATACAAATTGTTGATTTTGTAGACCCCCTAGAATGTTTAGTTAGGGAGGCAGAGTCTTTTACACTACCCTAGTAAAAATTGTGGGCAGTGATGTTTGGCTCTGACCTCTTCCGGAGTGCAGTCACATGAGGCAGCCATTTGATAGTGTAAAGGAGGACCACTATTGGTCCTTAGACAGAAGATGAAAGGGGCGGACTTGTGAGGTTGCACTCTGGGCAAGGGCAAAAGAGGTGGGAATTAAGAGATTCCCAAAGGGGGGATTTAATGAAGTATTTTATTTATCCTATAGAAAACATTTGTAGAATTAATTTGCTTAAAAGTGTTTTGAGGCCTCATGGCCTACATGACTGAGAGAAGTCGGGAAAAAATGGGATTCTATCTGAAGTTGCTTGCAGTTGCCATCTGCACTGATAGTAAGTTGCTCTTTTGGTTCACGTGGCCTTTGATGTGTTCTTCTCTTGATAAAAAATAATGAGGCAAAAAATCACATTGTGGGACAATCCAAAAATGTTCTTGATGTAGATAAGTTGGCAGTCCGCCACCATTACAAAGAGAACAAGATAGCTTATGAATGAATTGACTGGCAAAAGTGTTGGGGAGTATTTGGACAAATGAATGAAGTTACTGTGGTGAAAATGTTGGGAGTACTTGGAAGACTCCAAGAAGAGAAAGGGAGGAGAGCACCTGCAAATTAGATAATTGGTTAAACTGTATAAAAGTGTGAGTTGTGAAAGAGATGATCAGATGTTCAGCTGGCATCTCACTTTGTTGTTTCTACAATAATGTTAACATATTCTGAGACCTGGAACTTCGACTCTGAGAGATTTCTTCAAATGCTGAACTGAAGGAACATTGAGACTGGGGGCAACTAGACTGTTCTGAGGGGCATAATGAACTACTTAGGATGTACTGCCATTCTATAAGAACCGTTTTATTAAGGCAGCTTAAATCGGTTCTGCTGTAGCATCCCATGGCCAAAGCATGGCTCCCTACCAAAGTTAAGCAGGTTCTAGCCAACCAGTGATATGAAAGGGACATCTTTTTTGAAAAAACTATTGTTATTGGAAGATGTTTTAGTGAGGCCAGAAGAGGGTGTTCACTCCCAGGACTGTATGGCTCCTAATGTCAGAGTGCATCAATGGGCGAAACTAGACTGTTCTGAGGGGAATTATGAGCTACTCAGGATGTACTGCTACTCCATGAGACCCGTTTTATTAATCTGTACAAATCAGTTCTGCTGTAGCGTCCCATGACCAAAGTCTGGCTCCCTACCTAATCTAAGAGGGTTCTAGACAGGCAGTGACATGAAAGAGAGACCTTTTTGGAAAAAAACTAGATTTTTTTTTGGAAGATGCTTTAGTGAGGCCCGTAGGGGTTGTTCATTCCCAGGCCTCTATGGCTCCTAAAGTCAGAGTGCATCAATGGGGGCAACTAGACTTTTCTGAGGGGAATTTTGAGCTACTCAGGATGTACTGCCACTCCATAAGACCCATTTTATTAAGACAACACAAATCAGTTCTGCTGTATCGTCCCATGGCCAAAGATTGGCTCCCTATCAAAGCTATTAGGGTTCTAGCCAGGCAGTGACATGAAGGGGACACGTTTTTTGAAAAATCTCGATTGTTATTAGAAGATGCTTTAGTGAGGCCAATAGGGGGTGATCAATCTCAGGCCTGTATGGCTCCTAAAGTCAGAGTGCATCAATGGGGGCAACTAGACTTTTCTGAGGGGAATTTTGAGCTACTCAGGATGTACTGCCACTCCATAAGACCCATTTTATTAAGACAACACAAATCAGTTCTGCTGTATCGTCCCATGGCCAAAGATTGGCTCCCTATCAAAGCTATGAGGGTTCTAGCCAGGCAGTGACATGAAGGGGACACGTTTTTTGAAAAATCTCGATTGTTATTAGAAGATGCTTTAGTGAGGCCAATAGGGGGTGATCAATCTCAGGCCTGTATGGCTCCTAAAGTCAGAGTGCATCAATGGGCACAACTAGACTGTTCTGAGGGGAATGATCAGCTACTCAGGATGTACTGCCATTCTATAAGAACCGTTTTATTAAGGCAGCATAAAACAGTTCTGCTGTAGTGTCCCATGTCCAAAACATGGCTCCCTACAGAAACTAATTGTGTTCTAACCAGGCAGTGACATGAAATGGAGTCCTTTTTGGAAAAAAACTTGATTGTTATTGGAAGATGCTTTAGTGAGGCCATTAGGGGGTGATCACTCCCAGGCCTGTATGGCTCCTAAAGTCAGAGTGCATCAATGGGGCATCTAAACTGTTTTGAGGGGAATTATCAGCTACTCAGGATGTACTGCCATTCTATAAGAACCATTTTAATAAGGTAGCACAATTCAGTTCTGTTGTAGCGTCCCATAGCCAAAGCCTGGCTCCCTACTGAAGCTAAGCAGGTTCTAGCCAGACAGTGACATGAAAGGGAGACCTTTTTTGGAAAAAACTTGATTGATATTGGAAGATGTTTTAGTGAGGCCAATAGGGGGGTGTTCACTCCCAGGCCTGTATGGCTCCTAAAGTCAGAGTGCATCAATGGGGCCACTAGACTGTGAGAAGTACATCCTTTAAATCAAGATCCTGAATTTTTGCGATCATTAATTGCCACAGCAGTGCAGTTAGTAGCAGAATATGTGGGAGAGCGTTGCTGTAGTGTTACTGCACTGTAATGCAATACCGGTGGTAGCTCATTCTGAGAGGCATTATGAGCTATTCAGGATGTACTGCCACTCTATAAGACCCTTTTTATTAAGACAGCACAAATCAGTTCTGTCGTAGAGTCCCATGACCAAAGCCTGGCTCCCTATTTAAGCTAAGAGGGTTCTAGCTAGGTAGTGACATAAAAGAGAGACCTTTTTGGAAAAAACGTGATCTTTATTGGAAGGTGCTTTAGTGAGGCCAGTAGGGGGTGTTCACTCCAAGGCCTGTATGGCTCCCTAAAGTCAGAGTACATCAATGGGGGTAGCTAGACTGTTCTGAAGGGAATTATCAACTACTCAGAATGTACTGCCACTCCATAAGACCCGTTTTATTAACCGCAAAAACCTGTCCTGTGTGAATGGCCCTAAACGATTAAAAGATAAACAGCACATTTTTATTTAAACAGTCAGCTTGCCTCATACATTCAGTTTACAGATCAACAGCAAGCCAAAGAGGGCAAGGTTTCAACTGAACTATGCATTTGCATTTTAAACACTTAGCTACATTATGTTCTAGCTCTGTCCACGTAATAAATGCATGTTCTTAAATGAGCAAGTTTTTTAAAGCTAATTTCAACATGGCATGAATATTTTACAAGATACATATTCACGAATACAATTCCTCGTAATTACCTTAATAGCACGCAATTATTTCTGCCCATTTTTGTTCGAGTGACTGCAGCCTCTGCTTTTCTGCTTATAACGCGCCGTGCCGTTACTTTCAGTTAATAAAGGAAAAATACTGCACATTTCTGGTGTTATTTTTGTGATTGTTTGGGGCATTCTACAGCCCTTCATCAAAACTTTCAAAACAGAGCCCACCTCAGATTGTTTTAATCAATGCACAAATCGTAAATACAAATGAACATTATTAGTTCCTAAATTCTGATTGGGTGGGCAAGGCAGACGTTTGGGTGGGCTCAGCCCACCCATGCCCATGCCTAGAACCGGGCCCGCTCTCGGTGAATGTGTGAGACTTGAGAGGTACTTGATATTGCCTGCTCGGGAAGATGGTTGCTCATGAGTTTTTTTCCCTTTCTCGGTCGCTCACCAACGGCTCAAACAAGCTCTTCTGATTGGCTGAAATTCTCTGCTCTCTGAACAGTGTCTGCCGCTGCCTCACAGATGCACAAATCACTTTTGCTCCACATTTCAGATAGTATAGGGTGCAAAAGTAAGAGCGCGCGGAACTTGTCATTTGAAGGCGAAAAAACGGAGTTTGAGACTGAGTAGCAGGAGATTCAAGTAGTTGTAGTAATTTGGGCCTGAGCACCGATGGTGTGAGGACCCTATTGTAATTGCTCAGCCTATCATTCTTCTTCTCCGAAATGAATCGCATTTTTGAGGGCCTAAACATGCTCGAAAACTCATGAAATTTTACACATAGTGAAAATTTAGGTCTGATATGGGTTTCAGAATTAGGTGTGGCAAAATGGCTTGATAGCGCCACCTACAAAATTTCAATTAAGCACCATTCGCGCTACTTTTCACGTACTAGTATGAAATTTGGTAGACACATTTAACAGCCCAAAACCTACAAAAAAAGACCCTGGGTGCAAAATCTGAAAACTCAACAGGAAGTGAGATATTTTGAATGTTCTCAGCACATTTTTTGCAGTTTTTACCATTTACAGACTTTGTACTTTAAATCTCTAGGAGGAGTTTGTTAATCAGATCAACATAATTTTTGCACAGTCTAATCTAAAGGCCTGTGCGTTGTTAAATTGCGTTTTCACTGAAGGGTGTGTCCGTGGTGGCCTTCCCGCTACGTTTCACGTACAGGTATGAAATTCAGGAGACATGTAAAAGCCCAATACCTACAAAAAAAGTCTCTTGGTACAAAATCTGAAAACCAACAGGAACTCAGATATTTTTTATTTTCTTTGCAAAATTGTTGCAATTTTTGCCATTTCTAGACATTGTACTTTAACAAATTCCTCCTAGAGATTTAATCAGGTCAACATCATATTTGGTCAGTCTAATCTAAAGGCCTTTGCGATGTTAAATTGCGAAGATCTTGAGTTTTCCCTGAAGGGCGTATCCGTGGTGGCCTCACAAATTGGATGTACTGCCACTCGATGTCTCCAAATTTTACATGCTTAAATGCGTGTCGCCCACTAATCACTATTTTCCGGGTGGCGGTGGCCCCGGGTGCGAAGGCCCTTTTATCGCTGCTTGCAGCTTTAATTGGACTTGTAATTGTGTTAGAAAAATATCAAAGAACTGTAATGCATTTGTGACCAAATATTCTACAAGTGTGCAACTCTCATTGCATGGATTCACATATTAATTTCCGGATGTGCAAAATTTGTCTGTGACTTCACATTTTTGATAGGGGTGTTGGAATGCTTTTTGCACCATATTCACTGCAGCAGCTGTAGCAAAAATGTGAGCGTATGAGTTTCTTCATGTGTGATTCGTAGAATAGGATTTGTGCACCTGCAGTGAAGAATGTGTGAAGGTGTAACTGTTGTGTTGTTTGTAGGAGAGAAAAAAAAATCTACAAGTTTACAACTCCTAAAAGGGTTATCTCTGTGACTTCAAATTTATTGATACACGTGTGGACGTGCTCTACAGCTGCAAATTCCTCTCTTAACACTTGTTCAGTTGTTTTGCACCAAAAATACCTTGATATGCTGGTGACCCCTGCTGGCCAAAACAGTGTAAATGCAACAAAACTCATGCCAAACATGCATATAAAACCTGTTGCAAATGTTTTATTTAAAATCAAATTTATCAAATGCGATTAACTAATCATCTAATAAGAATAAATATCAAGAGTCTGTGTAATATGTGTTCTTTCATCAATTTTCAGTGCTTGTTTTGTTTGTTCCATGGATTACTCAGCTAAACAGGTCAATAAGAGACTATTAACTAGCTACTATTATTCCTTTTAATTGCACAAATGTCTCATTAAAATTTCTACACATGTATGAAACTGATCAGATATCAGATCAGGTAAAACCCAAAGACACTTGTTCAATCTCAGTAAATCTGCATGATTTGTGGCTCACAGAGATCATCGCTCATCATCATTTTTTGTTTATAAACAAAAAAAAATATTTCTATATATAAAAAATGTGTCTGCCATTCTGGTTTTCTGAAAAACGTCCTTGCCGTTTGTCTGATTTGCACAACATCTCAAGATACTCCAGTCAATATGTCATCAAAATAATTTTTATTCATTTACTTGTAGAGATTTAGGCGATGTATTTGTTGGTGTGGCCCATAATGGCTACAGGTGCTGGTCATATAATTAGAATATCATCAAAAAGTGAAATTCCATTCGAAAAGTGAAACTTGTATATTATATTCATTCATTACACACAGACTGATATATTTCAAATGTTTATTTCTTTTAATTTTGATGATTATAACTGACAACTATGGAAAATCCCAAATTCAGTATCTCAGAAAATTAGAATATAACTTAAGACCAATACAAAGAAAGGATTTTTAGAAATCTTGGCCAACTGAAAAGTATGAACATGAAAAGTATGAGCATGTACAGCACTCAATACTTAGTTGGGGCTCCTTTTGCCTGAATTACTGCAGCAATGCGGCGTGGCTTGGAGTCGATCAGTCAGGTGTTATGAGAGCCCAGGTTGCTCTGATAGTGGCCTTCAGCTCTTCTGCATTGTTGGGTCTGGCATATCGTATCTTCCTCTTCACAATACCCCATAGATTTTCTATGGGGTTAAGGTCAGGCGAGTTTGCTGGCCAATTAAGAACAGGGATACCATGGTCCTTAAACCAGGTACTGGTTGCTTTGGCACTGTGTGCAGGTGCCAAGTCCTGTTGGAAAATGAAATCTGCATCTCCATAAAGTTGGTCAGCAGCAGGAAGCATGAAGTGCTCTAAAACTTCCTGTTATACGGCTGCGTTGACCTTGGACCTCAGAAAACACAGTGGACCAACACCAGCAGATGACATGGCACCCCAAACCATCACTGACTGTGGAAACTTTACACTGGACCTCAAGCAACGTGGATTGTGTACCTCTCCTCTCTTCCTCCAGACTCTGGGACCCTGATTTCCAAAGGAAATGCAAAATTTACTTTTATCAGAGAACATAACTTTAGACCACTCAGCAGCAGTCCAGTCCTTTTTGTCTTTAGCCCAGGCGAGGCGCTTCTGACGCTGTCTGTTGTTCAAGAGTGGCTTGACACAAGGAATGCGACAGCTGAAACCCATGTCTTGCATACGTCTGTGCGTAGTGGTTCTTGAAGCACTGAATCCAGCTGCAGTCCACTCTTTGTGAATCTCCCCCACATTTTTAATGGGTTTTGTTTCACAGTCCTCTCCAGGGTTATCCCTATTGCTTGTACACTTTTTTCTACCACATCTTTTCCTTCCCTTCGCCTCTCTATTAATGTGCTTGGACACAGAGCTCTGTGAACAGCCAGCCTCTTTTGCAATGACCTTTTGTGTCTTGCCCTCCTTGTGCAAGGTGTGTCAATGGTCGTCTTTTGAACAACTGTCAAGTCAGCAGTCTTCCCCATGATTGTGTAGCCTACAGAACTAGACTGAGAGACCATTTAAAGGCCTTTGCAGGTGTTTTGAGTTAATTAGCTGATTAGAGTGTGGCACCAGGTGTCTTCAATATTGAACCTTTTCACAATATTCTAATTTTCTGAGATACTGAATTTGGGATTTTCCTTAGTTGTCAGTTATAATCATCAAAATTAAAAGAAATAAACATTTGAAATATATCAGTCTGTGTGTAATGAATGAATATAATATACAAGTTTCACTTTTTGAATGGAATTAGTGAAATCAACTTTTTGATGATATTCTAATTATATGACCAGCACCTGTATATCATTCATTTAATTCATTTCTGATGCTCATAACAGCAAATTTTTGTATAATGCTGATGGCATATATTTATCTCAACGTGATTGACAGATGAGGGGCTGTAAAGGCTACTAATGTTGACCACAAGAGGATAATAAATAATTTTAGGTCTAATCTTTATCCAGTTTGAAAGGCTTTTTTGGAGTCAGTTGTCTCTTTTAGAAGTACCATATTTTTTGAGCTGTTTCATCACTTACAATATGACTTTGCAGTAAAAACACATAATATTTTGAAAGACGCGTGTCATTCTCCCATATAGCCTAGTATCAGTGCTTGGACTGTTTGCCGCTTTCAGCTACGTTTATTGTAGATTTTGTATCCTTGCTGTGAACTCTGGAAAGCAATAATGAGAGGGTGAATCTGCCTCTATTGAGACCTGCTACAAAACCTCCACAAAGGAATATTTTATGAATTTATTGATACTACAAATAACAGTTATGACAGATCTACAAAGTATAAACCTTATACAAATTTCTTCACTTCATTGTTTACAAATGGATTGCCTGTCACCTTGTTGCTCAAGCTAAAGTTGAGTTTTCAACATTAATGTCAATCACGTTTTATTATTATTTATACAAATACAAACACAAGAAATCTGTCCTCAAACGTTTGAAAGTTCAACACTCTTAAAAATAAAGGTTCCAAAAGAGTTTTTACATATGTAACATATACTTACCATAACAGTAAATGATGCATAATTACATGCAACTAACCCTCAACCTAATCCTACCCTAACCCTATAGTAAGTACATGTAGTTAATTAATATCACCTAGTACTTAAATATACAATTACACTGTAACAATGACACCTTAAAATAAAGTGTGACCGAGTTTTTTCCCCCCTCAATGATGCTAGAAGAACCATTTTGGGAACTTTTTGGGAACAGTTCTTAAAAAAACAAAACTCTGTGAAGAATATTATAATAATCTATAGAATCTTTTTCTACTATCAACCATTTGTGGAATGGGAAGGTTCCATGGATTCTTCATGGGTCCATCAATGGCAATATAGAACCTTTATTTTAAGAGTGTATCTAAGCATGTGTTTTCGTAGCAATTTACACACATTGTAAAGAGCTTTGTTTTTCCTGAGACACACCATATTTTATGCTATAAACACTTGAAATCAGTCAGGAATCTTAAGATAAAAACATTACAAACATTTGAAATGACATCTGAATATCACACATAATGTATTTCTATTAGGCCTACAATAAATTTATAAAAGCAAATCTAGTAAAATATATCAGTCCATCCAGGAGATAATAGGCATTTCAAACACGAGAGTTTAAGCATATGTTTTGCCACTATAAGCATAAGATGTTTGGCAAGTCAACTAATTTAGGAACTCCTTTCATTTCTATCCTATTACCTCGGCCTTCTCTGCTCCATTCCATTGGGCAGGAATCCCGCGATAATGGGAACTGGCCATATGAGGGCAGCGACGCTCCATATTATGATGACTAAAGTCATGAAACAAGCCACCAGAGTGGATTCGATGGGTTTGCGGTTGAGCCTCCAGCTCCGGTCCCCCTTCAGCTCGTCCAGAGCGAAATCCACGCAGCAGAAATGCACGGAGTCGCCCGTCTGCTGACCCTCTGACCTGCCCCGTCTGAATCTCCGGTACCGGGACAGACCGCATCCCACGCACAGGCGGAACTCCTGCTGGCCGCCCGTGACGCCCAGATGCTCGATGTAGACTGGCGAGATCGCGCGGTTGAAGGCGGCGGAGAAGAACGCCTTGCCGTGGTTGTTGGTGGTGTACATGAGCACGTCGCACTGGAAGCCGAAGTTGCTGTCCCAGCGCGCCACGAGTTTGGTGGGGAGTCTCTCCACGCTCACGTTACACTGCGAGGAGGCTTCGGGCTCCTCCACGGATCTCTTCGAGTAGCCCACATCCACTTCCAGGCTGGCCAGGAATCTTCCGGAGGAGTTGATGGGCGGCAGCAGGAGGTCCTCGTCGCTCCAGCCGTGGGAGCAGCTGGCGGGAGCGGTCAGAGCCAGCAGGAGAGTGATGGAGATGCTCAGCATGGCAGAGCGCGCGGTTCCTCCAGGCGCATGGTGGTCTCGCACTCGCTCTTTATTCCGTGGTAGTTGCTCAGCAGCTCGTCATATATCTGCTCCATCAGTTACGCGTGTGTCCCGTGCGCTTCCGTGGACGTGCTGTCTGTGCGCGCTCGGAGAGTGCTGTGAGTTCTGCTCCTTCACCTCACTGCTTCAGCTCGTCTACAGGGGTAGGAGGCTTCACGGCAGAGATCACTGTACACTTCAGATGACAGTAGGCGATCACGTGGGCTCAGATCATTTCACACACTGAAGATGGACAGTATTATTTAACCCTCTGGTACTGTTCGCGTGTCGGTCAAAAATGACCGATTTTTTGTTTTTAGTTTAATTAAATGTTTTTACTTTACATTTTGTATTTTTAGGGGATTTTTTAATGGTACAAAATTATATTTATGTAGTAGGGGAGAGCGGGGCTAACGCTTTTTGACTTATGTAAATACTCTTGGGGTTCAGAGTATTTATTTTTTCCCACATTCATTTCACACGTCTAGTGCAAGTATGTGGTTTTGTTTCATTAATACACAGTGTGCACTTTTTTTCTTAATTCAACCTGAAATAATGGAAGTGAAATGTGACAACATGCCCTAATATCCAAGACAAACTAAAATATGTTCTCAATAAAATATAATTATTAACCTTTACAAATAAAATAATGGCATTTTTAATAATTCAAAATAAACACATTTTTGACACTGCAAAACACAGCTATATGACATAGTTCATATTTCTGAACATTGACTCTTAGTCTTTATTCACCTCTCAACTGTTAAATAACAGATTAAAATAATATCAGATATGTGTAATTTTAAATAAAACAGATGAACATTTAACTTTTGCTATGGATAAATAAATGTTCAGTGCCATCCAAAGATTCTTTAATTTTGGTGCAATTTTTTTCTGTATATAGTGTTGATATGGCAACTGGTAAACACACTTAACAAGTTTTGTCATGCTGGCATGTGTGGAAAGTTTTAAACCATGTGTGTTACAACTAACTCGGCGTTAGTATGTGCCCCGCTCACCCCTAGTTAAAATCCATTCACTTTTTAAGCATTGACCATTTCCAACTTAATCTGACATCATAAATCTTGAATGCTTTGGAGCACAGACTTAAGTTTGGTCTCTTTCAAAGATGACACTTTATTGCTGAAGTGAAAAAAGATTAAAAAAGTGAACTTGAAAAAAGTTATAACTTTTTACATGTATTGTTATGAAAAATGCAAAAAAATAAAATGTAACATTTTTATATGAAATATATATTTTCCAAAACGCATTTTACTCAAATCCATGAATCTAAACAAGCTGTAGTCCAAATGTGAGGTTGCTATCTCACAAAATGAGCTTTCAGTAAGAATTTGTTTGGGCGCAGTACCAAACGTTTCCAATAGATAAAATGTGTCTCCGATTCATTTCCAATGCACTCATTTTTGACCGAACAATACAAGTGTGACTATTTTTTTCAGGACCATTTAACCTTTTCAAATCATGTCCATTTCTTTGTGTGTGTGTGTTCACACAGCGAGTGCCAAAACCTTTACCAAGTTCTGTACCATTCTGATGAAGCAGTGCCGGCCCTACCTAATAAGCGATAAAAGCGGTTGTATAGGGCCCCATGTCGTGCGTTCAGATAAAGTTAGCTTGTGCATCATCGTGTGTCTCCTAGCTGTCAATCATGTGTGTTAGGGTAAATTGCACACTGTGTAAAAATGAAAAGGCGGCACTATCAGTCTGGCGGGAAGAGGAAAAAAGGAAAGAAGATGTGGAAAAAAGGGGTAAGTGTTGAATTTTGACAAGACATAATATACTATAATACATTTGTTGAAATGGCGGTTGCTGCGCCTGCGTGCTTCGTATATCATCAGGGGCTTCACTAGGCACATTTAAGGAGGGTTTTAACCCCCTTTAAAACTTATGAAAACCTATTTTCCCGTATTTTAGTCTGCATTATTCAGCACGCTCTTCAATCCGTAGCAGTGCCAGCGTCAAAAGCAGGGGACAACGTATGTACATTTATTGATAAATTATCTGTGTAGTTCTTTGTCATAAATGCAGTTTACATAATTGATGCAGGAGCAATTTAAGACGGTTTCCCATCCACTGTAAAAATTTGGGCTTATGAAATTCCTTCCATTTTTTTTTACTTAATACTAAAATGGCTAAAATTGTATTTAATATTTATTTTATAATAAATCCACAAGCAAAACAAGTGAAAAGTAAAGAACTATAAAAGGGAGTGGAAATGACAAATGAGCTAATGCGTGGTTCTCTGTTGCCATCTATTGGTTGTAGGGGTAATTTCACATCATTTTCATGTTAAAAGTGTGTTTGTTTTCCACGAAGTGACAGAAATTCTCCACTAAAGCATGGCACATTTGCCATGTTATCTTCATGAATGAAAATGACAAATGTAGATCTCTTTAAAGTTAGTTTTACTGAACTACTGAGTTGTACCCAAACCTTTGGGTAGCGCTTCGCATCATGTACTCTCCCAGTGACAGCGGCATCAGTGGAGCGAAGTTTCTCAAAGCTCAAGCTAATAAAAACCTACCTCTAAATGCTCTTGCCATTATTAGCATCAATCATGAGGTTGGCACCCAGCTCTCCTATGATGATGTAATAAAGGACTTTGCAAGCAAAAAGGCAAGACGGTCAAGAATTTAGGCCATAGCAACAATAGGACATTCCTTGATGGCATAATTAAATTGTGCACTGTTGTTTTTTAAACTGTTTTATATTTATTTTGTTAATCTGTAATTGTAACATTGATGTAGCATGCAAACTGTAATTAGCATATTAGTAAAATATGTATTCAAGCACAACATTTTATTGTTAATTTGACATATTGTCCCTACTTCAGCAGTCTAATGTAATCTGTGTAAGATGAGTATGTTGTGTAAATTTTGAAATCTGCTATAGGACCGGCCCTGCGATAATGTAAAGAAATTATATAGAACAAAACAAAAAAAGATTCGTTCAAAAATGACCGAACAGAACCAAAGGGTTAAGATTAAGGTTCCAAAAGGGGACTTTTTTACAGAGATGCCATGCATTTCGGTTCCCCAAAGAACCTTTCTTAAAAGAACAGTTGTTTTCTGTGGAACTGAAAGATTCTATAGATGATGAAAGTTCTTAATGGAACCATCAATGCTACATCTCAGTAACTATAAGGTTTTGAGTCTAAAGTTGTGCATGTTGGTTTCCAACACCTAGTTCAAAACTGATCCATTTTTCAGTGTTTTAAATTTCAACATCAACTTAATTTTGTAATATCTGCTAAGTGAGAAGTGAACACAATAAAAAGGACACTTAAATACATTCAGACAACTATGAAATAGGCTGAACTGTGTTCTCAGGACAAGGGGCAAGTTGTCATTTAAATTTATATTTATATATATATTTCTGCAAAAACAATGGTATCCTTACATTAGATTTTTATTATATAATTGGTTTACTATTTAATTGTTGCTGAAAAGGCATTTCAATAGTGAATTTTATTCTGACATTTTATCCCATAGAGGGGTCACAAAAGGTCAGCATGTGTTAAATGAACTGTACCTGAACTGGCAGAAATGTTCAATAGCTTTTGTAGGGATCAATAAACTCTGATGCATGTGCTAAGATATATTAACTGGAGTAAAAAGTATGGCAACTAGCCGATTTCCCCTAAGTGTTTTTTAATTGATAAAATTACTTTAAAAATGTAATTTGGCTGTAATCATATTATTTGTTTTCACATGTCTACAGGGGTCCTCTCTCACTGAAAACTAAATATTTTTGCCGCTTGTTCAAATTGCTTAAATTAAATTAGCTAAAGCAACACGACTGCTATACATTTTGTGTAGCAAACTTAATTTGATTGTGTTCAATCTACTTAAATATATGTACAACTGAAGTTTACTTCATCTGTTTGTGTTGGGATTACATGAATGATTTGTGTTGCATTAACTGAAACTGGGTGGTGCTTGTTAGTTCCCAGTTGTGTGAAACTAAAATATATGACATTGAATTGGATGAATGAATATATGAAATTGAATGCCTGAATCATGCCAGGGAATCATATAAGAATCACATTTAGACTACTTAATTGTGTCACTTAAAATGACTTAATTCCATGATGTTGAAGTTACATGAACAAATTATGTTTGTTTACCTTAATTGATTCATGTGGGACCGTTGCACAAGATTAAATTGTGTAAATACAACACACTTTTTTTTGTATCATTTCCTGTTTTATGGTTTTCATGATAACAAAATGGTCTGTTAGTTATCAGAAGTGCATCATTAGTTGTTTTTCTTTTTAAGAAAACAATCAATGCAAATAATGAAATATTAGAGTATGTTTGTTTAAGGATTTCAACCTTTTTCTCTTTTACAATACAAAAATATCTCAACTAATTTTAATGAAACTGCTGGAAAACATGTTGAGATTGGTGTACTGTATAAAGATTAAGTTTAACCAACATAAGCATCCTGCATCCTGAGGGAACATCTCACCAAATATTCATATATTTATGGAGTCATGTGAAGTTCAGCACTGATTCAGTCACTTTATAATGAACTTTACCATATGCTTGTCATCAGATACTGAAGTAAAGAATATTTGAATGATGTTACATTAATAAGAATTTTACGACATCTTGTCTCTGCGAGATGATAATGGCTAATTGCTTATATGAAACATGTATGATTAGTTTTCTTTAGGGATGTTTAAATGGCTTAATTAGAGTTTGAGTACTGCCTCCCGTTTGATGCGCGAGCCACTGATGTGACGAACACATTACCTCCATTTGCACCTGAAAGATGAACTCCTGTCTGCCCTCCATGCTGGATTTTAAAGCAGAATGGATTATTCATCCTCTTTCCTTCACACCGTCCAAATTCCCAAATACTGGCCCTGAAATAAAATATGCTCCACACAATGTGGCAGTGAACAGAGGAAAAATGTAAATGGCTTTCTTGTTCATTAATTATGCTATAAAAATGTAAATTGCTCCAGTGCCAAAAATGCTAATGGGACCAAGATAAAAGCCTCCTTTGTCAAAGCAGAATGTATGAAAGATTCAGTATATTTATTTTCTTTTTAAAATCAGGAAAGAAAGAGAGAGAGAGATTGTAGATTCTGAGTTGCCTTATACTCGCTTTGTGAAGAGCCCCACTTTCTGAAAAAAAGAAAACGCACACATTTACACTGTAATTAGGTATTGGCTGTCAATTGTTTTTTCCCTTGCCGGTTGCAGTTCCTGTATAGATTCGGCTCTAATTGATTCCAGGTCTTGCATTTCCTTCACGCCACAAAAGACAGATTGTTCCACTGTCCCGTTAAAACACAGAAACCAGAATACCTCTGTCCCGGTGTAGAGTCACACAGATTTCAAAGAACTGAAATAAGGAACTCAACATGAAGGGTTATTAATGTTAATAGGTGGTCGATCATTTTCAGGCGGTTGATCATTTTCCTATTTAGCACCTAAACTTTGAACAGCCTTCCTAGCATTGTTCGGGAAGCAGACACACTCTGTCAGTTTAAATCTAGACTAAAAACACATCTCTTTACTATGGCATACACATAAAACATTTTTAATTGATCTTTTATTCAAATCAATTAAATGATTGTTAGGCTGCATTAACTAGGTCAGCCGGAACCGGGAACACTTCCCATAACACCTGATGTACTCGTTACATCATAAGAGGAATGGCATCTACGCTAATGTTAGTCTCTCTGTTTATCCCGAGGTTTACTGCAGTCAGCCGGATCCAGGCTGTATCCAGATCAGATGGTGGACCTGCGCCTGGACATGACCAACTCATCCCTGAAGTGTCTGCAGAGACCGTGCCAATTAGTCTACCCTCTGAAATTGCTCATCGACATCGCATCCTCAATAAACCCGTCTCCGGCGTGATGCCTCCGATCTTTAGAATATTCCGATCTAATATTACTTGCCAAAATAATAATCATACACTGTTTGTTAATTGGCCAGAGGAGAACTGGCACCCCGACTGAGCCTGGTTTCTCCCAAGGTTTATTTTTCTCCATTATGCCACCTGATGGAGTTTTGGTTCCTTGCCACTGTCGCCTTTGGCTTGGCTTGCTCAGTTGGGGACACTAAATTTTCAAATAAATATCCAAATAAATTTAATTACTAAACTAAATTAACTATATCAACTACATTACTTGAATATATATGATTATTGAAATGAGCTGGATGACATCACCGTTTTCTCTAGAGCGGCTGTACAGCCTCTTTTTAACACTGTAAAGCTGCTTTGAAACAATCTGCATTGTAAAAAGCGCTATATAAATAAAGTTGACTTGACTTGAATAGAAATCAAAGAACAAACTGGTGTGACGACATTTCTACGGACCCCTAAAGGGACATGGTGATAGAAAAAATATGAGATGAAATAAAAAAATTATTTGTCAATGCTTTTGCGTTGCCTCGAGAAACTGTGTTCACTCACAATTTTTTTTTTTATGTGAAGGCAAAAAAATTTTTTCCCTCCTATCTCATGTTTTTTTCCATCACCATGTCACTTTAGGGACTTCGTACATTTCAAACAAAATCAGGCCACAGTTACGTTTGTTTTGGGAATTCTAAAAGGCTTGCCAAAGTGAACTTTTCAGAAAAGTCACGCCATGCTGGTAAACCTTTGAACTACCATTGGTCTGTGGCGATGATGTGATGTGGCGATGAGAGACCGCCTTCTTTGATGTGAAAATCTTCTCAGGCTAATTTCTTCCGTTCAGTCTGTCGAGGTCAGACGTGAGTAAAAACATGAACACACTGAAGAGCTGTTTTATAGTAGAAATTAAAGTTGTCATTTTATATTTTCCACTTTCAAGGCCCACTGAAGTGACTTGAAAAGCACAGCATTATTCAATGTGTTGACGTAACTTCCACTGAAACAGGAAGACAGGGCAGGACATATCGAACAGTTTCCCCCCTTTTTTAAAACAGCAAATAGCGTTTAGATTGTATCACAGCTCGTCCAGAGCCAATAAGCTCGGTAAAGCCTCAGTTTCCTCCTAATCTCTAACTGTTTCTCCTCCTAATCTCCTCCATATCACTTTAAAATATCATTCTGTGCAGAATTCAAACGGGTCTTTTGCTAGTTTAACGACGAAAAAAACGATCGCCGCATGGTCATGGGTGTGTTTTAGGCTGAACGTGCAATAAACCAATCAGAGTCTCATCTCCCATTCCCTTTAAAAGCCAGTTGCACTCGCACCATAGTGGATGAATCATGTCCTGCTCCACATCTTTTCTTGTTAAATATTCACTTTGAAAATAAGATTGGTTTCCACTGGAATTTAATTTTGACCTTAAAAAGGGCTACGAGAAATGATCTTAACACTGAGTAAATGACAGACCTGACCTTTAATATTTGGTGTTGACTAAATAAAATGTCGAGACTGACTCTGGAAGTTTAGACAGGCAGTACGCAGCACATAAGTCTTGGGACCAATCCCCTTGAGAATCCTGAATGATCAGGACGCTAATTAGTAATATTAATTAATGAGAAGCAGGAAGGGGAAAGAGCAGAGAGATGAGACTGATGCGCACACAGGGGACTGGCGGAGCTGTCAGCATGATAATCCACAGGAACAGTGATGGAAAACATCAAAAACACTGATTACACATCAGCTGCTCTGCGGAGGGCATGTTTTCATAAGTCTTCATTTTGTTTTGGTTGATGCTTTTTGAAAATCTTGAATTAGATATAACATACCCTTTACCTTCCAAATAAACTGCATGGCTTTTCCACTGCGATAAGCTTTCTTTGTTTCTGAGATCTGTGATTGTTAAGCAGACAATGACTGTTCGTAATCAAGTTTTCCAGAGAGCTGTGTAATTGGCTATTATATTATTATAAGGCTAAGACTCAGCAGGATATGAAGACTCTCTCTGTTTTGTCCTTTTGTGATCCTCGTCAATCAGATCAATGAACAGAATAAACAGGAATAGTAACTGTAACAGTAACTCCTCTGAGATCTTTAAAAAGACTCCAGTGGTAGATGGTAGGAAGTATTTGCTTCTTTACTTAAATACATTTTTCAAGTATTTGTTGTTTATCAGAGTATTTTTATTTTGGGAAACTTATACTTCACTACATTTAATAATGCAAATTAATATTCATGTATCTTCCTTACTCCTGTAGCAGCTTCAAATTATATTAAACTAGTACACTATATTGCCAAAAGTATTGGGACACCCCTCCAAATCGTTGAATTCAGGTGTTTCAATCACTTCCATGCCCACAGGTGTATAAAATTAAGCATGCTGAGGCACACAGTGTGCAGAAGTCGCAAACTTTCTGCAGTCAATAGGTACAGACCTCCAAACTTCATGTGGCCTTCAGATTAGCTCAAAAACAGTGCGTAGAGAGCTTCATGGAATGGGTTTCCATGGCCGAGCAGCTCATCCAAGCCTCACATCACTGAGTGCAATGCAAAGCATCTTATGCAGTGGTGTAAAGCACGCCGCCACTGGACTCTAGAGCAGTGGAGACGTGTTCTCTGGAGTGACCAATCACGCTTCTCTGTCTGGCAATCCGATGGACGAGTCTGGGTTTGGCGGTTGCCAGGAGAACGGTACTCGCCTGACTGCATTGTGCCAAGTGTAAAGTTTGGTGGAGGGGGGGTTATGGTGTGGGGTTGTTTTTGAGGGGTTGGGCTTGGCCCCTTAGTTCTAGTGAAAGGAACTCTTAATGCTTCAGTATACCAAGACATTTTGGACAATTTCATGCTCCCAACTTTGTGGGAACAGTTTGGGGATGGCCCCTTCCTGTTCCAACATGACTGCGCACCGGTGCACAAAGCAAGGTCCATAAAGACATGGATGAGTGAGTTTGGTGTGGAGGAACTTGAGCGGCAACTGTGAACCAGGCCTTCTCGTCCAACATCAGTGCCTGACCTCACAAATGCGCTTCTAGAAGAATGGTCAAAAAGTCCTATAAAACACACTCCTAAACCTTGTGGAAAGCCTTCCCAGAAGAGTTGAAGCTGTTATAGCTGAAAAGGGTGGGCCGACTCCATATTAAACCTTACGGATTAAGAATGGAAAGTCATTAAAGTTCATGTGCATTTAAAGGCAGGCATCCCAAAACTTTTGGCAATATAGTGTATGTTTGCATTTTGTTCCTCTTAAAATGTTAATGCATTTTTCCCAATGTGACATCTGTACATTGCACATTTTATTTTTCCTAATTTTTAATTAAATTACTGTAATTTTACTTGCTTGCACAATTGAATTACCTCTAACTTAACTTGAGCATATTGAAGTTCAATGTGTCATAGTGTATAATACATTTTGATAATAAAATAAAATGTTTGCTTATTTGCAGATAAATAAATGTATGCACTAATCTTTCTCATTAGTGCTGGCTAGAATAAATATGGTTCGTTGATCAGTAACTTTTTTAATCCTTAAGTACATTAAAAATCAAATACTTTTGTACTTCTGCTTTAGTAAAATGTAAAATGATTACTAATCCTTTTACTGAAGTAATATTTAATTACTACACTTTTACTCAAACTTGATTTGTACTTCATTCATCCCTGCATGTTAAACCAGAGTAGAACAATAAAGCAAACAAACCAACCTACTGATGAAGAACCTTAAGTTCAAAATGCAAGAAGGAATGCATCCATCTGAGAAGAAGAGCTATAACAATAAATTAATAATTTACAAATAATGGAGCTGTTAGAGTCAAAATTCAGTATTGTGAAAATGCAAATAGATGCTTTTAGAAGAAGACTTGGGCTGAAAAAACACTTGGGGTCTTTAGGACTTCAGTGCAATTTAGCAAGTAGCGTTCTGATAAAAGCCCTCAGTAATAATAATGCAATTACATTTTTTAAAATGATTTTCTTAAGAAACTTGAATGCTGCTTGCCAGAAAAAGTTGCTGGGTGGTTTCTAGGGTGTTTTTGACCTTCAATAAAATACATAATGCCCCTAAACTGGAGTCCCACCAAATGTGGCATGTTTTTGAGCCTGTACAGCAGTGTAGCAGGTTATCTGTCTGTAGCATTACAGAAGTTGTCGAGGACATTAAACGTCATCAGTCGAACAGTTTTGTTCATTTGTGAAAATGATCATGTTGAACAAAATGTTTAAGAATCATAAACTGCAGAGATCTATTCTGTTTCCATGAACGCAAACTTATGCTGCCTTTACGTGCTGTCGAAATTATCGTAAATACGAGTTTCTTAGTCGGAAATTGGACATGAACGGCCTCTCAAATCACAGCTGCTATTTGTGTGCGCTACTGTCATCATTATGACAGCATACACATTCTATTACTACTTGGATACTACACTCGGGACAATCGCAACCGTGCCTAGTGTGAGTATACCCTTTTTTTTTTTTTTTTTACCGGCCATTAAACTGTTTTCGCGAAAACAGCCAGTTATGACACTAAAATTTTAGATACCAGTGAAAACTCACAATTCTCTATTCCAATTTGGATACCACAGATAAAACTACTAGCCTAACTAATATAAATTTAAAACATTATTAAAGAAAAGTAACAGTAGTTTTCAGGTAGAGACAAATAAAGTCCTCAAATGTAAAATAACGCTGGATACTGTATAAATTAAACATAGATTCATCCTTATTAATATATGGTTACATCGCCTTGTCTTGTCTTTATAGTGGATATTTACATATACGAATAGCCATTTGAAGCATATTGTATGTTTTATACACAGAGAAAATAGCCTGTATTTGACCAAAATTTCAGAATCGTCAGCAAGCTGACAATCTAGATAGTGCTGTGAATGTTTATGGTTGTCTACTAATGGGACACTAAATAAATATCTTCAATACATTTTGGTTTTAATAAGATTTCCCAAAGAAATAGGCAAGAATAAACCTAAAGCATGATTCAATTCTGTCCGACAACAGCACTTGAACACGACAAGCTCATAATCACAACTTCAGTGGGAAGCTGACAGCACATGAAGGCAGCATTAATCCCAGTACTGCTGTCGTGACATTTTAAGGGTGCACGGAAAAGTACCCAGTGAAGGAGTGACCCGAACCATATCAAAAGACGACACACACACATGGCAGAATGTAGCTATTCTATATAAATTGTACAAATCACACAATGTACAAAATACATTTTCTAAAGAGATCGAGATGATAATATAATAGTGATCTGTCACTACAAACACACGGCTAAACAGGACAAATAGAAGAGGAAAGTGAAGGAAATGAGGGAGGAAGATTTAATCTCAGATTTGGACTTCATTCTCAGAGCCTGAGGCACCACGGGTACATAATTCATCAGAGGGAAAAATCACACAGATGCCCAGGGCCCTCGAGGAGACAGCAATGAGGAAATAGGATCAGGGAAATGGGCATTTCACATAATTATAACCAGTTCATGTCCTGACTAAGAGATCTTCACAACACTGAGGCGGAACGGTCAGATCCAATCACATCTGTGTGTGCATGCTTCTATATATGCTTCTATATTAAAAGTTATTGTTCAAAATACAGTATATGGCTCTGATAACTTGTTCCTCAAACAAGAACCAGACTGGAGACGTCAGGGCTGATTAAAACAACGCAGCAGGATTTATTCTTCTCTTCAGAACACGGTTAGTGCATACGGGTATAT
Source organism: Rhinogobio ventralis (assembly GCA_039654625.1). Classification (NCBI taxonomy): domain Eukaryota; kingdom Metazoa; phylum Chordata; class Actinopteri; order Cypriniformes; family Gobionidae; genus Rhinogobio; species Rhinogobio ventralis. The sequence continues at coordinate 37,084,910 of CM077201.1, forward strand.
TTTACGTAAGTCACGCAGGATCTACTTTCTTTTAAATTCACCCCCGAGCATAGGAACATTAACTACTAAATAAACATTGTTGGTTTACTCTTAAATCAAAACAAACATAATAATTCCTTTGGAATATAAAATTTCCAAATTACTACAATGGCGGTATTGGCTAACACAAACTTCACCACATTATTATTATTCATATGGGCTACTCTTAACCCTGAGGTAATAGTAATAGTGATGGTTACCTTAGACTGCATCTCTAACAAAATTAACAATTATCTATACTTTTAGCTTTTAGGGCTTTTGTACTTGACAAATGTTTACGCACTCCATTAGGGGTCAATAAACGCTGGAAGCCATCAAAAGCAGACAGTGTAAAGTTTACACTCCATTAAGGGTCGTTTACGCACTCCATTAGGGGTGAAGAAACGCTAGGAAAGCCGGTGTGTTGCTACTAGTGTAAAATTACAAACCGAAACTCTCAGACTCTTCTATTCATATAGGGATGCCCCGAACTTAGTAGTCATTTTTTAAAATGTTTAATCTCTGCTTTTATTGTTATTTTTATTTCTTATGCATGATATTTTTATTTCTTATGCATCTGTTGTGATTATTTCGATGTTGAGCATTTCGAATTACCATTGTGTCACAGTTTGAGTTTGTTTAATCTTGTTTAGAGTTTTTGATCAGATTTTTTATCTGTTTTCCTGTTCATGTCTATATTTCTAGTCTTGTTTTGCTGTCAGTGTGTTAATTGGTTCCGTCACCCTTAGTTTCCCCGGCCCGTTTGTCACTATGTATGATTTTGTTATCCCTGTCACCAGTGTCTTGTTAATTAGTCTTGTCAGCAGTGTCACGTTTCTTTGATTAGTTTGCCTGTGTTTAATCCTGTCCTGTTATCGTTAAGCGTTGCATTAAGCTGGTTGTTCTGACCATTTAAAGAGGATCTAGCAGCAGTGACAGGAGACCAGACCGTACAGACAGCAATCACCATTTTGTTTGATCCAGCTGCTCTACTTATCTCCATAGCTCAAGATGGCCACCCAATTGAGTTATATGTTCAGGAGTTCCTTCAGCTTGCCCACCAGGTACCATGGAACGATGGGACAGTGAAAACTGTGTTCTGGAGTGGTTTGGACGACCCGCCGTTTCTCCAAGTACCAACATGTGCTACACCAGGTACTCTAGCATAATACTTAGAGTATGTACAACCTGTGGTTAAGTGGTTCATCTTACACGATAGGGGTAGCAGAGGAGGATTTAAAAATGGCTGCCACACCAGAGCCCTCTGCCAAGATGGCTGCTGCCACGCCAGAGCCCTCCGCCAAGATGGCCACCACGCGCATGAGCCCTCTGCTAAGATGGCCGCCGCCATGCCTGAGCCCGCTGCAAAGATGGCCGCCACCATGCCTGAGCCCTCAGCCAACAGGATCGAAGCTGGGAATCAGTCCTCTCCTGAACCAGTTTATGTCACAGCCCATGAGGACACTGTCTCCCGTCCCGAGTCCAGAGAGGACACGGCTTCCCCTGTCCCAGAGCTACACATGCTATATGTCTGCGGCCATAGTGGCCAAGCCAAGGGTGAAGGCCATGGAGGCCGAGCCGCCCTGGTCCCCTGAACTGCCGGCGACTCCTTGGTCCCTTGAACTGCCAACGTTGCCCTGGAGGCTTCCTGCTCTGCATGGAGGGCAGGGTACTGTCACGGTTTGAGTTTGTTTAATCTTGTTTAGAGTTTTTATGTGTTTTCCTGTTCATGTCTTTATTTCTAGTCTTGTTTTGCTGTCACTGTGTTAATTGGTTCTGTCACCTTCAGTTTCCCTGGGCCGTTTGTCACTGTCTGATTGTGTTATCCCTGTCACCTGTCTTGTTAATTAGTCTTGTCAGCTTCTTTGATTAGTTTGCCTGTGTTTAGTCTTTTCCTGTTGTCAGTTATCGTTGCATTAAGCTGTTTGTTCTTTTCAGTGTTCCATAGTTTTTTTATTTAATAAAGCTTGTAAACTGCTGCCAATAGATCCTGTCTCATCTTTGCTGCAACTAGCGTGACACATTGTGTATGAAATGTGCTATATAAATAAACTTGCCTTGCCTCTATAGCAGTGTGAACGTGTCACAATATTCCTCATTTAAATAATTCATACGCAGAACAAAAGGGCCTGGCCTGTTAGTAGTGTGTTGAAACTCGCGGTTATGGTAAGGGGGGGCGGGGTGGGGGGGAGATATGCTCGAAGTGCTTGACCAATCACAACACACTGGTCCAAGTGACCAATCAGAGCACATTGTGCTTTTCAGAAGGAGGTGCTTCATAGAGACAGGAACTAAACAGAGCGTTACTGACAGAGAGGAAGAGAGGAGCTGCAACAATGGAGAATATGGGGAAAATAATGTGTTTTTTTTCTTTTTTTTTTTTTTTTAAACATTCAAGCATGAAAACCTATTCTAGTACAGTCCAAAAACTAAATCAAGACTTCGTAAAAGGGCACAATAGGTCCCCTTTAATAAAAAATAACCCAAATCTAATCATCAGGTGCAACTGCACAACTGCACAACTGTTTCACCACAGTTGGATTCTTTCGAGAGCACAGAGCTGGAGGTGAAGATATGACTGAACTTCTGTGACCTTACAGTAAGGAGTCAATGCTCTGTTTCATCTGGTGTGAAATGGAGCTTGTGTGTGATTCACTCCTGATTTCACAAATCTAAATGCTTCAACAGTAAACAATCTGCTATTGAGAGATAAAAGTGTTGCTAAGGTAACAAGGAAAAACATCCAACACTGAATTTTCATGCCTGGCAGCTGTGACAGAAAACTGTCACTCATTTTAAGGCTTAAGTGTTCGTTTCAAAGATTAAGAACATTCTGATAATGTTATAATACTATAATAAAAATAAAACCAATAAAATATAGCCACAAGCAGCAATAATTGTAGCAATAAAAAGCAGCAATAAAAGCATCAATGGCTCATGTGCACGGTTAGGTGATGCAACTTGACATATATTTTCAAATATAATGGGGTTTTTACAGCAGTCCATCAACACACTGGTGTCAAAAGAGACAACTGACCTCCAAATCACTCCCTCTTACTGTTAGACTGAAAGAACAGTCCCAAAAAAACCTCTGTGAAAAATGTTTACTGGCATAAGGGTTAGTGTGTGTGTGTGTGTGTGTGTTGGCCTTCCTTCCTTTCCTACCACAATTGTTTAGATTAACATCAATGAAACAGACAGCCTATATATTAAGACCTTCTGTACTGCACATATGTTTTATAATGTTACACATCAGCTTTTTCACAACAGTTAACCAAACGTTCACATAAGACATAACAGATCATGTTTGCGGGTTGAGGTCAGGACTCAGGCCAGTCAAGTTCCTCCACACCAAACTCACTCATCCATGTCTTTATGGACCTTGCTTTGTGCACTGGTGCACAGTCATGTTGGAACAGGAAGAGGCCATACCCAAACTGTTCCCACAAAGTTGGGAGCAGCAAATTGTCCAAAATGTCTGAAGCATTAAGAGTTCATTTCACTGGAACTAGAACTGGAACTGGCCACGTCCAACCCCTGAAAAACAACCCCACATCATAATCCCCCCTCCACCAAACTTTGCACTTGGCACAATGCAGTCAGGCAAGTACCGTTCTCCTGGCAACCGCCAAACACAAACTCGTCCATGGGATTGTCAGACAGAGAAGCGTGATTGGTCACTCCAGAGAACACGTCTCCACTGTGCAGTCCAGTGGCGGCGTGCTTTACACCACTGCATCCCATGCTTTGCATTGCACTCGGTGAGGCTTGGATGAGCTGCTTGGCCATGGAAACCCATTCCATTCTCTCTACGCACTGTTTTTGAGCTAATCTGAAGACCACATGAAGTTTGGAGATCTGTAGCTATTGACGCTAATTGGCAACTTCTGTGCACTGAGCACCTCAGTATGCATTGACCCCGCTCTGTGTTTTTTTTATGTGGCCTACCACTTTAATATTATAAATCTATTTAATTTATACAGTGAAGACTATGCAGTGATATTATACACTTGGTTAATTTTTTTTTACTTCTGTGCCTGAAAAATTCTTAGACCTACCTGAAAAACCTGAAAAGCACTGATTATTTAATTTGAGTCTTTGTTTTATTATATTTATTTGTGCTATTGCTTGTAATTTGGTTATCTGTTGAAAATATGCTGAGTCCAATCGGATTGTAATCATATCACTGAATTTTTTGAGGTATTGACAAATATTGTATCGTTGGCTATGAGACTTGATATCATATTTCAGGAAGAATCCCACAGCCATCTCTCCTGTGGTTAATGATCATGCTGTTGAGATTGTACATCAATTTAAATACCTTGGTACTGTAATAGATGAGAAGTTGACTTTTGAGGCTCATGTGGATGCTGTGTGCAAGAAAGTCCAACAGTGTATGTTTTTTTGTACGGAAGCTTTGTGGAAGTTTTTAATGTGGACAGTACTTTTATGAAAATGTTTTATTGTTGTTTTGTTGAGTCTGTCATTACTTTTTCATTTTGTGTGCTGGTATGGGTCACTTAATCGCAAAAACAGAAATAGATTGCAGGGTATTGTTAAAGTGTGTGGTAAGGTTGTTGGCACCATTTGGAATTATTTGAATAGTTTGTATAAACTCAGACTAAGGCCGAGATAATGATGAGAGATTCCAGCCATCCCTTGCAGAATGTTTTTAGTTGTTACCTTCTACTTGTAGATATTATTCACCACTTTGTAGGAATAATAGATTTAAAAATAATTTTGTACCAGCTGCCATTGGTTTTTTAAATTATTCTAGGTAAATTATTTAAGGAAGTCTCTTTTTTTCTTGTGTTTTGGTGTTGTGTGTGTGTTTGTTTTAGCGGATTCTATGATTACTGCTGGCTGTGAAACAAATTGCCCCTTGGGGATAATAAAGTTGACCTTATCTTACAAAGGAACAGTGGGTAAATTTTCTTATGAATTTTCTTATAAAATGTTTAATAAATTAAGCAAATATAATAAAGCTTAAAATATAGATTTTCAGTAACGCTTTAGATTACAGCCCGGAAATTAGGCTGTGTAACTAAAGCGAATTTACAGCGTAACTTTCAGTAATTATAGTGTAATAGGTAGGTATAGTGTACGTGTAGGTATAAGGGAACAATATGTAATATTTGGGGAATAAAGGGGTAACGATCAGGAAAATTAACAAATGATTTACTGAAAGTATTTTTTAATTAAGGGGTAATTATCCATGTAGTTACAGGGTAAGTGGTGCTAGTTATTTCATGTAGTTACAAGGTAAGTAATGAGAAATGATCTCATAATTTACTAATCTTTTCACATCCGACCAACTGTTACCAGCGCGTGCGTGAGTAAAGAAGCTTCAAGCTTTCATGACGTTCTCACGCAAGTGGCGACTCTGTCTCTCTGGCGTTATCATATATTATGTTATTGTTTGTTTACTGTTGTGAGCATTAATTAAAAAAAATTAAAACAAAAACAGACAGCATCCGACATCCGTGTGACCAGTCAGCTTCAAGTTACGTCAAGCGTGAACTCAACCCTCTCATTCACGCAGGTGACTGCTGGTCGGAAGCGATAGTTTACCGTTTAATTAAAAAATATATATATTGGTATTTTTCTTACAAACACTTAATGTTTCACTTCAGAAGACATTGATTCATTCATTGGGATCCTATGGATTGCTGTGGTTATTGTATGTGCTGTTTGATGCCAAGGAACCCAAATGAGTTTTCATTAGCAGAGATTATTTATTTTTCTGTGTTCATCTGAAGAAAGAAAGTCGTATACATCTCGGATGGCATGAGGGTAAAAGATGAGTAAACGGTGAGGACATTTCTGCATGCACTGTATTTTCTTTAAATACATAATATAGCTACAGAATAGCTAGAGACATAGGATTCCTTAAGATTCATCTGTGGCAAGAACGAATAAGAAGATGAATAAGAGGAGGAGAAGCCAAGCAAGAGAAACGAATAAGTGTTGTAAATCTGTTTAAAAAAAGTTGTTTTTCAAATAAAGATTTCCAAATGATATCAGATTGTGTACCTGTTTTTATTGTACTTACCCTGTAACTACACGAAACAAGAGGGGAACAAACACCACTTTAATTTAAAGCCCGTAGATTCATACTTACCTTGTAACTACATGGATAATTAGAAAGAGATGTTGTCTGAGGTTTAACACATTTCATGTTGACTAAATATAGGATGTGTTTCTGTGTTAACAAAGCATAACACATACCACTGAAGACTTTGAAGGCAGATTTCTTCATGAGCGCACCGCAGCCGAAGTCAATCAGTTTGACCTTCATGGTGTCACACACACACACACACACACACACACACACACAATACATCATGGCATTATCCCTGGATAACTTTCGATTCACTATACGTTCGTGTTATTCACATTATATGCACTTATGCGCTGATTGCAAACAAAACACAGACATTTGATGCAGTTTTACTCACCACCTGACACCAAACAAACACACTAGCAGAACTCTGTAGGAAGCTGAACAAGGTTATCTTTCCTTCACAACCAGAAACACACTTCTTTCGTGACGTTGTTGATTTTGTGGTCTAAAAACAAAATTACATTGCTGCCGACGGCTTCTGTAACCCGAACGAAGCTCGTCGATGGGCACGTTCTTGCTCTCACTCTGGCTGACTTTCCAAAACTTATTTGAATCCTGAAGGAGTGTATTTGGCACAGAAATACTCCATTATACATCCAACTCATTTTTAAAAATTTTGGCCAACAGTGTAAATAAGTCAGAATGCATGAAATAGCATAAACCTCAAATCCATCCTTGCATCGAGTCACTGCGTACACAATGCCGAATCCTCCTTCTCCCAGCTTGTGGCAAAATTTATAACGCCTGCAAATGTGGTCTATTAAAAGATAAAAACAATTGTATTTAGTATGAAATACAACAAAAAAAATTCACCCCCTCACAGTTGTCATGAAGGGCAGAATTAGCTATATAGACCAAAAACACTTTTTGTACCAGGCTGTAAAAAAAATTCTGCTGTAAAGTTGGGCATTTTAACATGGGGGAGATACAGATTTGACTCCCTTTTGGAGCCCGTCTCTAGTAGCCAGTCGATGAATTGCAGTTTAAGTCACTTCCGTGTTGGATTCAAGAGAGACCGTGGGAGGTTGCTGCTTGTATAGAATTCATATCTAATGATATTTAAAATGAAATATATAATTGCTGTGTTGTGTACATCATGGTATGTAAATATAGCAGCACAGCAAAGCTGTTGACATGTTAAAGCATTAAATTAAACATGCATGAATGAGAAAAGAAGTGAATGAGGGTTATTAAGCGCAATAAACCATGAGAAAGAACCGCCTTGCCTGTCTTGGCGAGTATATTGAAGCAAACACAATCGGTTATGTCTTCAGGTTGGAAGAGAAATCAGATGCATCTCAATATATCGTGCAGGTCTTAAAGTGACAGCAGCCTAAAATACCTGCTGCTGTCTGTGTCCTTTATTTTAATTACACAACAACAACAACAACAAAGAGATAATCACACACTGCTCTTGACTGAGTAACTTTAATAAGAATCCATTTATATTACATTCATACTGTGGAGTCTATGCATTTGCAGTCTTTTTTTATATTTCTTTATTCAGTTTCTGTATGCTACTGTTAAATAGACCAGGTGTTCCCAGCCATGCTCCTGGAGGCCCCCACCCTATATAGATATACTATCGCTATCATGATATAAAATTACTATGATGGCACAACATGGCAGTAGAGTCTGCTCAGCTCAAGGCATCGTGGATTTTCGTGGCTCTTTGACAGCGTGTCCGTCCTTCCTCCTGGGTTTTTAACACCAGTGTAACAATGTTAAAAGTCTCAGGGAAGAAGGAGGCAGGAACCGACAAGCATTCAACATAAAACTTTTATCATAAACTAAACAAACAAAACAAAATTAAAGTGGCAGCCCTTCACTGACGACTGCGCAAACATAATATAAACATATAAACATAACAAAACACACCATAAATATTCCAGTCCTGGTCCTCTCTCGTCTTGCACTTTCGTCACTCTTTCTTTTATCCTTCTGGAGCTCCTCTGTGAGACTCAAGGTGTGGCACAGGTGACACTCATTAGCACTCGGCCCTACTCCGTTCCCATGGCTCTCGGCCCCGCCCTGCTTGCCACAATGATCTTTGACACAATGACTACATTTACATGTGCACCAATAATGTGACTATTTATAATAATCAGAGTTAAGGTCTTAATCACAGTAAGATGTTTACATGACAAGAGCAGAACTCTTCACTCCAGTTTACATTATGATTATTCGCTAATAAGTATGGTTATACCACACTCAGATAGGCACACAGTATGCATGTTACCGGCCATTGTTTTAATCTACTCGCAACAAATTCATAATACGTTTTTATGGACGTAGCTTACTGGATATTATTCGGCGCCGTGATGAACATCGCAATGTCGGGTTTGCCTGCTGCCGTCGTGTTCTTCACGCCGTCTGAAGATACGGAGCAGAGACTGCGCAGCGAGTTGTGTTGACAGAGTTTAGTGATTTGGAGAAGAGAAAACTTCAGAATAATGTCACAAAGTTCATTCATGTACGTCCGCGCACGTGCACTTTGGTCAGAATGTTAATAATGAGATTAAGGCGACTATGGTTACCACGATTATGAGCTTAATTGCATTAGTTTGATCAAAGTATTGCTTTTACATGAAGTAAAGTTTAATCGCAATATTGTCAAAATCCTATTGTAATCGCATTATGAGGGAGCATGTAAACGTAGTCAATGAGAACTTGTTTCAGAAAAAAGTTACATGAATGATGTTTAAATAATGTTTTTGTGCTAACGTTTTGAGAACATTATTAAAGACCAGATAACATTCTATTAAAGTTACAGAAAGAACATTTGTTCATAACTTTGAGAGAACCTTGCCAGAACGTTCCTTGTTTGCTGGAATAGGCCACTAAAGAAGTGGAGAAAGATCATGAAATGAAATGTTCAGTTTCAGAATCCCTTAACATGAAACAGAAACTTCCTCTAGCTGTTGTCACAGTCATCATGGGTTCATTTCTCAGGGATAAACTCCAACTAAAAACAGAAATTCCTTTAACACTGCCAGAAAGCATGGGGTGCCTGTCTTACATGACACACGTGATGTATGGATAGTATGTTGAGTGACTGGAGGGCTCTTCATCAAACTTCTGTTCCTCATACAGTGAGTGTGTCTGTAGACAGAGCTGTAGTTTCCTTTTTCCTGTCGAGGAAACCTAAGTGTGGTGTTCAGACAGATTCTTACCTTCTCAGTGAACACAAGCGTAACAACTGTGGTTTATAAATGCAAACCTGTGGTGAACATAGGCATAAGTAAAACCCCTGCTCACACCTCTCAGAGACAAACTATATCTGTAAGATGAGCAAACCTGTCCTAATTTTGTTAGTTGGTGAGTAAACTGATTTTAAGATAATTTACAATAACTGATTTAGAATAAAATTCAAGAATTGATCTCTTTTGTCTTTTTTCTGGATCTTCCTACCCTTGGCTTTAGGGTGCAGTGTTTGATGTGTGTTCCCACTGTGAATATGAGCGTCCGGCACGAGCAGAACGGCACTCTGCCCTGTTACAGGGATTACATGAACTCCAGCTTTATGATGGCGTGGTACCAACCGAACTCGGAGAAGATTACTTTAATCTTATCTGCGATGAGAGGAAACCTGTTGTTATTGTTGTGCATAATGAGGAGCGAAGCCACTTTGAGCTGGAAGCGACAGCAGGTTTGAGTCTCGTGAGCTCTGGGGTCAGAGAGTCAGATCTCGGCCTGTATTACTGCGCTGCTGCCATTGTCCTGAAGGACATGCATTTTGGGACTGCTGTCAGACTCACATTTGCAGGTTAGTGATGTTCTGATTGAATACATTGAATCATGCTAAATGCCAGAAGCACAGCAGAGATGTGATGCCAGAGCAGGATCACTGATGCTTACAGTGAACATAGCTTAATTTGAGTAATTTTTTGTCAGGAATGATCAGTGTTTTGTTCATTTAGTTTTCATCATCATGGACCTTTAGGTTGATTTGTTTCATATTCTGTTATCTTTGTTGTAGTTTCCTGCTCTCTTCTATGGCAATTCATTTCATCATCACACCTGTTAGTTCGTTATCAGTGTATCGTTAAATTCCTTGTTTCCTCAGTTCAGTGTCGGTTGTTGTTTGTGTATTGTGCACACTGTTACGTAGCTTTGGTTAACTCTGTGTTTATTCTTTTACTAGATACTTTCGTTTTGAAATTTTGTGCCTCATCTTCGCCTTGGGGACCTTTAAGACTGTGACATTTTGTTATGTGCTTTTGTCTTCTTTTTTTTTTATATTGCTATTTAGTTTAATTTCTTTTTATTTCAGTTTGACCTTTTATGGTAACACTTTACAATAAGGTTGTATTAGTTAAAATTAGTTAATGCATTAGTTAACATGAACTAACCATGAACAACACCTCTGTTCAGCATTAGTTCATCTTAACTCACACATATGTTAATGCATCTATTCACGTTAACAGTGCAGTTAGTTAATGCATTAGTTAACAAACTAACCATGAACAACACCTCTGTTCAGCATTAGTTCATCTTAACTCACACATATGTTAATGCATCTATTCACGTTAACAGTGCAGTTAGTTAATGCATTAGTTAACAAACTAACCATGAACAACACCTCTGTTCAGCATTAGTTCATCTTAACTCACATATTTTAATGCATCTATTCACATTAACAGCGCAATTAGTTAATGCATTAGTTAACATGAACTAACCATGAACAATGCCTGTAGTTTTACTGTTTTTGTAAGGTGATCTTACTGTACATATTTACATTAGTTTACATAGCAGTTGACTCACACTAAGGATGAACTAAGTCACCATCTCACTCTAAAGGTGAAAATGCTGTTGTAGACCTTATCAACATTATTCAATAAGCCATTGATTTTTGGCTGTTGGTAAACACAATTCTAAAGTGGAAACCATCTGAACATCAACGGATAGGTTGTTCATGTTTATACACACTTTACTATCATTACTTACATTTTGTGACCCTTATTGTAAAGTGTACACTATCGACATTACCTGATGTGTTACTAACATTTATAGACTTTTATTAACATGACTTACCATTAACAAAGCATTTATTAATGAAATGTGTGAACCTTATTGTAAAGTGTACATTATTTCAACATTACCTGATGTATTACTAACATTTGTAGACTCTTTATTAACATGACTTTCCATTAACAAAGCATTTATTATTATTTACTGCTTTATGTACCTACAAATGTTAACACATCAGTTAATGTTGAAATAGTGTACACTTGATAATAAAGTTCTCAAAAAACATTAATACATGCTTTGTTTAATAACGTTGATAAGGTACACAACAGCATTTTCACCTTTAGAGTGAGATGGTGAGTTAGTTCATCCTTAGTGTGATTCAACTGCTATGTAAACTAATGTAAATATGTACAGTAAGATAACCTTACAAAAACAGTAAAGCTACAGGCATTGTTTATGGTTAGTTAATGTTAACTAATGTTAACTAATTAAACTGTTGAATAGATGCATTAATATATGTGTGAGTTAAGATTAACTAATGCTGAACTGAGGTTTTGTTCATGGTTAATTCATGTTCATTAACTAATGTTAACTAATACTACCTTATTGTAAAGTGTTACCGTTTTTATTTATTTCCAGGTAATACTTTTAGTACTTCATCTTAAACTTATTTCAGTGCCAAGGAAACATTTCCAATTTTTGTTTAGTTTGTTTTCCATCTAATATTAATAGTATTTAATTTTATTTCAGCAAGTTTAAAAAAAAAAGTTTTAGGTAATGATAACATGTATTTATATACTGTATATATTATTTGTTGACAAAACATGAGTTTATTATTCTCTTTATGCAGAATTAGCACAACTGACATAATACTCACGTTTATTATAGCATGCACATTATTTCTTAAAGCTTGTCGAACTTGTTTATTTTTTAAAGCTTATTTCTATGCCCTTTTACAAAGTCTTGATGTTGTTTTTGGGCTCTACTAGAACAGGTTTTCATACTTGAACGTTCAAAAAAAACACATTATTATATTCCCATTGTTGTAGCTCGTCTCTTCCCAGTCTGTCAGTAAGGAAGCACCTCCTTCTGAAAAAACACAATGTGCTCTGATTGGTCGGCTGGAGCAGTGTGTTGTAATTGGTCAAGTGTTTGGGAAATGTCCCGCCCCTTACCATAACCACCAGTTTCAACACACTACTAACTAACTCAACCAGGCCCCAACCTTTTGCCTTGGGGCGGGAATTATTTAAATGTTATTATATATAAATGTAAATATTTTTGTGATGTCAACTTCAAATTTGGAACACAACTTGGTTAGACATATGAGTTTTCTATGTGATAAAAATAAAAAACTGACATTAAATTATATTTATAGGGTACATCGGCGCTGCAGGGTAAAAGGCTCCTTTGATTTTATTCTCCTCTAAAGCACTAGATGGAATATTAAACTTACCTCAGCTCTTTCTAAAACATCCGCTTTTCAAGACGCTCGTGGAAATTTGTCTGATATTTGATGTGATTGCGAGCAGCAACGCAAAGATGATTCTGCGCTAATTTGATCTAATATTTGATGTTTTTTATAATATAGATTATAGCAAATGGGAATTGCTAAAATTATTGAATATATTTTGATACAAAGGTAATCTTAAAGTGATAGTTCACCCAAAAATGAAAATTAGCCCATGATTTATTCACCCTCAAGTCAGGTGTACATGACATTCTTATTTCAGACGAACACAATCAGTCAGTGGTGGGCCGTCAGGGCCAGAAAGGCCTTCTCTGCTGGCCTAAACACTATCAGAATCACTGACGTAAATTTTTATATATTTTTACATGAATGTGTGTTAAATTATTCCCAATAGTCTATTCACTTAATTGAATAGCTTTTCTCGTGGTTGCGTTGCTTCCAGTAGTGTTTGTTTGTGTTAGAGCTTTTATCCAATCATATTTCAGCCGCCATGTGTTGCCAGGGTCAAAGAAATCTGCCTTGAGGCCTTCAGAATAAATAGTGCGGGCGCCTGTAGCTTAAAATAAATGGCAATGAAACTGTGCATTTTAACCAATCAGATAATGCATCAGATTTAATCAGCCAATCAGATTTCGAGTTGGCGACACCGGGGCCATCTAGCAGGCGTACAATAACGTCGGCATTTTCACGTCCTTTGATTGGATGGTCAGAGAGCATACTATTTTAACTAGTAGTCCCTGGCTGAATCCGAAATTGCCCCCTAAACCCTCATTCACTATTCCCTAATTAGTCCACTAATATAGTTCACTTGAAGGAGTGAATGAAAGCGAGTGAGTGAATTCGGACAGCCGTTGTTTGTACATAGGCTGTACATTCATTATTGCGGTGCAATGTGGGATAGAATGAGTGCACTCAATAACGTCCACTATGGTTTCGGACACCACTACAAATGGCTGTCCCTTCAAATAATGCCCTATTTGAGGGTATAGGGGGCGATTTCGGATTCAGCCCCTGTGTCCACTGCTTCTGTCGCGAGGACATTCTCAGCCCTAACGCGAATTAAAACATATGCCAGAAATAAGACTCTTCCAAATTTGTCCAGGTCTAAAATATTTATGATCCATATTGGTGAATTAGCAATGTATAAAACCATGCAAATCATTTAGCTAAATATTAGCCTGAATTGGTAAGCTAGCTAGTTTTATCCAAAATGGCAGCTATGGGGCAAGGTGAGCCAAATCATGTGGGGTAAATTGAGCCAGCGTTTTAACTTACCCCACCATAAGGCACTGTAGATAAGTTAAATCTTTGAAGTATAAACTGGTATAATTTCTGTGTAATTGAATATTACAATTTCAATATTACGCAACTGGTTTAGTTTATCATTTTTTTTATTTGATTTTTTTGTTTTGAGTTTATAGGAACAATGTCAGTACAAGTACACCAAATCCTTCTCTGATAAGAACCAGAAGATAATCATGTATATATATATATATATATATATATATATATATATATATATCTTTCCACCTGTAGTCCCTAATGGCCTAACATGTTCGACATTGCAGAAAAACTACCATGCCAAGAACCTTTTGACTAAAATGTTTATTAGTTTTAGTGACATGTATTCATTCATTCTAATTCAGTTTTATTTAATTTTACTCAACAAACTCTGTTTAGGCTGTTTTTGGGAAGGTTACAACTTGTGTTCAACATATAGCTTCAGAAATGAAAACAGAATTGAAATTTCTACTTAATTTGGTTGGTTTTATGTTGTTTAAGTTAGCTTTAAGAAAAGAAATATGACTACTTGTAAAAGGAAATTTGATTATTAAAGTAGTTTTTAAAAGAGGTAAATTATCTTTACAATTTCACATGGGTTTGAATTCAGATTAAGTTAGATGGTCCGTGTACAACCAGAACTTTCCCACTACCCTAAATTATGCCACAGGAACACTTTTTTTTGTTAATAAGAAGCCATCTTTGTAGAACCGTTTGTGATAGATGTATTCGGATCATTTAAAATGATGACAACCTTCTGAAATTTTTAGATACTTTAATTGTACTTCTGCCTAATTTTCTCTTATCTTGAGGACCACATAAGTAAAAAAAAGAGGCTCATTTTACCCCACTCTCCCCTATTGAGTGGACTCATTCAATCCCATAATGTGATTTTGGACACAGCCTGAGACATTTCTCAAAATATATATATTTTTGTGCATAAAAAATACAACATAAAGATAAATTATCTGCACATGCTCACTGCGAATATTACTGTTTCTGATTATTTCGACATACGTCATTATTACTATAAGAAGTTCTCTCAATACTGTTAGACACTAAGTCGTAATTTTGAAAATTTTCTTATTATTATGACTTACATAATGATATTTTTTACTCAGCTATGGCGGAAACGGGCTTTCATATATGACTTCTGAACTCTACGGTGTTTCTATAAACTCAGCGCCATTGCTTAACGCATATCGAGGTTTAAATAAAGTTTGCTGTATTTGAACAATATGGCGGCGCCCGTGTAGCGGTGTGAGTCTGTGAAATGTCAGTGTATCGTGTGTTTATGCGGCACCAGAATGAAACTGTGAATGGATTTATAATATAGATCACGCGGAAAGGATCGTAATATATCGGGACAGGTCCCATTGTTTGTCGATGGTTGTCGTGTAAGTAGAACGTGATCCTTCTGTTATAACCATTTGACAGCTGACGTCTTCCTCGCGTGCTACTAGCATTTCTGGCGTTATCACTCAAATGTGATACTTTTGTTAAGAATACTGGAAGGTTAACGCATACAACGCATTAGACCTGAGCTGGTGTGGCTCTTTTAACACTCATTATCATATTGGACATTTTGTCAGAGAAACTCTTGTTTTTGGAGTTCAAGATTACAATGCATCTTCCATATTGCAAGATGGGTAACCATAGCAACGTGATCATCTCCCTCACTTCTCTTGCACAAACACGAGGCCTTGAGTGTGTGTGAGCTTGTGGGCGGCTGTCAGAGAAACTCTTGTCCTCTAATGTAACCGTACAGCATGATTTCAAGAGCAGCATGTGCGTCACAGATTCGCAGCTGTTTGATAACCCGGTCATTGGATGCAAAAAATGCAGTTTCATGGGGACAGGCCAATTATTTTAAAGTCGGCATGAAGTTGCGATGGTCATTTCTTCCCTACTGTGACAGGTTGCCCCGCCCTCGCGCCAGTAAACACGTCATCACAAACAAGAAGCGATGTAAATGCAAGTAGCAATAGATTTACACTAAGTAAAAATAGCAGTATTTTCTTTGCAATAAGTGTAAATAGTAGTTGGTTGCTATTTATACTTAGGCCTATAAATAATACTGTCAGATCCGCTTTTCGAATATTTTCTTTTGGGATGCACGATATATTGGCCACCATATCGCTATAAGCCGATATATGTTCATTTTTATATGATATCGGTATCGGCCTGATAAGAAAATTTGGCCGATATATTAAAGGAACACGCTGACTTTTTGGGACTTTAGCTTATTCACTGTATCCCGCAGAGTTAGATAAGTTTATACATACCATTTTTATCTCCGTGCATGCCATAACTCTGTCTGATGCACCCACCGCTAGCCTAGCTTAGCACAAAGACTGGAGGTAAACGGCTCCAGCTAGCCTACTGCTCAATAAGTGACAAAATAACGCCAACATTTTCCTATATATATGTTGTGATGTGTATAGTTACATTGTGTACTAAGACCGACGGAAAATGAAAAGTTGCAATTTTCTAGACTATACTCTCATTCCTGCGTAATAATCCAGGAACTTTGCTGCCGTACCATGAGTGCAGTGGCGCAATGATATTACGCAGCGCCTGAAAATAGTCCCCTGAAAATAGTTTCAGGCGCTGTGTAATATCATTGCGCCGCTGCACCCATGGTACGGCAGCAAAGTTCCTGGATTATTACGCAGGAATGAGAGTATAGTCCCTAGCCATATCGGTCTGGAAAATTGCAACTTTTAATTTTCCGTCGGTACACATCACTATACACATCACAACATATATATAGGAAAATGTTGGCGTTATTTTGTCACTTATTGAGCAGTAGGCTAGATGGAGCCGTTTACCTCCAGTCTTTGTGCTAAGCTAGGCTAGCGGTGGGTGCGTCAGACAGAGTTATGGCACGCACGGAGATGAGAATGGTATGTATGGACTTATCTAACTCTGCGGGATACAGTGAATAAGCGAAAGTCCCAAAAAGTCGGCGTGTTCCTTTAAAGCCGATAAATAATGTATTATTTCATTCATGCGAGACACTTCAGATGCTCACTGTTCAACATGATGGTTTTGAATTGCTTGAAATATGATATGACTTCAAAAAAAGGAAATACAGATAAGTGCAACAAGTCTGTCATATAGAGTACATAAAATCATAATGTGAACATTATAATTCTGTGTTTGGGGCATGGCATTAATGGTGAGGCTTTTGTTTTTGTAATCAGGCTCTCAAAAATTATATAAAAATTAGGATTTAGATTTGTTGGCCTATATATTGGTTATCAGCTTTCAAATATAAAGAATCGTATCGGCCAAAATTTTCATATCAGTGTATCCCTAATTTTCTTAATTTTTTGTGAAAATAAATGCCTTTCCGATCTGATATGTGATGCGAAAAGGGAGTAGAGCGAGTTCGGCAAAAGGCGTAATTGAACTTGGGTCGATTTGCGTTAAAACTTTCTGCTACACGCGTTACCCGTACACTATTGCTACTGTTGATAATCCAGGGTCTTCTGTAATTTTGTCTGGCCCAATCAGACGTCAGAGGGTGGAGTTGGTGTAAATAGCCTCTGCCAACAAGGCGGCCTATTTGCACTTAGTAAAAAATTATTATGTGCACAGATAAATCATTTATAATAAATACTGCAATATTCCATAAAAAAATAGAAAAAAAGAGAAAGTTTGTTTTTGATTTATGGAATGGTTCTTTACTTTTTAATGGGAACAATACAATGGCAATGGGCAGAGGCGGCCTTTTTCAACTCGGAGGCCCGTTTCAAAGAAACAGTCGGACAGTTGCACCTGCAATTACTTTATCTCTGTTATATTTACAGTGTTATCTCATACTCTTTATAGTCTATTTATAAACGCAATTTATCTCTTTATCAGAACTATTGTTACAATCATGACCGAAAACAAAAACCGCATTCATTATTCGTCCCTCAGCTAAAATAATATGATACTAAAATCGCCAGTAGGTGGCGGCAAATCATTGTCTTAATGAGTTAGTGATTGAATCATTCAGTCAAATGATTCGTTCAAAACGGCTGATTCATTAAGGGACAAAAATGAAGTGAGTGAGTCGTCGAGTCATTCATTAGAACGAATCATTCAAAAACGAAACTGAAAGTGTGTTGCACAGAGACACACAATGGCTTTACTGTTTGGAACTATTTTCATTGGCAAAATAGAGGAAAAACAGACAATATCATGTCTAAAATTTAAATCACCTAATAGCCTATTAACTTATTTAACTTAATTGTTGTATGAAATCAATACCACATGTGCAAACGTGCTGATATTTGGGAAAACAGCACTTTTGCTTGTGTGATATTGCTTATAAATATTAAAAACAAGAACTTATACAGACACTTTTTTGCAGCATATCTTGTTTTTTGGAAGCCTTTTTATTAATTTTGGTGGCATTTTTGCCCCAAGCCCCCAGCCTCCGTTAATTTCTGACTCCTGGTGTGTGTGTGTGGCATAATGGCGGGGGGCGGGGCTCTTAAAACATACTGATAATGGGTTGACAGATAACCTGATTTACATGTTTTTAAGGCAAGACACTAGTACAGGCAAAACCATTGTTTGTTTGTTTTCAGGCTCTGGTCAATTTTGAGTTTTGGGGCTATTTTGCTTCCATATCGTCTTCTTTTAGACTAGTGGAAAGAAAACATCCAGAATACTCATTTAAGTCTTTATTTATTTGCGTCTTTCAATTACATAACACATCTTTAAAGGCCGTTTTCTCAAAATGAAGTCAGAAATCTTCACTTCAGCAACACTTACATACACCAAACTTTACACTGATATATTCTGAAGGCTTTACAGCGGGCTTTGTTCATGCATCATTCATGCACGTTTTATTTAAAACATGTGTATTTTTTCTGGCTATTAACATTATTTTCTGGTTTATGGAGAGATAAAAAGAGACCTAGAAAATCCCCTCTGCAAAAATATGTCAACAATGTTTCAAACATGTAATACAAAACGATTGTACTGTTTTGTCTTAATGTGCTGTGATTAATCAGCTGGTGATTTCTATTAGTTGAAATGTTTACTCTATTCACCTGCTGTCTTTTTTTAATGCATAATATCAATTAAAATCTAAAATAGAATAAAGATGAACAAACATCTAGTCAGATTTATATGAAGGATCCAAATGACACTCATTTTGTCCTAGAATGAATTATAATGAATATGCTTTTTCATGATAAAATAAAATAAAAGTAACTCTCCTTTTTCTTTCTTTACTGAAACATTTCACAGTGCCTCCCTACATGCAATGTGTTTGTGTAGATTGTGCTGGTGAATTACTTTTATGTTTAATGTGACCAGTATAGAAGTTGTAGTAGGTGTTAAAACATTTGTTTCCAAGGGGACAAGTTTATTGCCACCTTACAGTATTGCATGTTGCTATAGTGACGCCTCAATATATCAGAGTCTATTTGTTTCTCTAACAGAACAGACATCTGAGCACAATACACCATGTCAATCTGTTTAAATGAAGGAACATTTTATATATATACTGAGATGGTGAATGCATTTGCATTAATCATCAGGCCATGCTGTTATCTTACTCTTTTTAATCTTTAGTTGTCCAGTTCCCAGTGTAATCACTGACCGTCTGCGCTCCTGAAGGTCCCAGAGTCCCGCTGATGGCTGTGTGGAGGGTCGCTGTGTTCCCGTGGAGGCAAGTGCCGCGTGTCCAGCTGATCCGGGTCAGCGTCCGAGGGCTGTTCAGTGAATCTGGGGTGTGGGAGCGGGACTACAGGGCCGAGACTCGGCAGCGAGTGGAGCAGTGTTGGAGCGGCCGCATACAGGAGCAGTGGCAGGCGCATGAGGCCGAACAGGTAAATTCGGTCATGATGTGCAGTGGATGATTCTCATATGGAAAGATGCTCAGAGCAACAGCAGACTGTCAATAGACACTGTTTACAGTGACCAGGATTTTTTATTTAATCATCATGCAGTTCCAATCCTGTATGACTTTCTTTCATTCTTAACACAAAAGGTGAATTTTTGAATAAGCTAAAAGGTGCAGTGTGTAAATTGTGAGGTTGTGAATTGCAATCGCCCACCGCTCACCCCTCCCTTTCGAAGCTCATAGAGAAGCTACGGTGGCCGACACAGGACAAAGATGTCATCGTCGGAGAGAGCAGAGAGTAGCTAGCGCTCTGTAGAGAAGTTTGTCCGTTTAGGGCTACTGTAGAAACATGGCGGCTCAAAATGGCGATTTCACTGTAAAGGGACCTGCGGTGTGTGTAGATAGAAATGGCTCATTCTAAGGTAATAAAAACAACGGCTCATTGTATAAGGTCTTTATACACCACTGAAAACATAGTTATGTACACTCACCTAAAGGATTATTAGGAACACCATACTAATACTGTGTTTGACCCGCTTTCGCCTTCAGAACTGCCTTAATTCTACGTGGCATTGATTCAACAAGGTGCTGAAAGCATTCTTTAGAAATGTTGGCCCATATTGATAGGATAGCATCTTGCAGTTGATGGAGATTTGTGGGATGCACATCCAGGGCACGAAGCTCCCGTTCCACCACATCCCAAAGATGCTCTATTGGGTTGAGATCTGGTGACTGTGGGGGCCATTTTAGTAGAGTGAACTCATTGTCATGTTCAAGAAACCAATTTGAAATGATTCGAGCTTTGTGACATGGTGCATTATCCTGCTGGAAGTAGCCATCAGAGGATGGGTACATGGTGGTCATAAAGGGATGGACATGGTCAGAAACAATGCTCAGGTAGGCCGTGGCATTTAAACGATGCCCAATTGGCACAAAGGGGCCTAAAGTGTGCCAAGAAAACTTCCCCCACACCATTACACCACCACCACCAGCCTGCACAGTGGTAACAAGGCATGATGGATCCATGTTCTCATTCTGTTTACGCCAAATTCTGACTCTACCATCTGAATGTCTCAACAGAAATCGAGACTCATCAGACCAGGCAACATTTTTCCAGTCTTCAACTGTCCAATTTTGGTGAGCTCGTGCAAAATTGTAGCCTCTTTTTCCTATTTGTAGTGGAGATGAGGAGATGAACATAGCACTGGTGCCAGAGAGGCTGAAAGTTTTGTAGCGCAGGCCACACAATTGTAGCACAAGAATAAAATGTGTAAGTAAGAAGTGCAGTTCATCACCTCAACAGGCATGTGAATGACAAAGGACATGAATGTTCAAAACAGGGCACACAAAATACAAACCTTAACAAGAAATGTTTTCACACAAACATCTTTATGTGCCAAAAATGGCAGACTGCAGTAACATAACACCTCTTGCTTAACACAAAGTCAGTTTTGTTTATATAGCCAAATATCACTGATCACAATCCAAACAATGTTGAGCACTTCATTTTCCTGTAAGTCATTAGAAAGGTCTAGTTTTATTATAAAATATAAAATTATTATGATAAAAATCGGTGATGGTAATTTTGCCAGGAAATTTTACGCATCCACTGAGAGAGAAAAAAGCCTGTACACTTCTCTACACTGGAGAAAAACGTATGGATTCACATATGTTTTCTTCACATTTCTTTTGTGAAGATTTTTTTCACCCAAAAAGAGTGTTGTGAGCATTAGTGAGGCATTAGTAAAGTCCACACACGTAATGTCATGTCTGTTTCATTCACACATACTCGTAGCCAGTGTTAATTTTGACAGCAAATTTTGATTGAGATTTAGTCATAGTCTTTTGACTAAAATGCCATTTAGTTTTAGTCACCTGAATTGTTTTTAGTTTTAGTCGACTAAAATCGAATGAGTTTAGTTAAATTGTAAATCATTAATTGAGCATTTAAGCATTACATAACCAACTGTTACTTTAATACATGGCAAAATTTTGACCGTTCAAGCGCAAAAATACACGAAAAAAAGCTCAATTCATTTATTTTGTTTGTTTTTTTAAAAACATCTATATAGTTTTTATAATTTTTGTATTTCTGTTTTAATATATATCAGGTTAAACTAAAGCTTCAAATAAGTTTTTTTAATTTTTTTATTTCAGTTAACATTTATTTAATTTCAAGTAATGAATATTTTTGAATGGTTTTAGTTAACTATTATAACCCTGATACTTTATTAAATAATATGTGTCAAATACTGTTCTTAGTCTTTCCTCCTGACTATCAATTAAATGGGAATGAAATTAAATACAGTTTATTGTGTAACCAAGAACTTATATATAATGCGTGACTTTTAATTATAAACAAGCTGGAATACACAGTGACTCTTATTTTGAAATGTCTGCTCTTTACTATTGCAGTTGCAGCTGCTCATTCAAGTTCAAGTGAGGGAGATAAAATATGCATTGTTACAACCGTCTAAAACATATTACTATATAAACATCGTAAAGTAAACATTGTCATTATTCCTCAGCAAACAATTACCTGGCATAAACGTGCGCTATTCATTGATTGAGCCGCTCTGAAGCGCTGTCTCGTGAGCCTGTAGAAGCGTACCAGACCACATTTTCCCGCCGTTAGATCCGCACGTTACAATTCAAATGTGCTCATCTGTTACACAGCACATCAGTTCTGACTGGATCTCTTCCCTAATCGTCCCTCCCTAACAGTTGCGTCTCGTTTTTATTTATACTGTCATTTTCGTCATCGTTTTTGTCATCCAAAACTGGTTTTTATTTTGTTATCGTCTCGTTTTCGTCACTGAAAAAAGGTTGTTGATGAACATTGACAAATTATTCGTCAACGAAATTAACACTGCTCGTAGCCAGAGGGCGCCCTCACGCAGAAAGTCCACAAGTTAGACTCATAAAGTCATAAAACTTATTACATTCCAGGAAATCATTTATATGGACTAAGGCATCCAGAGATCACTGCAGCAGAATAAAACCCAGATAGAGACATTTTGATTGATGACTAATGCTGTCAATGTTAACGTGTTAAAGGCATGTTTATCTGCTTACCCCCAGGGCATCCAAGATATAGGTAAACTCTTGTCAGATCGTGTACAGACCTCACGCACCGGAAGTGATCGCGCTCAAGGCTGTTGGACATAGTGGTGTATTAGAGGTAAAAAATTATATAAATACTGTTCGGTTTTTCTCGCACAAACCGATTGTTTTGTGTCTTAAGACATCAATGTGTCGTCACTAGCCGTAGGGTTTCATTTGGATTTGTCTGTGCAGGTTTTTTTTACTCTCATAGATTTTGTTAGCATTCACATGCATTATACGACTGACAGACTGCAACGGTTGGAGTTAAAAATCTTCATTTGTGTTCTACTGAAGAAACAAAGTCACCAATATCTTGGATGCCCGGGGGGTAAGCAGATAAACATCACATTTTCATTTTTGGGTGAACTATCCCTTTAATGCATGTGATATTTAACGCAATTAATGCAGCATCCGTTTTTTCTGTCATCCTTTGGCTGCGCTACAGTATATGATCATGCTTTTATTCATGCAAATGCTTTTAAACCATTCATGCACGACGAGAAAAGAGACTGCGCACAGACACAGAAAGCGCCAGAAATCGAGTTCTCTTTCGCTTCAAATCTGCGTAATTTTTGGCAGCGGCAGGTCTTAGGCCACGTGTCCACCAAAGCGTTTTTAGCCAGCTGAAAATTATTGATAGCTATTGATAGGATAGCATCTTGCAGTTGATGGAGATTTGTGGGATGCACATCCAGGGCACGAAGCTCCCGTTCCACCACATCCCAAAGATGCTCTATTGGGTTGAGATCTGGTGACTGTGGGGGCCATTTTAGTACAGTGAACTCATTGTCATGTTCAAGAAACCAATTTGAAATGATTCAAGCTTTGTGACATGGTGCATTATCCTGCTGGAAGTAGCCATCAGAGGATGGGTACATAGTGGTCATAAAGGGATGGACATGGTCAGAAACAATGCTCAGGTAGGCCGTGGCATTTAAACGATGCCCAATTGGCACTAAGGGGCCTAAAGTGTGCCAAGAAAACATCCCCCACACCATTACACCACCACCACCAGCCTGCACAGTGGTAACAAGGCATGATGGATCCATGTTCCATATGCTACCATCTGAATGTCTCAACAGAAATCGAGACTCATCAGACGAGGCAACATTTTTCCAGTCTTCAACTGTCCAATTTTGGTGAGCTCGTGCAAATTGTAGCCTCTTTTTCCTATTTGTAGTGGAGATGAGTGGTACCCGGTGGGGTCTTCTGCTGTTGTAGCCCATCCGCCTCAAGGTTGTGCGTGTTGTGGCTTCACAAATGCTTTGCTGCATACCTCGGTTGTAACGAGTGGTTATTTCAGTCAAAGTTGCTCTTCTATCAGCTTGAATCAGTCGGCCCATTCTCCTCTGACCTCTAGCATCAACAAGGCATTTTCGCCCACAGGACTGCCGCATACTGGATGTTTTTCCCTTTTCACACCATTCTTTGTAAACTCTAGAAATGGTTGTGCGTGAAAATCCCAGTAACTGAGCAGATTGTGAAATACTCAGACCGGCCCGTCTGGCACCAACAACCATGCCACGCTCAAAATTGCTTAAATCACCTTTCTTTCCCATTCTGACATTCAGTTTGGAGTTCAGGAGATTGTCTTGACTAGGACCACACCCCTAAATGCATTGAAGCAACTGCCATGTGATTGGTTGATTAGATAATTGCATTAATGAGAAATTGAACAGGTGTTCCTAATAATCCTTTAGGTGAGTGTATATATATATATTTGTGCAGTGCAGACTGTTTGATAACTTCTCAATTTCTGTATTTCTGTTAGACAGAAGGCACAGGTAAATATGACATTTATTAAGGGTTTATGTGACAATTGTTTTAAGTTTACTTAAAGTAAAAGTTAATTTTTTTGGGAGCCTAATAAATGTTAAAATTGATAGCTTTTAATTACACTGTAATTTTGAATGGCTATAATTAATGTTTAAAATTGGAAGAAAAAAATTAATAGAGACATCAGTATTAGTATCAGTGATACTGGCCTTCATTCATAAAAAGATGCCATTACAACAAATATTTTAAAATCCATACCCACTGTATATACCACATCTTTTCTTATAGAAAATAATCACACCCCTTTAAAATAATCACATTTTGTTGCGTTTCAGCCTGAAATGAAGACGGACACAGTTTTTGTTTTATCCAGCCTTATTTACTCTTGCAAATTATAACATCCAAGTGAAAGATATAACATCAACATGTCAGAAAAAAAAAAAAAAAAACAGAATCATTGAGTTGAAAAAAGGATCACCCCCTTGTGTCAGTATTTAGTTGAACCACCCTTTGCTTTAATTACAGCCTTTAGTCTGTTGGGATATGTTTCTACTAACTTTGCACATCTAGACTTTGCAATATTAGACCACTCTTCCTTAACTGCTCAAGTTCAGTTCAATTTGATGGTGACCGTTTGTGGACTGCAGTCTTCTATGACTAGGCCATGCAAGGACATTCACCCTTTTCTCCTTTTTGCTGTGTGCTTTGGGTCATTGTCATTTTGGAAGGTAAACCTTCTTCCCATTGACAGCTTTCTGGCAGAGGGCAGCAGATTTTCCTCAGATATTACCACCTCCATGCTTTACTGTAGGAATGGTGTTATTCGGATGGTGAGCTGTATTGGATTTCTGCCAGACATATCGTTTGGCGTTGAGGCCAAATAATGACATTTTAGTCTCATCTGACCATAACACCTTTTTCCATGTGGCCTCAGAATCTTCAAAGTGCATTTTGGCAAAGCTCAGTCGTGACTGCATGTGGCCTTTCTTGAGGAGTGGCTTTTTTTCTTGCAACCCTCCCATACAAGCCACATTTGTGGAGAATTTGTGATATTGTTGTCACATACACAATGACCACTCTTTGTCATAAATTCCTGCAACTGCTTCAGAGTTGCTGTAGGCCTCTTGGTAGCCTCTCTGAATAGTTTCCTCCTGGCTCTTTCATCCAGTTTGGAGCGACGTCCTGATCCAGAGAGGGTCTGTGTTGTACCAAATACCTTCCACTTCTTAATAATAGACTTCACTGTGCTTCTAGGCACTGATAAAGCCTTTGCATTTTTTTTTTATCCATCTCCTGACTTGTGCCTGTCCACAACTTTATCCCGGAGATCTTTTGACAATGCCTTGCCACCCATAGTTGATTGTTTTCTTCAGTTGCACAACCAAGGACTGATATGCTCCAGGAAAAGCTCTTTTCATGCTGAGCTAATCAAAATGACCACAGCTGATCACATTTGAAAGTCAAATGGTTTTGTGTGCTATTGATTAGCTACACCTGATTGGGTTTACAAGTCATTTTTAGGCCACAGCCACACGAAGCCAGAGCTTTCCCTATCCAATCTTTTTTTTCCCCCTCATCCTAAGAAATACGAAACCACTGAAACCGACTCAAAACGATGTAGTATACATGCCAGGCCAGTATGTGGCGCTGTAATTCTGCCACAGAAATACACTAAAAACGGAGATGAAGAGTTGTGGCTCGAAGGGGTACAGCAATGGTCGGAAGTGAGGAAAATCTCACAATAAAATAAATAAATTTGCTACATACCAGATTGTGTTTTATTAACGGCTACACCTACCCAACCCTAATAATGCAAATACAGTAATTAAATGACGCAATATTGATGTGCGCATGCCCAGTGGCTGTAGCTGTATCCCTTTTACCATGCGGGACTTGGTGTGATGACATCACCATTTCACAAAATAATATATACGGATTGGCTGTACACACGAAAACGCAAGGGTGTCGGTTTCAGATTTATCCACTCTGGGACCCGGTTTCGAAAAATACCTGTTTCAGGCTCCTAAAACGCTGGATCGGTCTAGACGAAACACTGATACGATACAAAATGTTTACATATACAGCTAAACGCGTCTCCTAATTATAATTTTTTTATTTTATATCTTTCACTTGGATGTTATAAGTTGTTATAATACAGCTGAATAAAGCAAAAACTGTGTCCGTTTTCATTTCAGGCTGCAAAGCAAAAAATGTTATTATTTTAAAGGCGGGTGATTCTTTTACATACCCACTGTACACTGTCTTTCAGTTGTTTCTACTTTAATTTGGAGATATTACATTATAAAATATATAAAAAACGTTAATGTTTTTAATCACGATTAATCGTGATTAATCGCAGAAAAAATGTGTGATTAATTAGTTACTTTTTTTAATCGATTGACAGCACTAACAATCACATATGATTCCGACTATATATCTGTGTTCTTCTAGACATCTTGGGTGTTTTCATAAGAATAAAGTATTTTTATAATGCAATGCTAATTGACGAGTTTATCACTGTATAAAATAGGATATATAAAATAATATAATTTCTGCCTCAAGCTATGATAAGCCACGTCAGATCACAAAAGCAAGTTATTTCAAGCTCAAAACTCTGACGTTATGAAGTGAGTTTGCATTAAAAACATGTCATTACATGTCATACTGTACCTGTTGTTGGTCAAGAGGTTTGTAAACGCTTCTCATTACAAGTTTGAAAAGATATTTGCCGCATGTTGCTTTTGACTCAAACTCACAGTACTTACAGAGATGGAGCAGTGCTGCGCTTGACCATGAAACATGCAGCGTATATATCTTTATAATTAAAACTCGACTACGTCAAATCACGATTTTGATTTAATTTTAGTTAATCATGCAGCCCTAGATTAACCTCAGACACAAGCAAGCACACGACAAACTCTCACTTCACACAAACAAGCGGTAAATTTACCAATGGGTGTGTTTAGGGTTAGGGGTTGGTTAGGAAAATATCAATTAAATGGAAATAATTAAACAACTAAATCATTAATGAAAATGAATACAAATACAGAATTCAATAATAATTGCTATAAAATAGTACAAACTGCTAGTATATTAATTGTGTTGCTTTAGCTTATTTTAAGTAAATTGAACAAGCAGCAAAAACCCTTTTTTTCCAGTGAGAATATAGTCATATGGACACTTTTATGTTGTTTCTTGACAGACGTTGTCACTATGAACTGTCTAGTATGGAAATGCATTAATAATTCTTTTTTTAAAGGCGGGAGGTGGGTTTTTTCTCCGTGCAGACTGTACAGTTACAGTGTGTGATGTTTCTACTTTGAAGTGTTTCTCCCCTGAGATTTTCGTTCAAGTAATCCCTTCCATCTCCCAGAGGAAACCCTTTGTACAGTAAGAAGTCTGGCTTCTGAAACATTACTTTTACAGAGAAGCTGCTTTTTGTTCGGGTGGCATTTAAGCCATACATATTGGGCTTTCAGTGGCGTTGATGTGTTTTGGTCTGCTATTGTGAGCACGGCGTCTCTCCATCATGTTCCTCACTTCCTTTGTTTTGTGGAGCTGCAGTTGATGACTGTTTTATTAATGGCATCATACAAAGATGAAATGCTGGACTGAAAGCTCAAGTCTAGATGTAGATGTCAATATATTTTCAGGCATTTTTATCTACAGGCAACTTTTATAATTACCTTATTAAATGTTGACTTTTATGTCAAATATATAAGTTTAACCAATTACTCTAATCAATCAGAATACTAGACTGTTATCAAATTTTATGAACATCAACATAAGCCATCTTTACACTGCATCTATGTGGAGCATCTATCCATCCATCCATGTCTATCTATGTCCATCCATCCATCCATCCATGTCTATCAAGTCAAGCCACCTTCATTTATATAGCGCTTTTCACAACACAGATTGCTTTAAAGCAGCTTTACAGTGATAATAGGAAATTCATTTTGTTTTTGAAGAAAAGTTTTTGATTAATTTCTGTTGTAAAAACTGATTAGTTATTTAATTTGGTGCCATTTAAACAACACAATCTACAATTAAAACAGAAAACCCCCAATGCGTTCCGGACCCCATCCGCACAGCAACAGCTTCTGGTGGCCCGAGAATGCAAACCATGAAATGGGTTTGAAATAGCTTTGAAACTATACCATCATCATCCCCGCACAAACCCCTAAAAAGTTGAATCCGTGAAAATGCTGACATCATGTACGCAAGCATTACGTGTTCAGCCTATAGGCAAGCATGCTTGAATACGCATGTGTGCATATGTGTTTTTATCTGTATAGAGGGGAAGGGAAGGAGACCTTCACAGGGGAGAGTCTAGTTGACACGGTCTCTGCTGACACTTCAGGGATGCGTTGGTCGTGTCTAGGCGCAGGTCCACCATCTGATCTGGATCCGGCAGACTACAGTAAACCTCGGGATAAACAGAGAGACAAACATTAGCGTAGATGCCATTCTTCAGAGTACATCAGGTGTTATGGGAAGTGTTCCCGGTTCCGGCTGACCTAGTAAATGCAGCCTAAAACAATCATTTAACTGATTTGAATAATAGAAATTGATAATGTTCTATGTGTATGCCATAGTAAAGAGATGTGTTTTTAGTCTAGATTTAAACTGACAGAGTGTGTCTGCTTCCTGAACAATGCTAGGAAGACTGTTCCAGAGTTTAGGTGCTAAATAGGAAAAGGATCGACTGCCTGCAATTGATTTTGATATTCTAGGTATTATCAGCTGGCCAGAGTTTTGAGACCGCAATAGACGTGATGGAGTATAATGCGTTAATAACTCGCTCAAGTACTGGGGAGATAAACCATTTAGTGCTTTGTAAGTAATTAGCAAGATTTTAAAATGTACAGTACTGTGCAAAAGTCTTAGGCTCGCTAGTATTTTTACACACAAAAAGTGCGTTTTAGCCAGTTATTTATATCTTTTGCTGTAGTGTGTCAGTAGGAAATATCAGTTTACATTTATAAATTAATTGCCATTCATTTTAATAATCCAGTGAGATTTTTGTATGCATAAAGAGTCTGACAATAGTCTCTATGCTCCACATGGAGATCTGATCTCATCTTCATTGAGTCTGTCTGTGATTACATGAAGAAACATAAAAAACTGAGATGGACTAAATCCAGAAGAAATGTGGCAACGTCTCCCAGACACTTGAAGAAACCTTCCTGCAAAACTACATGAATAGGTGTAGGAACAGATGCAGGTGACAAAAGCCGTTTTAAACGCAAAGGGTGGTCACCCCAAATATCGATTTAATTTAGTTAATAGAAGTTAATTCATAAGTAAAAGCTATTTGTGTTATTATTTTTGACAGCATTCTCACTTTAAAGCATTCTGACAAGTGCCTAAACTTTTCACAGTACTGTAGTTTTGCAGGAAGGTTTCCTCAAGTGTCTGGGAGACGTTGCCTTAGTCCATCCATCCACTTCTATCAATCCATCCATCCATCCATCCATCATCCATCCATCTCTATCAATCCATCCATCCATCCATTTCCTTCCATTCATCCACTTCTATCCATCCATCTATCCATGTCTATCTGTGTCCAGCCATCCATCATCCACTTCAGCTCATCCACTTTTATCCATCCATCTCCATCAATCTATCCATCCATCCACTTCTATCCATCCATCCATACCATCCACTTCTATCAATCTATCTATCTATCCATCCATCCATTCATTATCCATCCATCTCTATCCATCCATCCATCCACTTTTATCAATACATCCATCCACTTCTATCAATCCATCCATCCACTTCCTTCCATCCATCCACTTCTATCAATCTATCCATCCATCCACTTCTATCAATCAGTCCATCCATCCATCATCCATCCATCTCTATCAATCCATCCATCCATCCACTTCTATCAATCTATCTATCCATCCATCCATTCATCATCCATCTATTTCTATCCATCCACCCATCCATCCACTTCTATCAATCCATCCATCCACTTCTATCAATCCATCCATCCACTTCCTTCCATCCATCCACTTCTATCTATCCATCCATCTATCCATGTCTATCTGTGTCCAGCCATCCATCATCCACTTCAGCTCATCCACTTTTATCCATCCATCTCCATCAATCTATCCATCCATCCACTTCTATCCATCCATCCATACCATCCACTTCTATCAATCTATCTATCTATCCATCCATCCATTCATTATCCATCCATCTCTATCCATCCATCCATCCACTTTTATCAATACATCCATCCACTTCTATCAATCCATCCATCCACTTCCTTCCATCCATCCACTTCTATCAATCTATCCATCCATCCACTTCTATCAATCAGTCCATCCATCCATCATCCATCCATCTCTATCAATCCATCCATCCATCCACTTCTATCAATCTATCTATCCATCCATCCATTCATCATCCATCTATTTCTATCCATCCACCCATCCATCCACTTCTATCAATCCATCCATCCACTTCTATCAATCCATCCATCCATCCACTTCTATCAGTCCGTCCATCCATCCATCCATCCATTTCTATCAATCCATCCATCTATCCATCCATCCATCCATCCACTTCTATCCATCCATCCATTTCTATCAATCCATCCATCCACTTCTATCCATCCATCCACTTCTATTCACGTTCTATTCATTCACGTCTGTAAATGGTCGGAGATGTGGTCAGCCAGGTCTGTCTGGCATGGCTTCCATCTGGTTTGTCTCAACCCCAACATGCATCTCAAGTGCATGTGTTGTTTACTGTTTTTTTAAATATACTGTATATTTATTTGTCAAAGTAAAACAAAAGTGCAGAATATGTCCTTTTCACTGATATCAAGAACTTTTGAAGGGTTTTCTGCTGTGCTGGTTTGAAGGCGCTCATGGCATGGCTTCTAAAAATAGTCTGACTCGGAGCCGAGACCATTTAACACCTTTTGCTTTGATTCCCCAGACGTGTGTGCAGCATCTGCTTTGTTTTACATCAGCCGTTCTCTATTGTTTTCTCACACTGTTTGTTTTCACATGTTCTCACTACACAAAGGGTTTCTTGTACAGTCAGTGCTTTAAATAAAAAATATGGTTATCTTGTGCTCCGAATAGATTTCAGAAGGGTCAACTCTGTGTAAACTGACCTCAATTGTTTATGTACCAAATTTTGCACTTGCCGTACACCCACCTGAAGAACGATTCACAGGCATGAAGGGAAAAGCTTCTCGGAGAGATGCGGTGGAGATGCATTCTCCCCCAAAATGTGTCCTTGTCTCTTTCAGCTGCTGAATAATTCAGGCCTTTTTGACCCGCGCTGATTAATGCTTTCCCAGTGCGGCGAGCTTCTTCAAAGCCGTCATGAATCATTAAAACTGCCGTGGAGAGCGTGACTGAATGTATGAGCCTAAGCGGATGTCGCAGGTCAGCCTGCGTTTAAACAAGTAATGTGAATGCCTCATATTAGTTTGAGCTTTGCTGTGAGAACTACTCGACGATATTAAGTTGTCACCTTGAGTTGCCGCTTCACTAAACGTGATTGCATGCATTTGACCAGGATGATCCGGCCTGAATAGTATTGCGATAAGCAAAGTACTGTTTCACAACCATGTTTTGGACTTGTTGATAGGCGAATTAATTCTTATTTTTTACGTTATGATAAATTTTATTTCACAATATAGTAATTGTGTTATTTTATCTAATAAGAAAAGGAAGCAAATTGCAAACAATAAGACAAATACAATATAGTCAATGTAAGGCCTGCCCAATCGTCCCAACGACGGCTTACAATGAGCGGGTGAAGGTTTCTGTGAGTTCTGTCTTTTCAGCGGGGAAAGTAATTTAATTCCAATTAAGTTTTATCTGTTTGTTTTAATATCATGTAGTCAGAATTAGTAAAGAAATGTAATAATCAAATGTAAAAATATAATATTGCATAGTCAGTCAAGTGCAGTAAGTGATTTCCTCTTGTTTGATTGACATTAATGACACAGCAGCAGGTTGGTACAGTACATTATTAGGCTGCTGTCACTTTAAGACCAAACGCACAGATCGATTATACTGATACACATTCGGTTTACACCCAACTGTTTACTTTCACTTGAGACATGAAAACTGAAACTGAAAAATTCACCCCCTCACAGTTGTCAGGAAGGGCAAAATTAGCTGTATAGACCAAAACCACTTTCTGTACCAGGCTGTAAACTAATTTTTTTCAGCTGTAAAGTTGGTCATTTTAACATGGGGGAGATACAGATTTGACTCCCTTTTGGAGCCTGTCTCTAGCGGTCGATGAATTGAAGTTTAAGTCACTCCCGTGTTGGTTTCAAGAGAGACCGTGGGAGGTTGCTGCTTGATGTTAATGCATACCCTTTTTTTTTCTTCAGTTTAACACGTTAAAAATATTTAACACAATTAATGCAGCATAATTTTTTTTCTGTCATTCTTTGGGCTGTGCTACAGGATACGTGTCAGATCCAGATCCGCGTCATGTGCTTCACCTCTTAAAGTGACAGCAGCCTAATAAACCTGCTGTTGTTATGTCTGTCATTAAAGATAATCAAAGAACAAAAGACAAAGATAAAATCACTCACTGCTCTTGACTGAACTTTTGTAGCTTTAATAAGGATTCATCTATATTTTATTTATAATTTATGCTGTGAAGACTGTGAAGTGTTTGATAACTTTATTAAATTTTAATTAATTTGGAGATTAAATGTGAAATTATTACAATATAAAAATATACACTCACCTAAAGGATTATTAGGAACACCATACTAATACTGTGTTTGACCCCCTTTCGCCTTCAGAACTGCCTTAATTCTACGTGGCATTGATTCAATAAGGTGCTGAAAGCATTCTTTAGAAATGTTGGCCCATATTGATAGGATAGCATCTTGCAGTTGATGGAGATTTGTGGGATGCACATCCAAGGCACGAAGCTCCCGTTCCACCACATCCCAAAGATGCTCTATTGGGTTGAGATCTGGTGACTGTGGGGGCCATTTTAGTACAGTGAACTCATTGTCATGTTCAAGAAACCAATTTGAAATGATTCGAGCTTTGTGACATGGTGCATTATCCTGCTGGAAGTAGCCATCAGAGGATGGGTACATGGTGGTCATAAAGGGATGGACATGGTCAGAAACAATGCTCAGGTAGGCCGTGGCATTTAAAAGATGCCCAATTGGCACAAAGGGGCCTAAAGTGTGCTAAGAAAACATCCCCCACACCATTACACCACCACCACCAGCCTGCACAGTGGTAACAAGGCATGATGGATCCATGTTCTCATTCTGTTTACGCCAAATTCTGACTCTACCATCTGAATGTCTCAACAGAAATCGAGACTCATCAGACGAGGCAACATTTTTCCAGTCTTCAACTGTCCAATTTTGGTGAGCTCGTGCAAATTGTAGCCTCTTTTTCCTATTTGTAGTGGAGATGAGTGGTACCCGGTGGGGTCTTCTGCTGTTGTAGCCCATCCGCCTCAAGGTTGTGCGTGTTGTGGCTTCACAAATGCTTTGCTGCATACCTTGGTTGTAACGAGTGGTTATTTCAGTCAAAGTTGCTCTTCTATCAGCTTGAATCAGTCGGCCCATTCTCCTCTGACCTCTAGCATCAACAAGGCATTTTCGCCCACAGGACTGCCGCATGCTGGATGTTTTTCCCTTTTCACACCATTCGTTGTAAACTCTAGAAATGGTTGTGCGTGAAAATCCCAGTAACTGAGCAGATTGTGAAATACTCAGACCGGCCCGTCTGGCACCAACAACCATGCCACGCTCAAAATTGCTTAAATCACCTTTCTTTCCCATTCTGACATTCAGTTTGGAGTTCAGGAGTTTGTCTTGACAAGGACCACACCCCTAAATGCATTGAAGCAACTGCCATGTGATTGGTTGATTAGATAATTGCATTAATGAGAAATTGAACAGGTGTTCCTAATAATCCTTTAGGTGAGTGTATTTAAAACGTTAAATGTTATGTGCGATTAATCGTGATTAATTACTGAAAAAATGTGCAATTTATTAGTTTTTCATGAGGTCCAATCACAATGCCTCCAGGACACACTGATCGGATAACATTCAGATCAGAAACGCGTTTACGCTTGTCTTTTCAATAGCTGCGTTTCCATTGCAGGAACTTTCCCCAGGAACTAGGGACTTTGGGGTGGTATTTGGTGTGTTTCGACCGCAAGAACTGGGGTCTAAATGAAGTTCTGTGTAAAAATTCACCTCAAAACATCCCTGCTCGTGAGGTAGTACTTTTTCAAAGTTCAGGAACTTTCGGGGGTGGGACTTGGGCGCTGAACATGCTGACTGGTTGACTCCACGCAGCATTTTATTTCAACCTAAAAGTCTGTTGCTATTCGAATCAATGAAGTTAAAAAAATATATGACAGATGGACCGACGATGAGCTTCAGGCTTTATTAAGCTTATATGCAGAGGACAAAATCCAGTGGAAACAGTCCTACGTCACCGGACTAATCTTCATGGTACTTTAGACCGCGATGGAAACGCAGACAGCAACAGGTCTGGGGGGGAAAAAAAGTTCCTGGGTCATTTAGGTGGAAACGGGGCTATAGTGTATGTGTATGTGGATCTTCTGGATATAGGTTGCATGTTAATGCCAAGTGTAAACGCAGCCATAAAAGCCAACCAATCAGATTGTGAACATATCCATAATATGCCTTTAGGTTTGGTGTTAAAATGCTAATGTGACTAATTTTTTTTTTGGTGGTCTGGACCAAATGAACCAAGTGAACCGAACTACAAGTGTGAACACAACTTCAAAGGGTACATAACACACACAGTTTCTGCCAGTCTCATGTTAATCTTGAGTACCTATAGAGTAGTATTGTATATTATATTCATTCATTACACACAGACTGATATATTTCAAATGTTTATTTCTTTTAATTTTGATGATTATAACTGACAACTAAGGAAAATCCCAAATTCAGTATCTCAGAAAATTAGAATATTACTTAAGACCAATACAAAGAAAGGATTTTTAGAAATCTTGGCCAACTGCAAAGTATAAACATGAAAAGTATGAGCATGTACAGCACTCAATACTTAGTTGGGGCTCTTTTTGCCTGAATTACTGCAGCAATGCGGCGTGGCATGGAGTCGATCAGTCTGTCCCAGGTTGCTCTGATAGTGGCCTTCAGCTCTTCTGCATTGTTGGGTCTGGCATATCGCATCTTCCCCTTCACAATACCCCATAGATTTTAAGAACAGGGATACCATGGTCCTTAAACCAGGTACTGGTTGCTTTGGCACTGTGTGCAGGTGCCAAGTCCTGTTGAAAAATGAAATCTGCATCTCCATAAAGTTGGTCAGCAGCAGGAAGCATGAAGTGCTCTTAAACTTCCTGGTATACGGCTGCGTTGACCTTGGACCTCAGAAAACACAGTGGGCCAACACCAGCAGATGACATGGCACCCCAAACCATCACTGACTGTGGAAACTTTACACTGGAGCTCAAGCAACATGGATTGTGTGCCTCTCCTCTCTTCCTCCAGACTCTGGGACCCTGATTTGCAAAATTTACTTTCATCAGAGAACATAACTTTGAACCACTCAGCAGCAGTCCAGTCCTTTTTGTCTTTAGCCCAGGCGAGACGCTTCTGACGCTGTCTGTTGTTCAAGAGTGGCTTGACACAAGGAATGCGACAGCTGAAACCCATGTCTTGCATACGTCTGTGCGTAGTGGTTCTTGAAGCACTGACTCCAGCTGCAGTCCACT
This sequence comes from Rhinogobio ventralis, assembly GCA_039654625.1. Taxonomy (NCBI): domain Eukaryota; kingdom Metazoa; phylum Chordata; class Actinopteri; order Cypriniformes; family Gobionidae; genus Rhinogobio; species Rhinogobio ventralis. Next base: position 37,121,249 of record CM077201.1, read on the forward strand.
CTTTGTGAATCTCCCCCACATTTTTGAATGGGTTTTGTTTCACAATCCTCTCCAGGGTGCGGTTATCCCTATTGCTTGTACACTTTTTTTCTACCACATCTTTTCCTTCCCTTCGCCTCTCTATTAATGTGCTTGGACACAGAGCTCTGTGAACAGCCAGTCTTGCCCTCCTTGTGCAAGGTGTCAATGGTCGTCTTTTGGACAACTGTCAAGTCAGCAGTCTTCCCCATGATTGTGTAGCCTACAGAAATAGACTAAGAGACCATTTAAAGGCCTTTGCAGGTGTTTTGAGTTAATTAGCTGTGTGGCACCAGGTGTCTTCAATATTGAACCTTTTCACAATATTCTAATTTTCTGAGATACTGAATTTGGGATTTTCCTTAGTTGTCAGTTATAATCATCAAAATTAAAATAAACATTTGAAATATATCAGTCTGTGTGTAATGAATGAATTCACTTTTTGAATGGAATTAGTGAAATAAATCAACTTTTTGATGATATTCTAATTATATGACCAGCACCTGTACGTGTGTGTTGTTTACATTTATATGCACTTATGCGATTCCGATTGCCAACAAAACACAGACATTTGATGAAGTTTCACTCACCGCCTGTGGTTTCCACTGACGACCGGGATCTTCTATCGCTGGGACCGCTCCATTATTTCAGTTTTAAACGATCTACAAAACCAGCATGGAACTGGGCCTTGTTTATAAAACATTCGTAACGAAATGCTGGGAAACAACAAACACACTGGCAAAACTCCGTTGCTGCTCCGGAAAAACAAATTGCATCCACTGTTTCCTTAACGCTAAGGTTATTTTTCTCTCACAACCAGAAACACACTTCTTTAGTGACGTTGTTGATTTTGTGATCTAAAAACAAAATGCCAGCGCTGTCGACGGCTTCTGTAACCCGAACGAAGCTCGTTGATGGACGCGTTTTTGCTCTCGCTCTGGTTGATGTGTGTGTGTGTGTGTGTGTGTGTGCGTGCGTGCTCATCCGGGAGAATACCCATACCCATGCCCATACAAGGAATTACACCCTTTATGACATCATACAGGGCCATACTCGGAAAAAAAAACGTTCTGAAACTAAAGGAGTGTATTTAGCACAGAAATACTTTGTCATTCGTTGAATGTTTGTTCATGTTTAGCATGAGAATCAACTCTTTAACAGTGTAAATAAGTCAGAATGCATGAAATAGCATTAGACCCCCCCCCCATCCCCCCCCCCCCCCTCTTTAAGAAATTCCAAAAAAACAACATCTGTCTACTTAAACGGAAAATGCACAGAATAACTCTTTTGTCTTTTATGTTTAGAGCTCCCGGAAGAAGTTCTATGTCCTCTCCATGTTCCCGTACCCATCGGGTCGGCTGCATATGGGCCACGTGAGGGTTTACACCATTAGCGACACCATCAGCCACTTCCAGAGGATGAGGGGCCATCAGGTAATTTTACTCTTAAAAACAGTAATATCAGAATTTACACGGCTCTGTCATCACCACACACACACAGTTTGATGATTTACCCGTTTTTATATTCACCCACCCACACACGGACACACCAAAACACATTCCAATGAATGTAAAAGCTGCAGTCAAGGTCTGCTGGAATGATGTGTGTTTTAATTGTGAGGTGTCTGAATAATGGAAACGGTGCGAATATGTTCTTAATTAGAGCTGCTCCTTCAAATTTGTCATGTTCAGAATGTGTTCACAGCTTTTGAACAGCACTTTCTAAAAGAACTGATGGCATCATCTGTGAGAATGTTTCTGAAAAATGCTGTCAGTTTATAACAAGGAACGGCAGGTCATCACCGTCATCATTATCCTGATGCCAGACTGATGGAGGATGTTTTTTAGGGGTGGATGTTGTGACCTGAGTTTATATCACTGCTTGATTAATTGCATGTCATGCTACCTGTACATAAAGTAATATTTAGAAGAGTCATGTTGCTGGAAATTCGACCATATGATTTATAATATAAATATATACATATATATATACAGGGAGTGCAGAATTATTAGGCAAATGAGTATTTTGACCACATCATCCTCGTTATGCATGTTGTCTTACTCCAAGCTGTATAGGCTGGAAAGCCTACTACCAATTAAGCATATTAGGTGATGTGCATCTCTGTAATGAGAAGGGGTGTGGTCTAATGACATCAACACCCTATATCAGGTGTGCATAATTATTAGGCAACTTCCTTTCCTTTGGCAAAATGGGTCAAAAGAAGGACTTGACAGGCTCAGAAAAGTCAAAAATAGTGAGATATATTGCAGAGGGATGCAGCAGTCTTAAAATAGCCAAGCTTCTGAAGCGTGATCATCGAACAATCAAGCGTTTCATTCAAAATAGTCAACAGGGTCGCAAGAAGCGTGTGGAAAAACCAAGGCGCAAAATAACTGCCCGTGAACTGAAAAAAGTCAAGCGTGCAGCTGCCAAGATGCCACTTGCCACCAGTTTGGCCATATTTCAGAGCTGCAACATCACTGGAGTGCCCAAAAGCACAAGGTGTGCAATACTCAGAGACATGGCCAAGGTAAGAAAGGCAGAAAGTCGACCACCACTGAACAAGACACACAAGCTGAAACGTCAAGACTGGGCCAAGAAATATCTCAAGACTGATTTTTCTAAGGTTTTATGGACTGATGAAATGAGAGTGAGTCTTGATGGGCCAGATGGATGGGCCCGTGGCTGGATTGGTAAAGGGCAGAGAGCTCCAGTCCGACTCAGACGCCAGCAAGGTGGAGGTGGAGTACTGGTTTGGGCTGGTATCATCAAAGATGAGCTTGTGGGGCCTTTTCGGGTTGAGGATGGAGTCAAGCTCAACTCCCAGTCCTACTGCCAGTTTCTGGAAGACACCTTCTTCAGGCAGTGGTACAGGAAGAAGTCTGCATCCTTCAAGAAAAACATGATTTTCATGCAGGACAATGCTCCATCACACGCGTCCAAGTACTCCACAGCGTGGCTGGCAAGAAAGGGTATAAAAGAAGAAAATCTAATGATATGGCCTCCTTGTTCACCTGATCTGAACCCCATTGAGAACCTGTGGTCCATCATCAAATGTGCGATTTACAAGGAGGGAAAACAGTACACCTCTCTGAACAGTGTCTGGGAGGCTGTGGTTGCTGCTGCACGCAATGTTGATGGTGAACAGATCAAAACACTGACAGAATCCATGGATGGCAGGCTTTTGAGTGTCCTTGCAAAGAAAGGTGGCTATATTGGTCACTGATTTGTTTTTGTTTGGTTTTTGAATGTCAGAAATGTATATTTGTGAATGTTGAGATGTTATATTGGTTTCACTGGTAAAAATAAATAATTGAAATGGGTATAAATTTGTTTTTTGTTAAGTTGCCTAATAATTATGCACAGTAATAGTCACCTGCACACACAGATATCCCCCTAAAATAGCTAAAACTAAAAACTACTTAAAATATTGATACAAAAATATTCAGCTTTGATATTAATGAGTTTTTTGTGTTCATTGAGAACATGGTTGTTGTTCAATAATAAAATTAATCCTCAAAAATACAACTTGCCTAATAATTCTGCACTCCCTGTATATATAGCTCACACCTGGTACAGCATTGCACTTGTAATGTGGAGCACTTGAACACTATTCATGATAAACAAGTTAGGAGCAAGTTCAAAATGGAATGGTTGCTTCAGCAGTTGTGTTTTTTGTTCAGGATTACATGTTTAAATGTTTGGGATTTAGTGTAGGCGGTACTTTATTTCCAAGCGCAATAGAGCATTAACCTTTTAGCTTCGCTCACTGGACATATCACTTCCGAACTGCCCTGAAACGAGCAACAACCAATGTAATTCAAGTGTCGTGAAACAAGCAAGAAGCAACATAATATCATTTTGCAGAAAAGTATTTGAGCCTGGGTTGGTCTATTTTTAAATCAATACGTTTGAAATTAAAAGGTTCTTTATTTCCTTTTATTACTTTCTGTTTTAGAACCTAATTTAGAATTAGAATTTAGACTCAAAACAGTCAAACTAGAGTTCCTACTCTAAATTCTGATTGGACGAGTGATGTACAAACGCACTGTAAAATAGCAAAAAGTCCCTTTAAGGTCATCTTGGTAACTAATTAGTAGTAACATATAGCAGTAACAAAGCAGTTCTGCCCTCTGATAGCCACGCAAATATACACCGATCAGGAATAACATTATGAGGTGAAGTGAATAACACTGATTATCTCTTCATTACAGCACCTGTTAGTGGGTGGGATATATTAGGCAGCAAGTGAACATTTTGTCCTCAAAGTTGATGTGTTAGAAGCAGGAAAAATGGGCAAGCGTAAGGATTTGAGCGAGTTTGACAAGGGCCAAATTGTGATGGCTAGACGACTGGGTCAGAGCATCTCCAAAACTGCAGCTCTTGTGGGGTGTTCCCGGTCTGCAGTGGTCAGTATCTATCAAAAGTGCTCCAAGGAAGGAACAGTGGTGAACCGGCGACAGGGTCATGGATGGCCAAGACTCATTGATGCACGTGGGGAGCGAAGACTGGCCCGTGTGGTCCGATCAAACAGACGAGCTATACCAAATTGGGGCTAATTCTAAAGCGACAGTAAAATGTGCACGGCCATTCATAATGGTGCGTGTCCATTGGCGTGGAGCAGAGTGACCGTTTTTAGTTCATTCCTATGGAAGCAAATTAATTAATTGAAAACACTCACTCTGCTCCAATTATTATAAATGCCTGTGCGGCCATGAGCATTTTACTTTCACTTTAGAATTAGCGCCAATTCTGCGAATTAACGATTTAAATGCGAGGTGCAAAAGAGGGAAAGCTCCAACGTCACCCCTCCCCCTCCCGGTGATACCTGTATTATTCGATTAACCGGTGGGAAAATTTCCTCACCGTCACAACCCTAGTCCATATAAACGTAGCTATTGTGAATCCGAACGTAGTGTTTACATTACCGCAAAAAAAAGTGATCGGGCTGATGTGTGCGTTTATATGTCACATGCTTCAAATCGGAATAGTTTTTTTTTCCACTGTGCATGCTATTCTTCGAAATTGCTTCTTTTCTTTGATTTTGGGTCCTAATTAGGAAACGATGAGCAGATTGTGCCATGCTGCTTATATTAATCAAGCAATAAAAATGTCCATTCCCGTGCCCAAAACAAAGCGTCTGTGGATAAGAGTCCGAAACAAGGACTTATGGGATGTTGTCCTGCTCCACTTCACAGACGATGAGTGGAAGGAGAGTTTCAGAATGACACAACAGTCATTTATGAACAACAACAGCTCGTTGCATGTCATTGCACATGTGCAGTACTTTCCAGTTTCGGTTTTCAATCTGATCAAGCACTTGCATGTCCTCCCGATCAGATTACAAAAGGTTTCAACCACTCCTATCAATCCAAATTAAGTTTTAATCAGATTTAGCCAATTCATGATGTGGTTACATGTGATTTATTTTTAAATGTTATTCCGACTGATGCTAGTAGTCCGATTACAATCGGATTATTCGAGTCCATGTAAATGCAGCTGTTTATTATAAAATCAATATGACAACTGCAGTCGTGCTGATTTTTGGGTAAAACAGCTTTACTGTATGATAAGGCAAAACTCATGCTGGGAAAATGTGTTTTTGTTTGCTTTTTGTTTAAAGGGAGTGACTTGATAATGTCAGCTTGCACATCATTAAAATAATAATTACAATATTATTGTATACGATGCATGTTGCACATCCCTGGGTTTTTCTGTTTCCCAGCCTCTCAGTCTTACTGCCTTTGAGTGTCTCTCTCTCTCTCTCTCTCTCTCTCTCTCTGTTTCCTCCTCTAAACCATCCTCTCATCTATCTCTGTCCTGTCCGTGACGAATCTCTCTCTCCTCAAAGGACAGGCAGCATCTGGTGTGTGTTGTAAGCACAGCACTAAGTGTGTGATGATTTAATGGAGCTTGACGAAGCGCTGCTGTTGATTGAATTGGAATTGACAGTGTTCAGTTTCGACTGCTTCACCGAAACACACTGACTGAGTGAGCGGCTCTCAATCTCAGCGTGTTATCATTGACTTGAACTGCGATTTACCCCATATTTGTTCTTGCATATTTAGAGAACAAATAAAAGAAAAAGCCTTGCTTAGTCAGTCGATGACTTAACCGAGCAGATCTTTAGTGCTCACGTCTCAGCAGAACTGGGTCATAAGTTGAAAAAGATGAAAACAAATACAGTACCTGTCACATTTTTAAATACTAAAAATAAAAGGATTCCTCTCTGGAGAAGCGTTCAGTCTTTCCGCTCGCAAATTCCGCCATGTAAATAGCGAATCCGCCATGGTACGAGCGCAACTGGCTTTTTAGTTGAATTTATGTTTTTCAAACTGGCGCTGCAGAGAATTGCAGAGACATTTTCCGTGCTCAAAGTCTGAATGGAGCACAAGGTCTAATGTGGCCTCAGCTTCAGTCAGAGTCGCTGATGGTCTCTTATCATGCAGATGATGATGATGCTTGTTTTTTTTTATTATCTGGTAACGCTGTGCTCTTTTATCAGATGTTTTGCAGTCATCAAACCCCTCAGCTGTCTGTGAGCGTTAGAAAAACAAAACTATAGACAAGAGTGCATTTTCTTAGCCGTGATTGACACTTGTGTTTGATGGCTCTGTCAATGTGTTGTTTTCTCTGGTTTCTGTCAAAGATTTAAAAAAAAAAGTATTTACAGTGCTCAGTCGTGCACATGCTCACACACACACACACACACTCTCTCTCTCACACCAGTGTTAATTTTGACAGCAAATTTTGATTTAGTTTTAGTCGACTAAAATCTAATTAGTTAAATACAGTTTAGTTAAATTGTAAATCATTAATTGAGCATTTAAGCATTACATAACCAACTGTTACTTTAATACATGTCAAAACTGACATTTTGACATAATTGTGATTTTTGACCGTTCACGTGCAAAAATACACGAAAGAGAGCTCAATTCACTTTTTTGTTTGCTTTTTTAAAACCTTCTATATAGTTTTTATAATGTTGTATTTCTGTTTTAGGTAGTATATCAGGTTAAGCTAAAGCTTCAAATAAGTTTGTTTACTCTCAGACACACCAATACACACACACACACACACGCACACATTGGTGCTCTCTCTCTCACACTGTTTCCCTCACTCACACACCGATGCTCTCTCTCTCACACTCTGTCCCTCACTCACACACACACACACTCTTACACACACACACACACTCTTACACACACACACACACACACACTCTCAGACACACTCACACACTCCCACACACTCATATATATATATATACACACACGCACACATATTCACACACAGTCACACTCTCTCTCAGAAACACACACACATACTCTCACACTGATACTCTCTCTCACACACACCGATGCTCTCTCTCTCTTACACTCTGTCCCTCACTCACACACACACACACATACACACACACACACATACACTGATACTCTCTCTCAGACACACACACACACACACCTGTGGTGCTCTCTCTCTCTCACACTCTGTCCCTCACTCACACACACACACACACACACACACACACACACACTGATACTCTCTCTCACACACACACCGATACTCTCTCTCACACACACACCGATGCTCTCTCTCTCACACTCTGTACCTCACTCACACACACACACGCACACACACACACTGATACTCTCTCTCACACACACACACCGATGCTCTCTCTCACACTCTGTCCCTCACTCACACGCACACACACACACACACACACACACACAGATACTCTCTCTCACACACACACCGATTCTCTCTCACACTCTGTCCCTCACTCACACACATGCACACACACACACTGATACTCTTTCACACACACACACACACCGATGCTCTCTCTCTCACACTCTGTCCCTCACTCACACACACACACACTGATACTCTCTCTCACACACACACCGATGCTCTCTCTCTCACACTCTGTCCCTCACTCACACACACACACACACACACACACTGATACTCTCACACACACACCGATGCTCTCTCTCTCACACTCTGTCCCTCACTCACACACACACACACACACACACACCGATGCTCTCTCTCACACTCTGTCCCTCACTCATACACATGCACACAGACACCCTGATACTCTCTCTCACACACACACCGATGCTCTCTCTCTCACACTCTGTCCCTCACTCACACACACACACACACTGGTACTCTCTCTCACACACATACCGATGCTCTCTCTCTCACACTCTGTCCCTCACTCACACACACACACACTGATACTCTCTCACACACACACCGATGCTCTCTCTCTCACACTCTGTCCCTCACTCACACACACACACACAGATACTCTCTTTCACACACACACCGATGCTCTCTCTCTCACACTCTGTCCCTCACTCACACGCACACACACACACACACACACACTGATACTCTCTCTTACACACACACCGATGTTCTCTCTCTCACACTCTGTCCCTCACTCACACACATGCACACACACACCCTGATACTCTCTCTCACACACATACCGATGCTCTCTCTCTCACACTCTGTCCCTCACTCACACACACACACACACACTGATACTCTCTCACACACACACACACACACACACACCGATGCTCTCCCTCTCACACATACCGATGCTCTCTCTCTCACACTCTGTCCCTCACTCACACACACACACACACACTGATACTCTCTCACTCACACACACACACACACACACACATACACTGATACTCTCTCTCAGACACACACACACACACACCGGTGCTCTCTCTCTCACACTCTGTCCCGCACTCACACTCACACACACACACACACACACACACACTGATACTCTCTCTCAGACACACACACACACACACCGGTGCTCTCTCTCTTACACTCTGTCCCTCACTCACTCACACACACACACACACACACACACACACACTGATACTCTCTCTCACACACACACCGATGCTCTCTCTCTCACACTCTGTTCCT